>CM055097.1:72098356-72248205 GCA_029204225.1 Diphasiastrum complanatum
AGCTGAATTCAGCATCATCTACAATTGGATACGGTTCAGACGAATGTTCTCTATTCTCGACATATAGCTTCAATCCCAACACTCTCAGTATCGTTTTGAATAATTGACCGACAACCGTAAGTCGAACTATGATCGTATTGATCATAACAACAGGAAAAAGATCGCCATAATATACTCCTAAGCCCATCCTTCTTTTGATTGAATTTTAGGAGAAGTCAGAATGACAAGATAGAATTGATAAGAAAATAGCTTGAAAGCCTTGGCAATGTAAGCTGGAAAAGGACAAAGGAGGTGATTATGAATTATGACCTACAGTGTACTTGGTTGAAGCGTTTAATTGTGCAGCAATAACAAGTCCGGACAAAGCGTGCTTTCAGTAAAGCAATCTAGTAGTACTCTAGCTCCTGCTTACTCCATACAAGATAGGAATGAAGTGATTCAAACTGGTTTCATGTTCCAGCCTTCAAAAGACTGCAAAGGATCTAGTAATCACGGACTAGATGAAATTTACCAGCATCTGCTACCTTAACAGATAAAAGGATATGAATATTTGCTATATTGAAAGCATATTATTCATCAATATCTACTGCTGAGAAATGGTTCAAACCTCAAAAGCGTCAATGGTGCTTAATTTCACAAAGAGTGCAGTTTCATGAGGTGTAACGAAGCATCTCTTCTTTAAGCATCTGAACCCTTTCGACTGACAAGATTGCTTTAAGATCTCATTTATAGAATTCAATTCCACCCACCTGCACAAAGGACACAAGATACAAAAAATACATAAAACTATAGTTTAATACTTCTATCACGATTCCACGACTCTGATGAATACATCACTTTCCTCAGTGTAAAGATTCTAAATTCTTATTAATCGATCACGTTTCTTTCAAAAAGAAATGCTGAAACCAGAATGGATTTAGGCAGGCCTGAGATATGGCAACTTAGATCATGGGACTGGGGAGACAAAGAAACAAGTGGGTCAACATAATTGAATGCTTCCGGCTTGCATCTCGTGAGCCACACTTCCTGCAGCTACGGCGAATTCTGGGTTCTGAGATCTTTACCAAAACGTCGTGACCAGGTATGCCATTGATGAATGTTTGGCACTGCCTTGCTTTAGGCAATAACTTTGGGTTGAAGTTGGTCAATGTAATTGCCACAAAAGTCAAATTTAAAGGAATTCATGTCTTTTGGAATAATTCTAGAAAACATTAAAAAATAAGAAAATTTAGATTTCCCTTATTGCTAGGGAAAATCAGCAAAGTACATAAATGAGATTGCCATGTTTTTGAAAAAAATGGGGCATCATAAAATGTTTGATGGTTTTTCGTACAAAGCATATAAATTTATGAGTATGCAAGTTTTTTTTTAGGATAACTCGAAAGATGTTTCCCAAGCACTGGTTGCCCTTGGAATTGCTTTTTCCACCATCTAAAAAATTTGGATATGATGAGTGAATTGAAAGTGAGGTACTCAAAATTAATATGAATCAATAAAGATTTGATTCTCTTTTAAATGGCTCTCAATTCTTAGAATTATAGTGCCAATGTTAATGACTGATGTGATCTTTGACAAGCTTTTTAGGTGAGCTTTTTTCTAAGGCTAATGTTTTAGTGATCGGAGCAAGATTCTCGATCACTAGCCCTTACATTCACTCATTTTCAAGTGAGTTCTTAGTACCCAATCAAGCTTTCTAATGACAAATCTCATCATTGATTCTTACTTCTTGTCATGGCACACCATGTAGAGAGGTCATGCCTTTATATAGAGATATGACAATAACAAATGTTCCTATAGGAATATTTAAATCACTCTTGGATGTCTATAAAGCTTGAATGGATCCGTGATGCTCTTCTAATGCATTAGTTGTGTGTGTGTGTGTGTGTGCGCCCACCGACATAGTTATTTCGGCCTCTTGGCCTCCTTGTGATATAGTCATGGGCATTGCAACCTCTTAGTCAATAACTACTTAAGGGGCCGCACCAAGGCATAATCCACCTTTGGTGTTGTAAAGCTAGCTACAAGTGCAAGCTTTACTCTTGGCACCAGTCCTAGCACCACTGGCACCAACGTCGCTTCTGGCGCCATTCTGACCCGAATCCAACTTGCACCAATTTCCTTTGGCTCATAAACTTTGATCGGATCATTAGAGAAAATATGGGCCCAAAGAAGGCCCTATAAGAAATGCCATGTAGGAGAGAAAAATAACAATAAAGTGTGAAAGATTCAACTAGTTTGATCATATTTGCTACAGTTTTATATTTGGCAAATTGAGGCCAACTTTGTTTTAGACTTAGAGTTTGACTTTTCAAAGTTCATTAGTCTAAATTTCATTTGAATAAACACTTTTTGAAAGTGTGGGAAAGTTAGAAGTCGAGTTTGAGTAGATTCAAATTTGAATGTTGGGTACTTTGAATCTAGACCCAAAAATAGTAGGGTTAGCATTTTGGTGGGAAAGCCAAGTGGCCAAATAGGGTTTGGACCTGTTATAAAAGGATGTAACTCATGGAGAGACATATCTTCTCTCTTTTCTATCTCATTTCATGCTTATACATTGTTCTCTTGGATTCTACTATCCATTGGTGCACTATACTTGTGATTGCATGCAATTCTATGTGTAAAATGATCTATATTTGTTACTTTTGGATACACACGCGTGAAATACAGTAGCTTGTTGGTTTTGTATGGATAGCAACAATATTTTATCTTTCGATTCATGTTTGATCAAGTTCTATTGGAATTTGCATCTCATTTTGTGTGTAGATGCTGATTTTTCTACATTGGTGAGATTGGTAGAGTAGCTTCTTTTGTAACCCAAAATTTTTTTGTGTATTAGATCATCAATGATCTAAAATCCTTCACATGGTATCAGAGCTTGTGTTTCAGGTTATGAAGGAGGAAATCATATCTATCAATGGTTTGGTGAGGATATCAAGTCTAGAGCATGCTAGAGAGGATTCTACACCAAAATCGAGTTTTTTGCTTTTGTAGATTGGATCTTTTGTAGATCAAAATCCTATATAGGTTTATAAACTTGATCAATTCTGATTTTTGAATTCACATACTGGATTTGGCCGATTGTTGGATCATTGGATCAACCTAAGTGGTGGCTAATAGATTGCATATCAAATTTTCAGCATTTGCATGTAGATTTGGAATATTCAATTTTTTGTGATTTTGTCAAAACCCTAATTTTGATTGTATCTCTAGATAGTGAGGTCGTTGTACTTCATTTGAGTGTGTTTCAATCTTAGGAAGTGGCAAAAGTCATTAGATTGAGGATAGATCATAGGTTGATCAAGATTTCATGATTCTATGTGTTGATTTGCTTGGTATAAGTGCTAGAAGAGAATTTTTGAGATAGTTTCAAATCTTTGCAATTTCTTTTGAAAACATTTGTTGTTGTTCAAAGGAGTGCTTTGTGCATTGAAACAAGTTGAAAAAGAAGATCTGGTCATTGCTGTCAAAATATTGGAAAAATCTATCTAATGTTGTGAGTAGGGGTCCTAAAAATGCCAAAGATGAATTAAGCTCTTTTGGCTTAGTAAAGACCCATCTTAGAATATAATATTCAAGGTAGGTAGAAGTAGAAACTCGAGCTACCATAGGAATTGCCATGTGTACTTTGCATGCCACATTTAATGCATGAAAAGACTAGGTGGCACAATTAGACATATTGAGGTGGCTTGAATAAGTCTAGATAGCTTGAGAGGTGGATTCACAACTCCAATTCAACTCAAAGTAGGAGGAGAGTCCATGGATCTATATATATGCGATGTACTCTCATTGAGAAATTGATGAAATTTGTGTGTAATGCAAATTTGGAGACAAGCTCTTTGTGTCCTCTCTCTCTATTCGAGTTTTGTACTTTCATATTCTCTCTCTAACCGAGTTGAGACATTTATTGTGCTTAGTTTCATGTTTTGTTGACAGATCTTGCTTGTAACACAATAGTATTTCTTGTATGATCAGCTTTACTATTGTCAATCATTGCTAGTCTGATCTTTATGAAAAATTAAGGAGAGGCAAACGTATTATTGGGCCTAGGAGATCAAAAGTAGATGTGTAGGGCGTCCCACACGTGTGAATTCAACATGGTATCAGAGCCTACCTAGGATTTACAAGCAAATCTAATCAAAAAGTTTGCAAATTTGATCAAATTTCAAGCTAGGAATTGTCTAGATTCTACTTTCTAGCTAGTTTGCAGTTTTCTGGTGATTTAGAGCTTCAAATCACTTTGAATGGCCCAGATCAGGTACTGTACGGAATTTTAGGTGCTGGCATGTGTGAGATCCGCCCATTTTTAGTTTGGTGGTTCTCTATCACCTCAGATCCAAGTTTCATGCAAAATAGTCCACTAGAAAGCTAGAAATGTGTAGAATCTGATGCAATTTGAATCATGACAGTTGGATAAGCCAATCAAAAGTTATAAGCTTTTGAAGAATCGTAGGTAGGGTGTCTAGACCTGTGGCAAATCGTGAGTACATGTCATTTATTGCCTGAATGATCACAAAAATCATCCAAAAGTTGACCAATCTCATCTATATGTGATTTAGACAAAATTTATATGTTCTAGGCAAATTGTTTCATACAAATAGATTGTATTTGAGTCAATTTGACATTTTTGGAGTATTTCACACGTGTGAAATTCAGAGAACCATAACTTTTGCCATACTTCATCTTTTTTGATGATTCAAATCTTGTTTAGGAGAGATTGTCAAGCTAGTGAGATTTATCTCACAGTTTTTTGTTTAGTCTTACATAGGATTTGGTTTTTTACCTTTGATTGGTTCCTATAGTGAGAAGATAAGCAATTTTTTCATCCATCTTTTTTGATTTCCATCATTCTTTATGACTTCAATGGGTGTCTTTCTATTAGAAGCAAGTGAAAGATTGTCAACCTCCAATTACTCAATTTGGAAGGTTAGGATGGAATCTGTCTTAATACTACAAGATGTGATGGATATTGCACTTGGAATTGAAGAAGAACCACAAATTCTTCAAGAAATTCCAAAGTACAAAAAGAGAGCTAGGATGGCTCTGCATTATATTAAGATGAATGTCTCAAATGACATCTTAAGAGATATTGGTGCTTGTAGTAATGCCAAAGATGCTTGGGATACTCTCAAGTCCATCTATGAGGCAAAGAATACTTCTAGACTTCTAACACTAAGAAACCAAAATTTTCAAAGTGTACAGAGAAGTGATGAATGTGCTTCAGCTTATGTAATGAGAGTTAAGGACCTCCATAGAGAATTGTCATGCATAGGAAATTCCATCAACCAAAATGAACTTGTTCAAGTCATACTTAATGGGTTAAAAGAGGAATATGACAACCTTGTTCAGAGTTATGCCATTAAGGAGGAGCTACCAAGTTTGGAAGCACTCCAAAGTGTGCTCATTTTTTAAGAATCAAGACAAGAGTATAAACTCTTGAAAATGGAAAGACTGTTTCTCAACATTGATGGTAAAGCTCTCTTTACCAAACACAAGCACAAGACAAAAAGTAAGAATCAACACCAGCCCTCTTCAAGCAAGAACAATATTATTTCCAAGGAGAAAGGAGAAGAGGATGAGTCCTCTCAAGCTTCCACATCCAAGAAGAAGAAGAAAAACATCAAGTGTTTCTTTTGTGGCAAGAAGGGGCATTATGCCACCAATTGCTTCAAGAAGAAGAGTCAATTCAAGCAATCCAACACTTCTAATGAAGAGAAGGAAGATGCTCATGCAAGTGATGGAGAGGGATCTCTTATGGTCTCGAGTTTTTCTTCATCACCTTTCAAGAAGGATGGTTCATGGTATATCGACAGTGGAGTTTCCTCTCATATGTGTATCTCCAAGCATTCTTTTTCATCCATGACACCTTATGAAGGAGCCAAGAAGTCCATCTACATAGCAAATGATCATGAGTGTGCTATTGAAGGCATATGGACCATTGCCTTAAAGCTTTCATCATCAAAAGTCCTTTCTCTGTCTAAAGTACTTTTTGTTCCTAAGTTAACAAAAAAATCTTATTAGTGTTGGGCAATTATTTGATAGTGGACTAGATGTGAATTTCAATGTTGATACATGTACAATCAAGAAGCATGATGAGATCCTTGCATTTGGGCCTAGATATGGTGGAATCTACAAGCTTGATCCCAAAGAGTATGCTAACTCTTGTGATAGTGCTTTTGCTTCTCATACGTCTTTGGAGGAACTATGACATAGAAGGTTGGGGCATCCTAACTATAATTCTATGGTGTCCATGGTCAAGAAAGCAAAAGCTATTGGTCTTCCTAATCTTATCTCCAAGAATTTCAAGCCATGTGAGGCTTGTGCCATATCTAAGTCTCATAAGAAGCCTTTTTCAAAGTCATCTATCAAGACTACACATCCATTAGAGCTCATACACTCGGATGTGCACTTCTCATCTTCAAAGAGCAAGAGTGGTGCTACTTGCTTTGTAACTTTCATTGATGATTTCACAAGATTTACTTGGTTATGTCTTCTAGCTTCAAAGTCTATGGTGTTTGACTATTTCCTAAAGTTCAAAGCTCTAGTTGAAAAGCAATTTTCATACAAAATCAAGATTCTTAGAAGTGATGGAGGTGGTGAGTACACTTCCAATAAATTTCACGATTATTGTGAGCTTGAAGGCATTAAAAGGGAGTTTTCTTGTGCATATACACCATCTCAAAATGGGGTGGCTAAAAGAAAGAATAGAACATTGTGTGAATGTGCCAAAACCATTAGAATTGAGACATCCTTGCCAAAAGACTTTTGGGGTGAGGCCATCAATTGTTCAAACTATCTTTGCAATCGACTCCCTCATGTAGCACTTGGAGGAAAGTCACCATATGAAGCACTTTATTTGAAGAAACCTAATGTTGATGATCACCTTAGAGTATTTGGATGCATATGCTTTGTCCATATTCCCTTGGAAACGAGAAAGAAGGATGATCCTTGTGCAAGCAAAGGAGTAATGGTTGGATATTCATCCAACAAGAAAGCCTATCGAATCTACATGCTCTCTACTTCTAAAGTAATTGATAGTAGAGATGTAGTTTTTCATGAAGAAGAAAAGTCCAATCTTGGAGGGGCCGAGATCAAGCAACCTCAAAATCTATCACCTTTTGTTATTGAAGACAATCAACATATGGAGGAGTCGAGATTTGAAGATGGAAGTCCTCGGATTTTCACTCCTAGAAGATCCATGAGGTAGAGATCTGAGCCTAAAAGGCTCACTTATGATGACAAAGGAAAACAAGTGGATCTTGATTCCACTACTTGGACTCTTTAGTATAGGGTAACTCTTGACAGAGCTTCATCAAGACCATTTTTGAGTGTTCTACGTGTTCCACCAAGGATTTACTGTAAACGAGAATGTCGTCTAAGAATATTACCACAAACTTTCCCAAATATGGATGAAATAAATTGTTCATCATTTGTTGGAACGTTGCTGGAGCATTCGTTAATCAAAATGGCAACACTAGAAATTCATAATTACCAAATCTAGAATGAAATTCTGTCTTTTGGACATCTTCTGACTTAGTTCTTATTTGATGATACGCTCTCGTGAGATCTATCTCGGTGAAATACCGTGCTCCACCCAAGCGATCTACAAGGTCATCCATCCTGGGTAATGGATATTTATTCTTTATAGTCCGTTTATTAAAGCCCTTGTAATCCACACACATCCGAAAACCTCCATCTTTCTTTGCTTTAAGAAGAACAAGAGCGCCCCATGGTGATTTACTAGGTTGTATATGTCCCATCCTTAGATAGTTTTCTATTTGATTTGAAATCTTTGTCTCCTCTTTTTGAGAGAACCTATAAGGTTGTCTAGAAACAGGTTGACTTGCTGGAATTAACTCAATCATGTGGTCTACTGACCTAGATGGTGGTGTTCAACAACCTCCTACCATCCAATTTCATGAAAAAACAAAAAAAAATCATGAATTTTAGCCCTTTTCTAGGTTTTTTCAACATGCACAATTGGAAATTAATGGCAATAACGTTTTCCAAATCCACATGCAATCCAAAATACAGAGTTACAACCAATCAATTGATATGATTCTGCTGGATTTTGAATTCTACCCTCCATTTTGTGCCAAAAACATGGAAAACAAGCCAAATTTGGCCACAAAAGAGCCTAGAATCCAAATACATGGGAAGATCCAACATGCAAACTGAATTTCAACTATATTAAAGTGAATTAACTTGCTGGAAATTTTAGATCCTTCACTAGTTTTGAACTACACATGCTAGAACTCCAAAAAAAACACCAAAATTGATTTCCTAGCACAATTCTCCATAAACCACTATGAATTTGCAAGAGATATGGAACATGCAAATTGAATTTGGGAAGATCCACCAACTTGCAACCTTGCTCCTCTCTTTGGATGAGAATACTAGTTCTTTGGCAAGTGTCTTGTTCACTGGGTCTCCCTCTGTACTGAACTTTACAACACTCAATTTGGTGTCTTGTAACCAAAGATATGAGCATATGAAGTTTTGTAATTTTGTAAGCAAAATTGGTAAAATTTCCGATTGTTCTGATTGCATGCATGACAATTTCTTATTTTGAAGTACTGTGCTTGCATGGAATGTCGCATGTGGTTTCTCAGAGTGATTCTGACATGCATGTACTCTGACGATTAGATACAAAACTGGATTTTATAGTTGACAATTTCCGTAGAACTGAATTTTTACGTAAAATTTCGTAAAGTTAAAAATCAGTTTAATGTTGCATGTCTTGCATGTCTGATGGACATTAATGAAGTAAAATTAAGAATCGAACAGTGAATCAAATTTTTGATTTCGATTGCTTAATAACTGACTGTGATTTTTTATGACTTTTTAGAAAACGTTAAATTTGAAAAAAAAAAGAAGTAAAAGTGCAAAAACTCAAAATTTTTGGTTTTTTTCAATTTCTTATAATGTCTATGAAATTGACTAAAAATAGTTATTTGACCATACTGGAGTCAATTTCAGTCAGTTTTTGGTCAACAAAACTTCAATATGAGTTAATAAGATATTAACTAAATGTAGTAATTTTCAGGATAGATATATCGAGATGGTCGAAGAAACTTCAAATCAAGCTGCAAATCTAGGTGCGCCATCTTATATGGCGATTTGTCAGCAGTTGAGTACGGCACTCAATAATATGAACAATCGTACTCAGATGAGAGATCAACAAATGGAGGTTCTTTTGAATCAAGTCAAATTGATGTCTTCACCCGATCTCGGTTTTCAACCGGAGGTTTATTCGGACGAGAAGAAGGAGAAGAAACCTGAGGTTGTCGAGGACTGGCTGGCCAAGTGGAGTAGTTACTTCAATCTGCACAGTGTTTCTAATGAGAAGAAAATTGAAAGTGTCGTGCTGTTCTTACGTAGCAAAGCGTCATCATGGTGGCAAGATTCACAAGGAGGGAAGAATATTATGTCCATGACCAGTACATAGGATACAATATACTCCTAGTCTTGGATACACGGTACTCCAGTGAAACAAGCTGTTAGTTATGCCACGTCAACCTGCCACCTAGGACTCACACGTGCGAGTTCAGAACAACCAATTAAGCTGTAGGAGGGCGCACTTTTTCAAGACCAAATTGTCAAAAAACATGCAAACACTCAACTAAGCCTAAAAGTGATGATTCAGACAATCTTAAATGGTCTCTAAGAGCTCCATGAAGCCTTCATACAGATTCTATGAAGCAGTATCGGCTGAGAACCATGAATTCTTGGTTTCTAGAAGTCAAAATTGCTACAAACTTGATTTAATTGAAACCTAAGCCTCTACCCATCAATTTTCAGGTTTGATAGCTTGCTGGGAAGGTAAAAAGGAATACAAATCATGCTGGAAAAAATCCAGAATGTTTTCCTTATGGATCTAGAAAAATCCATCCCCCAAAATTCACCAAAATTGGTCAATTTTTGACACTTTTTGACTTCCTACAATTTTAATTGCTGAAATTCTTGGCTCTAACTTCTAGGAAAACTTTAAAAGACTATGATTCATCTTTTTTCAGCTTCAATTGATGTTCAACAACCTCCTACCATCCAATTTCATGAAAAAACAAGCAAAAATCATGAATTTTAGCCCTTTCTAGGTTTTTTCACCATGCACAATTGGAAATTAATGGCAAATATATTTTCCAAATCCACATGCAATCCAAAATACAGAGTTACAACCAATCAATTGATCTGATCTTGCTGGATTTTGAGTTCTACCCTCCATTTTGTGCCAAAAACATGGAAAACAAGCCAAATTTGGCCACAAATTAGCCTAGAATCCAAATACATGGGAAGATCTAATATGCAAACTAAATTTCAACTATTTCAAAGTGAGTTAACTTTGCTGGAAATTTCAGATCCTTCACTATAAGGGAAGCTTTTTAGATCATGCTTACAAATCCTAAACACAAAAGGATAACACACTGTGGAGAAACCACCCAACCAAGTATGCCAATATTCATCCAGATGAGAGCCTAGAAGAGAAAAGAAAAAGCGCCATCTAAGTCTACTACCACTGGTCCTGCTAGTGGATCTTCGAGCTCTTTATATGTAGGTGAGTACCCCAACCCCACAGTTGAGCAAGGTAACTTCAGGAGAATGAAGGAGTGGGTGAAAGAAGCCTAACTCCTAGATCAGGCTAGAGAAGTAGCCTGAGAGCATGATCAACATCAGCCTAACGACGCTAACGATCAACAACCCACCGCTTCCCCTTGCTCCCTAGTGAATCCTAGGTTACTGCAGTTCATTCATGAGACCGAACAGAATGCAAATGGACATTCTGGTTTTGAAGTCCCTTTCCATAGCAAGGAAGAGGAAAAAGACCACACCGTTGTCCTATTCGATCTACTAAGAAGTGATGTTAGGATGTCCCTGGGAACCTTACTCAAGATGCATCCAAACCTCGAAGAAAGATTGAAGATTTATATAGATGGACCAGACAGTGAAAAATCAAAAGTGCACCCTACAAATCTGGTGCCAGATGAAGAAGTAGAGAGATCGCAACCAATCCACCAAATAGGGGTGGGATGAGAGAGGGATGCCAAACATCCCGATCACGCATCGTGGATTTCCAAAAAAGTCAGCCATAGTCGATGGAGGATCCGGAGTGAACATCATTTTTTGCAAGCTTTATCACGAATGGGGTCTTACTCACATGGTAAGTGCTCATTTTCCAATCAGACTCGCTGAGCAGTCTAGTGTGAAACCCTTAGACATAGCCAATGATGTGCATACCAAGGTAGCCGAAATACGTTTTGTGCTAGATTTTGTAGTCCTAGACTTGTCTGATTCTTTCCAATCCTATACTATCGTGCTAGCTAGACCATGGTCGTTTGTAGGCGAATCTGATCATGGATAAGGGGTCAGATCTTTTACCATCTTTATGTTATTTTCCCGTAACGAGATTTCTAGCTTATAAAGAGCCTCATCCTCATCTAGGTCCCAATCTATACATTCTTGTAGGAGATCATTGACAACTGTAGGAACACTAGTCGTGGATCCATCAGTCACTGTATCCATTCAACCTACAACAACATTGCCAAAAAAATGAAAAACTTAGAATCTGTGTGGACTACAAGAAACTGTAACCAACAAGGACCATTTTCCTTTACCATTGACAAAAAATGTGGTAGAGATAATAGTTGGAACAGAAGCCTATAGCGTTCTAGATGGGTTTAATGGCTATAAATAGGGATCAGCACAAAATTGTCTTCTCCACTGAGTGGAAAACGTACGCCTACAAGGTGATGCCATTTGGACTGTGCAACGCTCCAAGCACTTTCCAACGAGTGATGAGTTATGCCTTCAAGGACTTTCTTCGAAAGTTCCTTGAAATATTCATGGACGACTTGTGTGTCCACTCCTCTAGAGCCCAACATCTAGCTTGCTTAGAGAAAGTGTTCATCCAGTGTTGATTATTCGGCATATCCCTCAATCCAACCAAATGCCAATTTCTGGTCACGCATGACATAGTGCTAGGCCATGTAGTTTTGAGAAATGGTATCGCCACTGATGTCGACAAGATTCACATAATACTTGCATTGCCTGAACTTGAAACTGTACATGAAGTGTACATCTTTATGGGGCATTGAAATTATTATCGGAGGTTTTTCATGAACTTTGCTAAGCTGGCCCGTTTAATCTATTAGATGATTATCCAACTAGAATAGACAGCTGAAGCCATTGAGGCTTCTCACAAACTCAAGAAGGCCTTAGTTACTGCACCAGTCCTTCAACCTCCTATCTGGACCACAGAATTTTACGTCCACACAGATGCCTCTAATTATGCCATAGGAAGCTCACAAGCTGGATATATAATTGTAGCCACTGACTACTTGACCAAATGGGTGGAAGCCAAGGCGGTGAGGGAGGCTGATGCCAACTCCACTGCTAAGTTCCTATATGAGAACATCTTAGTCCATTTTGAGTGCGTACTCCCTATTACCCATGTTGTAATGGACAGGCAGAGTCATCAAACAAAATCTTCTGTGGGATTATCACAAAGATGGTTGAAGCTTCACGATCTGATTGGGAGCACATGCTGTTTTATGGGCCTTTAGAACCACATTCAAAGTGAGTATTGGACAAACCCCATTTCAGATGGTGTATGGACAGGAAGCCGTAATGCATGTTGACTTTGTTGTGCCAAGTTTGAGAGTCACCATCGCCGAACAAGGAGGAGATTGAAAAACCTTCTTCAACTCCACGAGACCCGCTTCCTCATGATTCATGTGCTAGTTGTGGAAAAACAATGATGGAAGGCCTGGCATGATCGCAATATCAAAACCAAAGATCTCATCAAGGGAGAATTGGCTTTGCTATACAATACCAAATCACACAAAGGCAAGCTCAAATTTCAGGGAGAAGGACCATATAAAGTTGTAGAAATTTGACCTAATGGCACAGTGATACTCGTCGACCTACAAGGCAATTTGCTAGACATGCCCATTAATGGTAGTAGGTTGCATCGCTACTATTTCGTTGATGTTGAACTCAAAGATGTGCCAGAGCCACCATCCACGTCATCTTCTTCAGCTCAAGATGAACCATCGACACCCCATTAGATAGCCTAGGTAGGAGTAGCCTGTAGGATTAGATGCTTGTCAGTTAGATAGGTGGTAGAAATTTTAGTTAAATCTTGGTAGTAGTTTAGATCTGGATCAATAGGAGCTAGAAGTTGGACCCTTAGTGTTCTGCTTCGGGTTAAAATAGTTAGATAAATCGGATAGCTAGATCAGAAAGTTAGATTAGATCAGTACTACTTAGCCAGTTAGATCAGCCGTTTACTAGGTGATTTTAATTTAGAAAGATCGAGTAGGCAGACTAGCTCGCTTAGATAGTCTCTGTTTGGTTAAATCTATTAGAATGTTTAACAAAGATAGTGTTTTCGTTAAATGACCCCATTTAGATAGCTAGAATAGATCTAGAAAATCCAGTCAGACCTAGAAAACCCCACTGTTAGCATAGGTTTTAGATTGGTTAGTTTTAAAGTAACAGATCGAGATCCGTAAATTAATGTAGTTACCGACCGAGACCCTTAAATAAATCTAGAAATGTAAGTTAGATCAGATTTGATTCTCTTAGTTAGTTAGCTTAGTTAGTCTAGGTAACATTTAGATTAGGTTGAAACAGATAGTTAGCCTAGAAAATCTTAGAATGGACCGTCCCCTATGGTAGATGTAAACTAAGGTAAATAGTTAGCTAGACCAGATAGAATGCTAGAATAGCCGGCAGCATAGAATAGTTAGATTAGCCTAGAATAGGCAGTTTAGAGAATTAGTTAATCTCAATCAGATTTAATTGTAGGATAGCCCAGCCCTTTAGCATAAATAGGTGATAATTCTAAGCGAGGTAGAATCTGGCTAGGTAGATTACGAAGTGTCCGCAAAACCTTGTATACAATGAAACCCGCCTTGTGCAAATTGCCATACCCCTGTACAAAACCAATGAGAGAACCTTGGCCCTATTCCACTCTCCCTTTTGCCTTGTATAAATGCATTCCATCATTTGCTACAATGTCCAACCATGAGCAACCTCCACAGGGAATTGACAGTTTTTATCCCTTTCTACAAACTCCAATCTATTTGTCTTTCCACATGCAAATAAGATTTCCAATGTGCCAATACACAATACATCTAGGATTCGGAAATCCAGATAGAGATTCAGTTATGAATCTCTTGTTCACAAAGGTCCTCAGGACATAGTACCTCAATGATACCTGCATCTCACGCTATACCCTGTCATCAACCCTGTCTTCATGGATAACAGATATTGTAAGGTATAGCGTGAGATGTTTTGACAAGGGCATGTCAGAGAAAGTCACATTACTCTACAAAACAACTGAAATACTGCAACTATCAAGGTACATTATCAATGTTGATGAATGCAAGTTTTGTTAAACAAGTGCTATACAGTTCTACTATCTGTAACGTTTGTTTATTTCCTTGTTTCTCTTCACCTATTTTGTGTGATTGATTTTCCATAACACATCCTTCACATATGGCGTGATGATCATCCTGTAGTGCTGGTAATCCTATTACCATTTTCAACTTCGCCATCAATCTTAAGCTCCCATGGTTCAAGTGACCAAGTCTCTTGTGCCACAACTCAGATTGTGATGCTGTTGAGGTAGCCAAACCATATTCTCCTGGTTTTGCAACATCCATTTTATAAAAGCCATAGTTACTATCCCTATAACCTTTCGCTACCACCTTATGATTGTGGTTCATATCCTTCATTAGGCATCCATCCTTGATAAATTCAACCTTGAAATATTGATTTGCCATCACACCAATAGAAAGCAAACTCTTTTTGAGTCCAGGAACATAAAGCACATTAGGGATATTCTTGATTTTACTATCAGAAACTGCACAGGTACATTGCGAACACCCTGTATTTGGCATTCCTCCCCATCGGCTTGTGTGACCTTGTCCCCATCATGGACTGGCGAGAATTTCTCAAACCAATCGCGTTTCTCGGTCATATGTCTTGTAGCGGCTGAATCTATGAACCATCTGGCACCATCATCAATCTGAGATGCCAATACCGATGAGAAGACACTTGTCTCGTCATCTTTCCCATCATTTTCGACAATATTGCCTTGTTGCTTCACTTTTCCCGCCTTTATGTCCGCTTTCTTCTTGTAACACTCACGTGCCCAATGATCCGGTTTGTGGCAATAGTAACATTTGCCTCTCTTCTTCCTTTTCACCTTCAATGATGACTCTCCCTCGTCATCATCATCCTTGGATTTCTTAGGAATCCTCTTCCACCCTTTCTGCTTGCCTTTAGCAAGCAATGCTTGATCATCCTGTGGGGTTTGCCTTGACTTCGCCACCTCGCGGTGCTGCTCTTCCTGCAACATGATTTTGTGAAAGTCTTCAAAAGTCGGCAATCTCTCCCTCGAAGCAATGCCACTCACAAACATTTGTAGACCTTCCGAAACACTGCTCATAGTGGTATGTACCAATTCAACATCTCTAATTGGTTCTCCAATTGCCACAAGTTGATCTCTCAGTTCCTTTATCTTGATGAAAAAAGATCCCACTGATTTGCCATCTTCCATCCTGATTGTGTTCAATCTCGACTTCAAGAACATGGCTCGAGCTGGATTGCAAGTTTGAAATTGCATTCTAAGAGCTTCCCAAGCTCCCCTAGCTGTCGTGGCATCACTTATATGGGTGATCACATGGTCTTTCACTGAAAGGTTGATCAAGGACAATGATCTTTGCTCTTTTTTTATCAAAGGCCCTCATGTCACCTGGAGTGGTATTAGGCCGGACTTCAATACCTCTACACATGCAAAAATTCTGATTTCTGAGTAGAAATCAATCTAGCATGCTCTAGCATTGGTAACTCCTCCAAATCCTTGCTAAATGTGGTTGATCCTTTCATAATCTGAAACACAATAGCTCTGATACCATGTGAAGGATTTCAGATCATTCAAGGTCCAATCCATGTCCTTGATCTTTGGTTACAAAAAGGAGCAAACCAACAATCCTGCCAATGTAGAAAAATCAGCATCTACATACAAAATGAGATGCAAACTCTAAGAGATACTAATCAAACATGAACCAAAATATAAAATATGCTTTTTGTTCATACAATTATAGTACCCTACCATATTTCACACGTGTGGAACCGAAAATACCAATAAATGATCATTCTACACACAAGATTGCAAGATATCATCATGAGAGTGCACCAATGAGTAGTAAAACCCAAAGAGAACCATGTATAATGATGAAAGGAGAGAGAGAAAAGAGAAGATGTGTCTCTCCACGAGTTACATCCTTTTATAGTAGGTTCAAACCCTATTTGGCCACTTGGCTTTCCCTCCAAAATGTAAAACCCTACTTTTTTTGGGTCTAGATTCAATGTACCCAAAGTTCAAATTTGAATCTCTCTCAAAATCAACTACCAACTTTCTCACACTTTCAAAAAGTGTTTACTGAATGTATTTTAAACTAATATAACTTCAAAAATTTTATCTCAAAGTCTAAAATGAGTTTTGGCCTCAATTGACAATTTTACCATAACATGACTAAACTTGTTGAAATCTCTCACATACAATAATAAGAAATTCATGGTTTTAACCAAACTTACTAGTTTATGATTTGTGCTCCAAGCTACTTTGCCCTGACATCGACATCTTGATCCTAGAAGTTGATTTCTCATTCATTCCCATGCTCCAAGCACTAGAGTCTACCAAGGACTCAACAAATGAATGTGCACAAACCTCACCATAGGCTATACCTGGATAGCTCTCCCATCTCACCCACGTATATATTGATGATAGTTTGCCACACCTGCATCCATGCATATTCAACATTCCTACGTTTGATATTGCCAACTCTAAGTTGACCAGTATATAGGTTTCACACCCAAAACCTATCTCACCATTGTATCCATCATGCAATTCAAACCAAAGCAAATGCACACTAGATCCACCATTGTGATGAGAAACTCACCCACGGCCTATAGCATATAAGGTAGGATACCTCCATTAGAAACTTGTACCCCATATCATATGATGTCCAACCGTGTATTCATTACCCACTGATATCACCCAAGAATCTATCCACCCGTGGTGCAACTAGACTCCAACTGGATCTCACCAACAAAGCTCCATCGCTCTTGTTGGCTCTTCAAGATGTATCAATTCTTCATAACATCAACCACCCCTCTTTGTCACTTCAAATGGACCAAAAATACCAGTGAAAAATAAGATCTTGGTTGCAAACCTGATGACCTCTACCAACAAGCCTCACCTACAAAAAACAATATTTTTTTTTCCAATACAATGTGACTAGCTTGCGATCCACTTGTTGTCTTTCTCGTACCCCTTTCCAGATTTGAGAACATCTTTAAAATTGCACAAGTCTCCAACTGACCTATAGAAATTTAACTCTCCAAAGAAGAGATGTTGAGCACTCCAGAATTTCATCCATGACTTGCTCTACTTCATTGAAACAAAAAGGAATATCATTATATAATGATTTATGTAACTTCAGGATATAACAAATATCAGCAATACAAAGCATAAAAGGCTTTTTTGTCATAATTTTTTGCTTCTTTCACCTTCATCAAAATCATGTAGTAGCACTAGTCATCATATTGCATAGAATATATTCTAGTTTAGTTTTATCACTAGCAACTAACTCTCTACTTGTGGTTCTTTCTTGGTCTCTTTCCTCTATCTTTGATTTCAAAATGTGTCATTTAATTTTCCATTCTTCGAGCCAAAACCTCCAAGTTTTGAGATGAGTTCCAAAACTTTTGGAAGTGGTCATGATTTGTCATACACTCACACTCTTCTTCAATTTCAACATGCACTAACAGAGTGAAAGCTTGAAATGCGCCATGGCTAGAGAAGATTGTAGAAAATGTCAAGGCTGCATGCTTTTCACAAGAGTAGAAAGGTATCTCTAAATCGTTTGTCAATGTTGAAAGTTGTGATGCATTGAAAATAATGTATCTTGAAATTCCAAGAATGATTTAGGAGCTATTTGCTTGTCGTTGAAATCACTAACTCTTCTAAACTTGATATTAGTCCCACATGATTTCATTTGCAACTAATTTTAGTAGTGAGGCACATTCTTTATGGTTGGTTTTGCTCGTGTAACATCAAAGAGTTCCCTGAGATTCTCAAGAATCCTTTTTGTAAATTTGTGATATAGCTACTTGTTCACAAAATTTTACAAATTTTGTTTCTTTTGCATTTAAACTTGCTCGGATGATCATAATGGCAATTCATGATTATTCTCTTTTGATGTTGGATTTCAACACCAAATTAAATGGAAAAATTTATCCATTCACCAACGAATGGGTAATTCGTTAGCCAATCCATCCATGTCTATTTAAAGTTTAGGCTATTTTTTATTTATTTTGATTCTTTAATAGCTTTAATGTATTGGAATTAGTTGATGATTCAGAGAAATTATCATACAATCACTCCCCACTTGTAGAGTTTCTATTTTTTTTGGACAGATTTAAACCTATAGAATTACACAAGGACTCAAATAGTTTGCAAAAGTACTCTAAAATCAAAAATAGATTTCAAATTGACCTTGGGTCAAGTCAAATTAAATTGATGTCTATATCAACCTTAGGTTGGGTCAAATTGAATCGAAGTCTATATCGACCTGGGGTCGGATCGAATCAAATCAAAGTATGAATTGATCCTTGATCTAGAAAAGCAATTTAGGATCCCACAAGCAAGAGCAATCTAATATAGTGATCAAACATGGAAATCCGACCCAAACACGTGACTCCAATATGGCCTAATATCAGATATTAAGTGTAATCAAGTTTATTTTGCAAAGCATTCACAAAAACACAAGACAAATGTAGAGGGAACTCAAGATTGCCAATTTGCTCTCAAAAAACTATCACCACACTATGGAATGATAGTTATGTGTACAATAGGGCTCTCCTCCTCTCAAGTTAGGTAAAAATCTAGCATGTAACAAGGAAATTGATTGACCTTTCTTTCCCTAATATGTCAATCTTACACCCAAGAGTTATGCCAATTTGATGGTTAGGTTGATCAACTACCTCCATGATTTGAGGAGTTTGGTCTTGTAACTTACGAACATGACCAAACAAACCTAAGTAACCCTAAGAATGAGATCTAACCTATTTATGGTAGCCTTCACACGTGGCAACATGGATTCAAATGTTTGGGATCCACCTATGTACAATTTTACAATGTAGTTTATTCAAGCTAAAATTGCTAAATTTAAAACTATGGTGCATCTATCTACAACTCTAAGAGCTAGTTTTTGCTTGAAGAATGAATACTTTTAGAAGTATCTTAGAAAAAATCCAACTGCAAAGAAGGAACTTTTGAGACACCAATAGAGAATGATGTCCATGAAGGATCTTTCACCACCTCTTAAAGGATACCTTACAAGGTGTTCCATAGATGTGTCTATATACATGTAGCACACTTGAAAACTATACATCATGCCAAGCTATGAATTCCAAGGCATTTTGTGCACTTGATGATATATCTCTTAAGCTATTAAGTGCATAAAGAATGTTTCCAAATCCAACTTGCCTTGCTTGATTCATATGAGTGAGCCTTGATGGCTCCATCTTGTTTCTCAAGGATTTTCCACCTCTTGACTTGACTCCAAGCCATCAATGATTTTAATTGATTGATGATCCACACTGCTTCTTCAAACTTATAGTTCTTCCCTTCATAGAAGATTACATCTCTACTCATTACAATTCTCTTAGTAGAGAAAATGTAAATCCAATAAGCTTTCCGTGAAGAGCATATCCTACCATTATTCTTATCATTGATGTAGAATTTTATTTGGCCCTTACATTGGAATGATCATGCACAAAGCATGTGGACTCAAAGATTTTCAAAACAACTAATGTTTCATTTTTTGTGACACTATTCAATTACAAAAATAGTTATCCAATGAAATTGCTTTATCAACAACAAATGTAGATCGGAAAGCATTCAACTTCATTGTCTTGTCATATCTACATAAAGTACTACATATCATCAATCTTAAAGATAAGAAGCAAGCCACTTCATGTCTTGTGGTAGCCTAGTCATTATAAATTTTCACAAAATCAGTGAATTATGTAGTATAAAAGATTTTATCGTTCCTCAAGAGAGAGAGAAATTTTCTCTTTCAGATGATAAGTGCACAAAGGTGATGGATAGATGGCGAATGTAATATTCAGAACAAAATACTACTACGACATAATTGGTATCCAAAGATATTGAGTAAATTGGTATTCAGTAACATCGTAGAAACCTCAAAGACATTAGAAGCCATGTGAATTGCTTTCTTGGCTCCATCATAAGTGACCAAATAAGTAAAGAACTCCTTGTGACTAGTCATGTGGGAACTAGCTCCACTATCAATCCACCATGAATCTTTGTCACCTTCACTTGATATTATACTTGAAGAACACATCAAAAGAGACTCACAACCACCTAGATCCTCATCATCAGTAGTAAAGTTGATTTGGTTGCTACCTTTATCTCTTTGCTTCTTCAAACATTCGTTTGCAAAATGCCCTTTGATTCCACAATAAAAGCATTTCAACTTAGACTTATCTTTCTTTTTGCCAAAAGAGGACGTCTCACCTTGATCTTGCCCTTTAGACCACTTGCCTTTGCCTTTGCCCTTGAATTTTCCTTCGATGAACATAGCATCCTCTTCATAATGAGATGTCAATGTAGATGGACCTTCTCTTGATTGAAGCCTATACTCCTCATTCACCAAGATCTCTTGCAAATCCACAATACTTGGCAAAGTCTTTTGAATAGCAAAACTTTGAACAAGATTTGCGTGATCATCCAATAAGCCATTAAGTATAACTTGAACAACTCTCTTCCTTCTTTTGCAAACTTTGAAAGATTTGCCTTCTAAGAGTGAGCAATCTTGATATAGACTTGGATTCATAAAGCTTCTTCAAAGCTTCCCAAGCCTCCAAAGATGATGTGCACTTACCAATCTCCTTGAGAAGTTCATTGGTAACATTCATCTTAATCATGTGTAGAGAATTTTTTGCTCTCTTGTCATACCTCACTTGATCTTGAGGTGCTTGAGGCCTCTCCTCCAGACCTGCAACAATCTCCATCAACTCATTCATCTCCAATAAGGACTCCATCCTCACCTTCCAAGTAGAATAGTTGATTGAGGTAAGCCTATCATTGCTCTCCAACATAAAGCCTCCACTTGTACCCATGTTGAAGTGACCTGATATTGTCTTTCAACCTGGTCCAATGCACAAAGCACTCTCTTGAATGTCAACAAATGAACTCAAGAAGAAATCACAAAGATATGAAACCTCTCAAATCTCTTCTTGCACTTCTAACTAGAAAATCAACACATAGAATAGTGAAATCTTGATCAACCTATGATCTATCCTCAATTTAATGATTCTTGCTACTTCCTAAGATTGAAATACACTCAAATGAAGTTCAATAACCTCACAAACTAGAGATCAAATCAAAAGGTTTTGACAAAATCACAAAAAAATTGAATATCTCAAATTCTACATGCAATTTCTAAAGGTTATTGGTGACTTACAAAGAAATTACCATTTAGGGCAAGTTTAGGACAATTGGCCAAATGACATTTTGACATCTATAAATAGAAATACTAGCATGGAGAACATATCATTGTATTCTCCATTTATATGGAGAATTGATCTCTTGAGTTTCTATGTCCATCTCATGTGTTTATCTCTTGATATCTTGATTTTTTATGTGTAGAATGTTGATTTTGGGTTGATATAGGTTCCACACATGTGATGACAGCCTACTACTACTGTTGTACAAAAAGTGACAGTACCATACTGTATTTTCATGTTCATGATCAAATCTTAGTGATTTGTGCAATTCTAGCATGCTAATCTTGATGAATTCTATCTTGTAACTAAATCTAAATGTGCACACCAAATTGGCCCAAGATCTAAGATCCATTAGTTGTTGATCTATAATTCTCACATGGTATTAGAGCAGGTTGCAGGCCAAAGTTGGTTTTGATTGCAAATCTAGAGGTGGATTTGAGGGCGCCATAAATTTTATGTGGATTTGGTGGTGTTGCTAGATCAAATCTTGCATTTTCAAGCATAGAAAGTGGATCTTTGTGGTACAATCATCATCTTAGGTCAAATCACTTGTGGATGGCCGATTTTTGAAACCACTTATTGGAATGTGGAGAAAAGAATTGCTCATCATTGTGGATGGTACATTCTAATAGATGAGATATCTAGATTCTAGCTTTTGCATGTAGATTTTGCTTGATTCAATAATTTGTATTTTTGGTGAAACCCTAAATTTGATAGGATCTCTTGATTTCCAGGTTGTTGGAATTTTCAAGAGTGTGTTTCAATCATAAGTGTTGGCAAAATTTTATCATATTGTGTTTAGATCTATTGTAATCAAGAAATCAAGATTCTATGTGCTAGGATTTGGTAGAAAAAGAAAAAGGAGAGGCTAGATTGTTTCCAGATCACCTCTTTGATTTCTTCTTGAGTTTCAATTCTTGATTTTAAAGGGAGTGATAAGTTTATATGGCAACCTCATGTGGCTTCATGTTGGAACGCAATGATAGGCTTACCTCAATCAACTGTTCTACGTGGAAAGTAAGGATGGAATCCTTCCTAGAGATGAATAAGTTGATGGATATTGTTGTAGGTGTGGAGGAGAGACCTTTTTTACCTCAAGAACAATTGAGATATGACAAGAGGTCAAAGAAATATCTACATGTGATTAAGATGAATGTTACAAATGAACTTCTCAAGGAAGCTGGTAAGTGTACTTCATCAAATGAGGCTTGGGACCACACCGGAATGGGGGAGGTCCTAGGTTCAATCCCTAGCCCGACCACACACACCAAGTGTAAAATTTTTTCACAAACTTTTTGATTAGATTTACTTGTAAATATTAGGTAGGCTTTGATACCATGTTGAATTCACACGTGTGGGACGCCCTACACATGTACTTTTGATCTCCTAAGCCCAATAATACCATAAAGATCAAACTAGCATTGATTGACAATAGGAAATCTGATCATACAAGAAATATTATTGTGTTACAAGCAAGATCTATCAACAAAACATGAAACTAAGTACAATAAATGCCTCAACTCGGCTAGAGAGAGAATATGAAAGTACAAACTCGAGTAGAGAGAGAGGGCACAAAGAGCTTAGTCTCCAAATTTGCATTACACACAAAAATCATCATCTTCTCAATGAGAATACATCACATATATAGAGATCCATGGACTCTCCTCCTACTTTGAATTGAATTGGAGTTATGAATCCACCTCTCAAGCTATCTAGACTCATTCAAGCCACCTCAATATGTCTAATTGTGCCACCTAGTATTTTCATGCATTAAATGTGGCATGCAAAGTACAAATGGCAATTCCTATGGTAGCTCAAGTTTCTACTTCTACCTACCATGAATATTTTATTCTAAGATGGGTCTTTACTAAGCCAAAAGAGCTCAATTCATCTTTGGCATTTTTAGGACCCCTACTTACAACATTAGATAGATTTTTCCAATATTTCATTAGCTTGTTCATGTTGTTGAGCCAAAATCAGCTCTTGCTAGGTCTGCTCATAGTTGTGTATTACTTGTCGCCAGGTGTAGTACCCTGCTTTCCAGAATAGCTTTGGCCACTACCGCATCCATGATGTATTTTCCCAGAGTTTGGTACACCGTCGTTAGATCTGTGGGAGCAGCCGGTACACTGGCACTGGTAGGGGCTTGTGTTGTATTGGCCCCGACGACTTGTGGAATCCCATCGTCATTATCTTCTATCAGATTCTCATTGGACCTGATGCCATCTGGGGTGGTAGGATCAGCCCAATCTGGCGATGGTACAAACACTGTTTGGACAAATGAGTCATCAAGCAACGGTTGGTTGCCCTCGACAACCTTTGTTGGCGAAGCGGGTGGGGTTTGAGAAATAACTGTGGAAACAGGGGTGAGGACGGTTTGTCCGAAGGAGAGGATGGGAGGAACAGAAAGAAACTGGAGGGTGGTGTGGAGTATGGAAGAAGGTGAGGATGGAGCAGAAAGTGTCTGGCGTGGGGGTGAAAAACTGATAACTTGCATCCATGCCTGAGTGTCGGGGGCCAGTTGTGAATCAGAAGGATTGAATGGAATGGAAGCAACGGTGGCGGTAGGAGTGATGGAAGATGCGATGGTGATGGATGGAGTAGTGGATACTGGAAGAGAAGTAGGAGTGGCATCAACAGAAGAAACGAGGATGGAGACAAAAACAGATGTGGATGGAACAAGAAGAGAGGTAGCGACAACAGAAATCGGAGTGGGGGGTTGCACGAAAGAAGAAGTGGCGGTTGTCGATGGGGTGGTTAGTGCGGGAGGTGCGTCTTCGGGTAGTAGGTGGAGATGTGGATGTAGAGGCAGCACCACGCATTCGTTTGTTGGCCGCTATGTTAATAACTGTAGGTTGGGAGGAGGTGGATGCTTGAGATGGCGGATAAAGGTTAGTATGTGGCACGAGGGAAGACAAAAGGGATGAGCGTTGGAAACCACACACTTTCGTCTCAAGAAGTGCACAGACAAAGTTACACAATAGGGGGCCTGCTGCGATTCGCTCATGGTTGTTGGGTTTGATGAAGTTGGTTAGTTTTTGAATAAGGAAGCTATGCCAGTTGTATGGCACAACGGAGGGACCAGGGAATTCCAGAAAGGATTCCACTATCTAACTCAGCAGAGTAGACTGGATTCTGTCCTTGCGAAATATTAAAATAACCAAAAAGTTATTCAACAGATGCACAGCCGTCTGAATGACGGGTTTTGTGATAGCTTCTATCAGGAAACCATTGTTAGTCTGGATGAGAATTTATGGTGTGGTTTGGGTGATGAAGGGTTTGATCAGAGCTTTGGCGTGGATGGTCCGTATAAAAAGCAAAATGTGTGGCCATCAAGTAATGTCAAAATTTCTTAACACATAGATCATTGCTAGTGCTTCTCGCTCTGTGGTTGAATAGTTCATTTTGGTATCACTGAGCTATCTGCTTGCGAATCGGATTGGAGAATCCTCTTTGTGTTCACCTGGTTGGGTTAAGACTGCTCCAACTGCATACTTTGATGCGTCCGTATGCACGTGAAACTCAATGGACCAATTGGGTGGGCGTAAGATTTGTGCACAAAGTACAAAAAGGACTAAGAGTGGATCCTAATCTGATCCTCAAGAGAGATTGGATGTTAGATTTACTCGATCTATCAATCTACATTAGATTAAGATCAATCTAGATCAATTTTAGACATAAAATCCTAACAAGAACAATCATTAATGAAGGTAAATGTACTTGCTGGTTTCACATGTGTGAAACCTTTTCTGAGTACAGACTCCAACCTAAAAATCAAGTACACATTGATAGAACCTCAAAACAATCAAAACAAATGTAGACAAATGGAGAGAATCACTCAAAATTGTTTCCAAAACCAAGATTGGTGTCTCACCTTGATTATGGCCAAATGTGGCTCTATATATACAATAAGTGAGAGCTTGTGGTACTGATCATCCCTGTAATCCCACATGTGTGAAGGTGCTTTGTCATATGATGATTCATCATGCAAAACTGACACTTGGACAAAACCTTCTATTTTGAGCACTTTTGGTCCATTTTTCTTCTATATGGAGATCTACTTGGAAATCTTCTAGAAGTCAAAATTCGCCTACTTCAGCTTATTCCACACGTGTAAGCTATCCTCTACACATGGGATATGAACCCTAACCAAAGGATGTGGCTCATGCAATCAATAGATTGATGCCATCTGTCATTTGTCTAGAAAACTAGTTTTTGGTCATTTTAGCCACTAGAACTTGAATTAAGTCATATGTACAACATATATGATTATGGTACATGACAAGTACACTAGTTTCACACGTGGGAACAAACTCCACACATGTGTGTTTATCTATATACAAGATTTTTGGCCTCTACCAAGCTTATTTTTGCATTTTTCACAAGATTGGTGCTGAAACCAATGCATCCTTAAGCTTTGGAAAGCCTTTAGGGCCTCCTCATTCCAATGTGGATCCATTGTGAGTTTGTAGATTGGTCTGGCTAACTCCGCAAAATCAAGATGAAAACCCTATAATAGTTAGCATAACCCATGAAAATGTAGACCTCGCGGATCGTCCCCTGTGGTGGTAGATCAATAATGATCCTGATCTTTGATAGATATGTGGCGATCCCGTGTCTTGACACTATATGGCCGAGAATCAAGCCATGTGTCACCCAGAATTGACATTTTTCTCGATTCAAGGAGATTTGGTATTCGCGGAATTTTTGTAACACCTTCTCCAAATTGGATAAGTGTTCTGAATCCGGTCCATGCATGCACAAATCGTCCAAGAAAATTTTCAAATTTTTTTGCAAATAATCTTTGAATGTCGCCTGCATGACTTGTTGGAAGGTTCTTGGGGCATTGCAAAGTCCAAATGGCATCAGTTTATAGGCATAGGTTCCTCATTTTGTGGCAAATGCTGTCTTGTGCTGGTCCTGGGGGGCTATTTTCACTTGGTTGTAGCCACTGAAGTCGTCCAGAAAACTGTAGGCTTCGGTGCCAACTACCCTATCGAGGACACTTTTCGTAAATGGTAAAGAAAAATGGTCCTTTTTGGTGAATGCATTTAGCACCTTTAGATTCACACAGATCTGCATTTTGTCATTCTTCTTGGGTACTATAACTATCAGCGATAACCATTCTGTGTGCTCGATCTCATAAATGAAATCTACATCCATCAACTTTTGCAACTCCTGCTTGATCAGTTTTGTGTAATTTGGGTTGCAGCGGTAGTAACGGCTCACCTTGGGGACTGCTCCGTCCACCAAGGGTATGGTATGTTGGACTATTGTTGGCGGAATGCCCTTTAGATCGCTATAGCTCCAAGCAAAACAATCTTTATATTCCACCAACAAGAATCGTAGTCTCTCGAACTGCGTGGGTGTTTACTGCTCTCCCACATGCACTATCTTTTCTTCTTCTCTTGGCTCCGCAAGATTCATCAGCTGTGTTCGCGCAGGTCCCTCAAAGACCTATTCTCCTAGTGCCTGACTTTGATCAGGTTCTCGCTGGGCTTGCGGCATCATGATTACCACATCGTCCAAAGTATAATTCTTGAAAGTATCAGACATCTCGTGAACTGGAGCTCATCGAGATTCCTCTTTCAGCATATTGATCTTGGCCCGACTGGTCATTTTTTGATTTTTTGTCACCTGCATAGAAGATGACGCTGTATCTGAGTCCAACTGGATTGACTTTAAGAAATCCAATACCTTCTTTTTGTCCCTTTGTTGTCATTTTGGTGGATTCACCCTTGTTGTCTTTCTTCGGGACTGACGTGACATTTGCCTCATGGTTGCGAATATCAATGTCCACTATAGCTATCGCCTCTTTGGGTAGGTCACTCCATCGGATCACCTGGTTGTAGCGTTGCACTAGGTTCTCAATAGGCTCTGCTGCCATCCATGCTACGTTTATCATATTCACCCCAAATGTGATTGGTGTGTCCATAGTGTAACATTTGGGTGAAGATGTACTAGGTTATGGATCTGATTCATATTGACATGCCTGGCAGTCAATAGTTGCTAATGCATCTGTCCATCTCACGACATCCGTCTTTAAATGATAGTGACCTCCCTTGGCTGGCCTTGGGTGATCAATCATATGACCTGTCGTGGATGATCCATCATCAGCCTTGGGTGCAATAGGTTTCACCGCCCATGTGGTTGGATCAACCTTTACAGCCTGTTCTTTTCTCTCGAAGGTGAGTTTCCTTGTACCCCAGTTGTGTACTACTTGCGCAGTCCTCACCCATAGTCTTCCCAATAAAACACGGTATGCAGATGGAGATTCAGGTATATCCATGACTACAAAAGTGATCACAAACTGCATGCCTGCTATCTTTACGGGGATATCGACAACTACACCTTTTGGTTTCACACAAGATTGATCTGCTAGCTTCAATCCTTGTAAACCCCATTTTTCATATAAAGTAGTGGAGATCAGATTGACACCTGATCCTCCATCTACCATTGCCCCCTCGTCCTCGTATCTTTTGTGTTTGATTGGCAAAGTGATGTTGTGTTCCTCGCTTTCCTCACTATCCCATGCTCAGGCGCTACTTGCTCCTCATCTGCTTTGGCCCATTCAGCTAGAAGGCTTTTTGCTTGTGGTGCAATCCGCAGTAGTTTCCCGAGTGGTAAACTAACATGGCTTGACAGCAAAATTGTGAGCCTTTCAGTGCGTGGTTCCTTGGGCTCCACCATGTGAAAATGTGGTTCATGTTGGTGCAACCGATCATTCTGATCAGTGCGCAGTGGTGAGCCCGCTTGCGGTTCCCGTTCGACGCCGACTGGAGGTTCTGTGGGATTGTCTCTTTCTTGTTCGTTTTCCTCAGCTTGTGCTTTCTGTACCCGATGTCTTATTTTATGGTACTGTCTTCTCTCTTCTCTCTCATTTGGAAATGGCACTGAAGTTGAGGGTTGGTCGTTAATGACCGATGGTGGTGGTGAGGGAGTCACTTCCTCTTCTGTGCTCACATAACAACTAACACAGGAGCGTGGAATTGTCGACCTTCCGATGGCATCCCTGCTGGAACTGTTGGTTGCTATATGGCAACGA
Organism: Diphasiastrum complanatum; assembly: GCA_029204225.1. Classification (NCBI taxonomy): domain Eukaryota; kingdom Viridiplantae; phylum Streptophyta; class Lycopodiopsida; order Lycopodiales; family Lycopodiaceae; genus Diphasiastrum; species Diphasiastrum complanatum. The sequence goes on from CM055097.1 coordinate 72,127,005, forward strand.
GGTTAAGAGGTGCACTGGTTCCAGGTTTAAATGGACAATTTTTGTAACAGTGTCCATATCCGCATTCTCGACATGAGGTTGTATATTGTCCCTTGTAGGGACATTCTGCTATTCTGTGTCCTTCGTCGCATCTGTAGCAGCCGTAATTTCTTCCGCCTTGGTGATGAGTTTGAGCTGCATAGGCCAAAACATATTCATTTATGGCAGGATCCATAAATGGTTCATCTGGTCCGTACCATTGCTGCTGCTCAGGTTGAGTTGGCATTTGCATCTCTGATTATGCTGCTGTCAGATTTACATGGGCCACTTGTTGATTGGCTGGCCCTGGTGGAGCAGGTAAGGCCATACGTTGTGGTTGATTTGGTGCGCCGTACCTTGGTGCCGCGTTGGGTGCCCCTTGATGATAAGGATAGGAAGTCTAATAAGGACTTCTCTTCTGTTGAACATTCTGGGGGTTAAACGGGCAAAATGTCATATCGTGCGATGTTGCATTGCACAGATGGCAGAATCTATGTGTCAGTCTCAGATTTTGCTTTAGGACTGGACACTCGTTCGTTGTATGGTTTTGAGTGCATATTGAACACCATACATTCTCCCGTCGAGGATACTGCAGCTGGTTTGGTTCCGGTTGATGTGGAGTTACTGCTACAGTTTCTTGTAAGGCCTTCAATTTTTGGTCAAACTACACAGTAAGTTGCTCCATCTACTGTTTGTGTAATTTTGTCATTTGTTCCAACAGTAGTTCTGTGGATAGAGCGGATGCGTTTGATGATGATGATGCGATCGAGGGAGTAGGAGTGTGGGTGGAAGGATAATCGTCATCAGATCCGTCATCCTCTTCCGTGATGGCATCTTCTTGCAGAGTAGCGTACTGCTCCCATTGTTTCAGTTCTCTTCTGATGCTTGATGGTAATTCGGCTAGGAACCACATGATCACCGCATGATCGAGAGTTAGGACTGCACTGCACTCAGATCGTATATGTTTGACCCATTCAATATAGTCCCGGACCCTTTCTCGTTTTCCCATCTTGACTTTGCTCAACAGAAGAAACGGGTCTTCCAGGAACTTTCTTGGTTTAAAGCGCGCAATGAGAGCCGCTTTAACCGCTTCCAAGGTGGATTTTTCTTCCTCTGACAGGTTGAAAAACCAATCCTGAGCCACTGCCAGTAAGGACATAGGGAATAACATCAACTTCTCCGCAGGTGTCCGTTCGTCGTAGATTTCACAAGCTTGCTCGTAGATATGGAGGAATCGGATGGGATCTGATGATCCGTCGTATTTTGGTATTTCCATCCGTGGTGCTCTTTGGACTGCTTGCAAGGGAGCGACAGGTACGGGTTGGCCCATTGGATCCATTGGTGTTGGTTCCGATTCTGCCTCTTGTTGCATAGTTGCTAATCTGGGAAGGTGTGGTGCCTGATTTGCTATCCTTCGTGCTATTGACCGTCCCGATCTCAGATTTATCTGATGATGGGTTCTAAAGTGATTGGATCTTGCTTATACAGTAGGATGCAGTCTGGATCTTCAAGGATCTGATCGATCTGATCGGCCGAAAGTGAATTTTAGGCCTTTTATGGTGGTTTTTCCTTGATAACTTTTTACTCCTTGCACTGATTGACCTGCGATTTTGACAGTAGCTGGATTTGATGCAGATCTTTCCATTGATCTGGTCTGCAAGGGTTATCTTGTGCAAGGGTTGGCTATGCGAGGGTTCTTTAGCTGTTTTTGCAAGTAAAAAACTTGATATCTTTCAGATCTCAGGAAAGTAACTCTCGCAAGATTCATAGTAGCTGGATCTGATGCAGATCTCACTATAGAATTCTCTGCAAGAGTTAACTCTCGCAAGAAGTGAAAATTTCACTGTCAACGAGGGTTCAAAACCACTTTTTTGGCTTGATCTTCACCAAATCTTCACACTAACTCTCGCAGGCTTCATCACTAATGTGAATTGACATTCTGAATCGATTGAGAGGGTCTGTGAGAGTTCTTACTGGAAGGATTTGTTGGATCTTCACTTTTTAGTGATTTTTTTGCACTTAAATCCAATTTTCTACTCACTGGAATCAAATTAACTCTCACAAGCTCTTCTGTCTCCTGGTCTCACTGAGATGGAACTTCAGAATCCTCTGTGAGAGTTCTTGACCACTGGAACTAAAAATTTTGCTGTCTGCGGGGGTTCACTGGTACTTACCTATCTTTTTTTCACTGGAAACTCTCGCACAGACACTTAGATATTAAACTAGCTCTCGCAAGCTTCTCTGTGTCCTGGTCTCACTGAGATGAAACTTCAGAGGGCTCTGCGAGAGTTCTTATGAAGATTTGAATTTTTTTGGATTTTTTCAAGGGTTTTTTGAATTTTTTATGATTTTTCTCTGATTTTTACAATCTGATTGGAACTAACTCTCGCAGGCTTCTATGCAGGTCTGGGATAGTACCTTGGAGCTGCTGCCAGTCATGCCATGGCTAATTCTTACTGATTTTGGAGATATAAAAATCTGATGAGATTTTAAGCTCTTTTTCCTTCCAAAATACAGATTGGTGTGTTTTTTGGGTTATTTGGCTGGTTGGTTTGGGTTTTAAACCCTTAGAGGCTTTTCAGGGTCTCGTCTACCCTCTCACACCTCCTCCGCTAGTTGTGAACAGTCCAAACACAAAAAAAATACAAAAAACTAACCCTAAACTCCCAAAAATCTACCTAAACTACTCTAAAAAACAAGAAAATAGCTAAAATGCAGCTAAACTAGTTAGTTGAAACCTATCCCCGGCAATGGTGCCACTGTAGGGTCGAAGATCTTACGTAGTATAGCCCTCCCGCCTGTCAACAAGGGTTAGATCACTGGATAGGTACCTAACTATGCATAGATGCTACTTTTAGTTAGTTTCCTACTTTCTCCCTTAACTCTACTCACCACTAACACTATCCTCCTTTAACTCTACTCCTCTACGCTAACATTCATCATGATTTGGGTGAAGGGAAGGCATAGAAAAGAAGAGATTGAGAAGAGAAGAGAGAAAGAGAGAGAGATAGAGAGTGAGGGTGGAGGTTAGCTCAAATGCACATTATACTTGCTAAAGGAGAAACATAAACTATTGAAAACAACAAGAGCAATAGCAAGCATTGAATTGCAAATGAGGATGCTTCTCTTCCAAAATTTGTAGAGTTTCCTCCTTCTCATTAAGCATGAAAATAGTGTGCAAATGATACCTTTTTATAAAATGGGGAATGTCCTTGCCCCTCAATCCTATTGGCTAATATTCACAATGATCCTATCCATTCATCTTGGACCCAACTTGATCCAAGGGTCCACAAAAAGTACATTAGAAATCACAAGATTCATGCGAGTCCCAATTTGGACCCAACTCTAAAAAGTAATCTCTACGTTTAAAAATGACATTGAACCTCTAGTTTTATTTTAATTCCAAGGCCCAAGTCATGTTTATTTTTAACTACTTTATTTGCGTGCTCATTGGGCCATGGGCTTATACATGCAGGATGCCATGCCCTCTCAACACATTTTATTGGATGATTTTATTTATTTACACTTTGTTGGAAATACCCCCAACATTTGGATGGTAGTAGCCAGACATAACAAAAACCTTGAAAAACAATGGAAGATTGAGTTGTTTACGTGTGTAGGAAGGCAGCCATCCCCAAGGAAGGAAGAAAGAGGTGCTCGGGGCAGCACCGCGCAGCCAGTGCGAGGAAGAAGTTAGTGGCTGGAGGTGTCTAGCACGCGGAGGGATCAGGATTGGTGCACAAAGGTGCCAGGACCATTGGATCTTAAGTTACATAAATCCACAGTGGACATTGCGAGTTGGAGAACGGATGTGGGCCGTTGGATCCAAGATAGCCATTGGATTGAGGTGAAAAGGGCATTGAAAGGGCCTAAAGGGAGTTGAAGTGCAAATTGGCTTTCAACTTCAATAAATTTTTTTACTTTGAAATAAAAGTTGGTCTCAAGTTCTTGAAGGTTGAAGTTTCTTCAAGGTGAAGAAACAGTTCTAAAACTCAAAAAGTCCCTATTTTCTAGTCCTTTATCCATTTTGATCCAAACGAAAGCCTATAACCTCCAAATGAAGGGCACCCAGACTGTATCTACAAGTACGATACTGCAAAACAGAGTGATTGCAGTGGAGAACACGCTCAGTGGACGTCAAATCTCTTTTGCCCCTTTCAGGGAGCAGGTATTCAGGAGTGTGAGGCGAGAAGCATTTCATGTTTGAAAAGAAACTTGGCTTGCAAAATGCCACCTAAGCAATGGGACGCCCTAGTGTGAAATTTGGCAGGTCACTAAAATAAGCTACTAACGTCACCATAGTGCTTAGAACACTTCTTTTAGCCTACAGTTGCAGTTTTAGGCAGTTTTGGGATGGCGAACATGGGAGAGTCCATTTTGAGTGAAAATAACAAATTGGACGGGATTTCCAACTATGCAGTGTGGAAATTCAAAATGAAAAACATACTAATTGAGAAGGAACTGTGGGATGTCATCACAGGTGATGAGAGAAGACCACCAAATGAAGCGGACATTAAAGTGTTCAACAGGAAGGCGATGAGAGCTTTGTGGGAAGTACAGCTACTGACCCTCACCAAGTTTGGATACCAAATCTTCAACCTAAGACTTTATTTGAACTCGCCCTCTCAAGACTAGCTTTCTAGCAACAAACTTGCTAAAAATGGATTTTTCTTTGATCGATTATTAACCGCTTGTTCTTGGCTCTGATACCATGTTGAGAGTACAGTACTAAGGACCATAAATGAGCCTACAAAATACTCAAGAGTGATTGATTGATTGATTGATACACCTATCTATTGCAAAACTAGTCACCAACTTTTTGATTTAGAAAAGCAATTTAGGATCCCACAAGCAAGAGCAATCTAATACAATGATCAAACATGGAAATTCGATCCCACATGTGTGTAATACGGCCTTTAGTACCACCTAATATCACAGACTAAGTGTAATCAAGTTTATTTTGCAAAGCATTCACAAAAACACAAGACAAATGTAGAGGGAACCTACATAGTTTAATCAAGCTAAAATTACCAATTTTGACAATTTCTCACATCTCATGATCGGATTATTGACTGAAATTTGACATCACTTGTAGGAATGTTTTTCTAGCCCTAGAGCACTCAAACTAGCAAGGATGTTGCTGAGAATACAACTATGCAACACTTACTCTTAGGGGGCAAGAATGAATGCCATCTTTGTGAAAGTCTATTTGCTAGGGAAAGTTCCTAGCCATGTCTAGTTGCCCTCAATACGTGTGGTGGGTCCTTGGAACCTTCTTCAATGGGGCGCGTGTTTAAATTAGTCAAATCTAAGTTAAAATGAGTTTTACTTACATTTGATTCATGAACTATGATTGAAACCTTGAAAATTTTGAAATAAATTGAGAGGAGCAATGCAGATTTTTTATTGTACTTACACTGCCCCTTCCATATGAAAACAACCTTTATGTAGCTTAATTGTAGACTCAACAATCTTTCCAAGCAAGAACATTTCCAAAGAGGGACCAACATACAGAACCTAAAATTGCAAACGCCTCCCAAGAGAACCTTTATAGAAAGGCAAAAAATCCTCAATTTTCTTCGTACTTACTCTTGACTCGACATAAACCAATATAGTATGCTCAATCGACATTGGTTGATATACTTGGAGGAAATTAAGAACTTAAAATGCTCAAGAATGACCACTATGCATTATTCTTGGGCATTTTAAATTGTTGATATCCTCCAAGGTCAAGGTATATGGGATTCCCCAAGCATAATCATGTTGTGTTTTCAAAAACTCATATAGATGCTGGTACTTGAAATGTCTCGTGTCATGCAATTTTGGTGTTTTTTGATTGTCACTTGATAGTTAACCACAAATCTTATTGTAGATATTTTTTGGGGGAGGACCCTTGGGCGAGCATGTCATACTATCTTGGTGTTTTCTCCTTGTCACTTGATAGTCAACCATGAATCTTATCCTAGATATTTTTTGGGGGAGGACTCTTGGTGAGAGCGAGCATTTTGAGGCAAGCTTTTTATATTTCTTTCTGGAAATAGAAATTTTGACTACTAGCTTCATACAAATGCACTTAAGGCATTTTAAAAAAGGTTGGAATTAAGAGTCATAAATAAATGGGAAGCTTTGTCAATTTATGAACTAGGTCTTACAAGAGAATCTTCTCTAGCATAAGGATCTCTAGCAAAAAACAAAGCATTCGCATTTACCTAAATGTTCCAAAGAAGAAGAGAATGAGACAAGTCCCAAATTTGCGAAATGTTTCACTCTCAGAGGCAAATTTGTTGAGCAAGACAATTACAATAATGAATTGAAATTTTTTTAAATATCTTCTTTCGAACTCTTCAATAAGATAAGTCCATAGTTTGTAATTGCATTCAATAAAGAGTTGTTAAACACACATGCTCGCACGTGCACACACACATGCATGCACACACGCACATGTTCGCCTGTGCACACACACACACACACGCACGCACATGTTCGCATGTGCACACACGCATGCACATGCATAAGTCCATTGTTTGTAATTGCATTCAATAAAGAGTTGTTAAACACACATGCTCGCATGTGCACACACGCATGCACATGTTCGCATGTGCACACATGCATGCACATGCATGCGTGTACCCCCAGACCTACATATTTCTTGGCCACAATCTTAAAATTTTACTTTCAATGAGCTAAACGGGCCTCTTTACCTTTGTTAGATTTGAAAATTGTCCTTCAAGTTAGAAAGTTGAAGGAATAACTCAAACATCATCTATAGTCAAAGTTTTGACAAGCTCTTTGTGCATCAGTCATGAAACTTGTTTTGAAGTATAGTAAGCTATCAACTTTCCATTTGAAAGGCAAAAAATAAACCAATCTAGATGTTGTTTATTGTAATTCAACATTCTAGTCTATCATGCTAAAAGTTGGTAGAAAATTACAGCTTTCATGTGAAAAAGAAGGTACATCTTTCAGATTTAGGCATAATTTCTTTAAACTATGAACAAAAGAGAATTATTGCATTATCACATGAGCTAATAAGGCGTGAAAATCAATAGCAACTAAATGTATATGCTGTATTGATTGAATGAATCTAATCTAATTCACATTATTCAACAGACTATTTTTAATTTATTGATAAACTGATTTGAATTGAAACATGTTGTTTTTGAGTTGAATTCGGACTCTTAAAATTCTGATATAGAGATCTAGTACCTACTTGAAGGATTAGTTTCATCCTAAACTGTTCGAATTCATATTGTCATAATTACTTGTTCAAGAGAATAAGAAAATCAGTGTGTGTTTCACACTAAATTCTTCAAACTTAGTGGAAAAGAATGTTAGAAATCAATGATAAACTTCATTGTTACACTTCTTAGTTACTATTCATGATGTACTTTAGTATTGACAGCTATTACCAACTGTAACTAGTCGTAGGCTAGTCTAGTAGTCTACTCCTAGTTTTTCTCTCTCTATCAGGGTTCAAGGTTTATTTGTACATTTTACATTCAGTATGATTTAGTGTGATAGAGTGATATTGCGTGTTCTTCTTCTGCCTCCTTACTTGGTGATTGCTTATGGCGAATGCTTGATGTTGCATATCTGATTATTTGACATGGTATCAGAGTTATGATAGTCCTACGTGCCTGATCAGCGGATACAGCTTGTCACAGGCTCCGCAATGAAGTGAGAAAGTCCTTCACATGAGGTGAAAGCTTGGAGAGACAAAGCAATTGGAAGAAATTATTTTTGGTGTATTTTGCAATTTTTGGAGCTCACAATTATTAGTGGGGAATGAAGACACAGTCCCTGAGGCATTGGACAGGCCAGGGCAACATCAGACAGATTGAAAATCTATTGAGTGATTGAAATCTGTTGAGTGAGAAAAGTTTTACAGTACTTTTTTAGTCTTTGTGAAAAGTGCCATTTTTCAGAGAGTTTTGCCAAGAAATCTCTCATCTGTTTGTTTGGGATACTGCAAATCACACCAGACAATGTATAGTACTGCCACTCAGAGTTTTTGAGGCTTCATACTTTTCACACACATTACTAATATCTGTTTGTTTGAACGATCACTCGTTTCAAAATCTTTGCAAAGAAAAAGCGGCGTAGCCACCGCGCCGAAGTGACAAATCTAGAATATTCCCTCTGAAAGTTCTTATATTCTCTCTACTTTTCATATCCATACCAATATCAAATCCAAGCGTGCAAGCTAGAGAGAATTTCGATCAGTTGTATATCCGCGCTCCAGTTCGATATCACATGTCCGTACCAATATCGGATCCATGCGCGCTAGCTAAAGAGAATCCCAAGCAGTCGTGCATCCGAGCTCCAGTCCGATATCCCGTGTTGTACCGATATCAGGTGTAAAGCCGAAACAACAAAACAGTTCTGTGGTGTAATAAATTTCTTGATCCGAACTCATCTACCCAGTAATGGCAACTCTAAGTGAGAGTGTCCTTAATGAGTCAAGCAAATTGGAAAGAGCCGGCAACTACGTAGTTTGAAAATACAAACTAAAAAATATTTTGATGGAAAAGGAGCTATGGGAGATCGTGACATGTGAAGAGACAAGGCCAGTGATTGAAGAAGATCAAAGGACATTTGACAGGAGAAAATGGAAAGCACAAAGTGTCATCAACTTATTAGTTAGAGATGCAATTATTCCCTACATTTCAGATTCAGAAGGACCAAAAGAAACATGGGATATATTGAAGACATTGTTTGAGACCCAAACACATCTCGAGTGCTATTTCTGAAGACGAAGCTGCAGACATTCAGCTAGTTGGGAGTTTGACCTATCTTACGACTACACGTCCTAATATCTGCTATGTTGTAAGTCTAATTAGTCAATTCATGTCATCACCCACTTTGGATCATTGGAAAGCCGCGAAAAGTATTTTAAGGTATGTGAAAGGTACACCTAATCTTGGCTTGGTCTACAAAAGACAAAGTGCTTTACCTAAGTTGCAAGGTTATGTTGACGCTGATTGGGCAGGAAATGTAGATGATAGAAATTCAACAACAGGTTATGCTTTCAATTTTGGAAGCGGTTGTTTTCCATGGTCTAGCAAGAAGCAAGACACCATTTCTCTTTCTTCTATAGAAGCTGAATATAAAGTGTTAAGTTCTGCCACTCATGAAGCTATTTGGTTGTGTAAGTTTTTATGTGAGATTGGCAGGTACATCCTACTGTTATTTTCTGTGATAGCCAAAGTGGGATACAATTGGCTAAGAATTCTGTCTATCACGCGAGAACAAAACATATTGAGGTAAGATATCACTTTGTGCGTGAAAAGCTACAATATGAAGATATAAGTATTGCACACTATTCTACATTGTTGCAAGTTGCTGATATATTTACAAAAGCTTTAAGTAAAGAGAAGTTTTAAACTTTTAGAGCCAAACTTGGCTTAGATTTGGTTATGTAAAAAGCTTTTACTTATAATACTATCATGGAGGTATGCTCCATGAATAGAGTAAACTTTAAAATAAAGAGAGACGTTGATCATTGAGGGAGAGAGTTAAAATAGCAATGATCGACTTATACAGTGCTTTCTAATTTTGACGGCACCACGTGTGCTCATTTTTAGAATTATCGGGCCGTCTTTCTTTTACGATCCCTTTGAGTGCGCTTTATCTTTGTACTTGCTTACTAGTGTGAATATACAGTTTGTGGGAGAGCAATTCTGTTGTCTTGTCTTATTGCACTTGACGTTGTGCTGTGGTGATTGATTCGGTCGGGTTTTTAAACTGTATTCTCAATTGTATAGGCTTATGCTATGTTCATCAAAGGCAAGTTCAAGGGCAAAGGCAAAGGCAAGTCATCTAAAGGTCAAGATCAAGGTGAGACTTCCTCTTTTGGCAGAAAGAAAGATAAGTGAAAGTTAAAATGCTTTTATTGTGGAATCAAAGGACATTGCAAATGAATGTTTGAAGAAGCAAATAGATGAAGGTAGCAAGCAAAGCAGCTTTGCTACTAATGATGAGGATCTAGGTGGTGGTGATTCTCTTTTGATGTGTTCTTCAAGTCTAATATCAAGTGAAGGTGACAAAGATTCATGGTGGATTGATAGTGGAGCTAGTTCACACATGACTAGTCATAAGGAGTTCTTTACTTCTTTGGTCACTTATAATGGAGCCAAGAAAGCAATTCACATGCCCAATGGTGGTGAGTGTGTGATTGAAGGTATTGGTTCAATTCCTATTTGTCTCTCTACTAATAAGAAAACAAGACTTGATGATGTTCTTTACATTCCTTCACTTTCAAAGAATTTGCTAAGTGTTGGTCAAAATGATAGAGAAAGGATACATGGTAAAGTTTGGTGGTGATGCTTATTTCATTACAAAGGAAGAAATCTTTGTTGCTAGGGGCAATAGACAAGGTAGACTTTTCAAGCTTGATGCTTTTGTTATGGCTAACAAAAAGCATGGAATGGAAAAGGAGATTGGTCTCAACTTTCCAAAGTTCTCTTTTAGCATCAATAAGATTGGTGGATCTTATGCAAAGTCTAAAAAGCTTCCTTATGCTAGATCTAGATCAAGATCTAATATGCTTCTTGGAGATGTTCATCTTTGCGCTAACTTGGCTAGTCTTGAGGATAATGATGGTGTTTCAATGGTTCTTCATGGCGAGTGCAAGCATGCAAAAGGTAAGGAAAGAGCTAACTTCATCAATAGTGGTGAAGGTCCTTCCTTGGAAAAGATTGTTGCTAATGATTTATTTGATTATATGGAAAAAGATGTTGCTAGGTGCATTCATGAAGGAGATGGTTCTTGTACATCATTTTGTGATGAGTCCAAGAAAGTCATTTTTGCAGCAAGTGGAGTCACATGTCTTCATAAAGAGAGTAGATCAAATGGTTCTATCAAGAGACTTGGTGAGGGAGACAGTCACAAGTCAAGAAGAAGAGAAGTATGTGAAGAGTTCAAAGTAGGATGTACATTGAATGATGTCACTGTGAATGACAGTGATAAAGAATCATTATCATATGAGTCATTACCTAAATCATTGAGTAAAAGTTCTTGTTTTAAAAAAGAGAGTACTTCAATCATCCTTATGTTGAAGGTACTAATCATTTTTTTCATGGCTTCTAATGTCTTTGAGGTTTCTACTTCTTATGATGCAATCATTAAGAGGGAGTCTTATGAAGGAAAGAGCAATGGAACATTGGTTCTTGGGAAGATCCAGGGCATGGATCTCACATCTCTTCATCAACTCAAAGGATTCTATGATTATGAATTGATCACTCATGATTGAGATGGCAAAAGGTTGGTTGGAGAAGACTACATGGAGCAAATCGGGAGGAAATTTCTTCAAGGAAAGGGAGATCTCATTGGTGAGCTTATTGAGGTTTTTTATGGACTCAAGAGGGTTGGATTTATTAGGTTTGATACTCATCTTCACCTACTCTATTTTATGTTGGATGGATAGTTTGGAATCTATATTTTGATTTATGATGGTGCCACCAATGACATTGTTTTCACCAACCTTTGTGGAAATTCGAGATCAAGCATTGATGAGATCTTTTTGGATCTAGATCATATGTTTGAGAGAGAGTATTTCCAGAGGTTCAGATCTAAAGATATTCATATCTTTGATATGTTTGATGATCAAGAGAAAGGTAAGCAAGTGGAAGCAACTGTTGGAGGGTTTGCGAATCCCAAGGCAACCCTAACCCTAGTTAATAAGTGAGAGGGATTTGGCACCCTGTGTGTGTAAGTCCAACCCGATGATCACATAGTTATTTGATTCATTAGTTAAAAGTTAATGAAGGACTTTAGGCCTTTTTGTGGAACTTTTAATGTCGCAGGGCCTAAATGTCAAGTTAGTAAATAAAGTTGGATTTCCCTCCAATTTTGATGGTTCCCACACTTTTTCAAATTTGAATAATTAGCGAGGAAGAAATGGACCAATAGGATTCAGAGGCCAGGGTCCTCCTCTTTACTATAAGAAGGGACCAACTCGAGTTGCTCCTCATCATTTCAATAAAGCAGATTGGTTCTCTTTAGAAATGGATTGATGAATGTCCTTGCTCTTCCTCTCTTTTCCTCCATTTCTCATGCTTCCTTTGGATTTTGCTAATTGTTGGATTTGATCACTATTGGGATTGCTATTTCTTATGCTTTTTGTGAGAGAGAAAGGGAGAGAGAGAAGAGTAAGTTTCTATCATTGTTGTGGATTTAGGGTTTATGGAAGTAGGGCTAATGGATGTAGTGTTAATGCTTAGTGTTAATGGATGTTAGTGTTAGATCCTCCATTCATGTTGGAATCTGAACTATACTATCGCTCTCTTGGGAACGAACCTCCGTGTGACAACTAACTTCGTCTCTTTGATGCTAGATTGACTAGAACTTGGATTCAGGTTAGGCAAGGAAAGAAACCCACTACAATTTTGGCATCGCTGCCGGGGAGGTACGCCAATTTTTCAGTTTGCATCATGTTTGGCTGATGGTTAGCTTTCATTAGGCATCTTGTCGTGGCATGAATAGTGTTAAAACTGCATTGTAGGGATAGTTTGGGATTGATTTTGCTAGATTTTGAGTAGATTTGCTTGTTTGAAATCTAATCTGATTATTAAACAAAGAAATATATTCAGATCACTAATCTTATGATCCATTTGGATCTGAGATATCAGAGAAAAACCTTCACCGAGTTGCAGACACCTTTGATTTTATTAAAAAAACCTTCAGTCTGAAGGGCGAAGATCAATTCCCAGCAGATTTTCAGAAACATCAGAAAAACCACCAAAAAACACCAAAAATTATCAAAATCCTAAAAAATACAGAAAAAGAACCTTTGCCCAATTCACTGTGCTTAGATGTGATTCAGATCTATCTACTGCCAGGTTGACGAAGAATAATACCAGAAATAGAAAGGTTTCTAGAAGATCAGTTGTCATATTGTCATATTTTTGCCAAAAAAAGTCACTTTTTTGCAAAATTATCAGTATTACTCTTGATCCTTCGCCAGAACCTTTGCTGAGATTCCAGAACATTCTATTTATATAAAAATACTATTTTTGAGTTTGACGAAGATTTATCTTGATCAGATCACAAAAAATCTTCATTTTTACCCTCGCCAGATCACAAAAACTATATTTTCTTGTGTCAGAAACCTTCGTCTGGTTGTCCATAGTTTTATCTGTGTCAGATCTTCCATCTGACAGGTCGAAGAAGGTTATTTCCCAAGAAATTGCCAGAAAAGTGTTCAGAGAGTTTTTATCCCAAAATAGCACTGTTGAACCTTCGCCGAGCCAACCTTCGCTTAGATAACCTTCGCCAGTCCTATTTTTAGTTTTTGATTTTCCAGATCAAGTCTTTGTCAAAATTTGGATGAGATCTGATATATTTAGAATTGGACTTTGAGAGAATTATCATTTTTGAGAAGTATTGATTGATCAAATTTTGGTTAGTTTCTCATCATATAGAATTAGAATCTTGAAAAGTGGAATAGAGCTAGCAGATCTAATCTGAGATAGTTTTTGGAAAAATCTATATCCAATCACATTATCAATTTGATCTAAATGGCTGCCCCTGGAGCTGCTCCTGGAGGTGCTCCATAGGAGGTCAATCCAATTATTGTTAGAAGAGCACCCCGATTGGATCTTCCCAAATATAATGGATTGACAGACCCAGTTCGATTTCTTCAGATCTATGCTGAATCCTGTGAGGTCTATGGTGAGATTTAACCTCAAGATAAACTTAAGCTATTTCCTATGGCCTTAACAGGTGCAACACAAGATTCGTACTATAACCAAGATGAAATTGAGCATACAGATTGGGAGGTTGTTAAACGAGCCCTTATCACACGATTCAAACCGAGGAAGTTTATGGAAGACCCTTTCCTACTTTTAAGAAAATTAAAAATGAGAAAGTGGAAAATGGTTCGAGATTACATCAAAAGGGTGAAACGTCTTAGATCTGAATGTGAGCCTGAGCTGATTAATGAAAATGCCATGATTTTTTGGTTTTTGTCAGGTCTACCTAAACGGATCCGACATGAACTGAAACACCATAATGAGTACGCACTTTTGCAAAATGCGATGGATGACGCAATTTGGGAGGAGGATGAAGATTCAGATGATGAGCCGAATGTCAATATGTTGTCTTATACAGCAGGGCAGACTACTACGACATCCACCACTATTGCATCCACAAATGTCAACGCTACTGCAGAAATGATGCTCAACGAGTTCGAGAAAAGTTGAAGTCGCAATTTGATGAGAAGATCAAAGCATTGGAAGATTTCCATGAAAAAGTAAACAAGGAACCTGAGAAGTTTGCGAAGACTTTTCCTACCAGGGAAAATGTCTGGTATTCTATTTGTACAGGAAATCACACAATGAATGAGTGTCCTCAATTGAAAAAACGAATGGAAATCAGTGTATGCCATTTGTGTAATTTGCTTGATCATGAGACTGCTTTTTGCAACTTCAATCCTCGGATAATTTAGCAATGGTATGCCCAAATGGGATATCAAGAACTACAATATAGAGGAAACCCAGCAGCTACACCTTGACAATTTGCTCTTGGATACCCGAAATGTTTAGCCTACCTACCCCACCAAAGCACTCCGCTCCTCCTACCAATTTGATGGAACCAGAACCGTACAGAAGTGCCGAGCAATGGAACTATGGTAATGAGCAAGAAGGTGGATCTTTAGAACAATATGCTATTTATGTTGTCGTGCAACAACAAGCATCTAGAAACTGGACCAAAGCACCGCTTGGATGCTTTGCATGTGGAGAAAATCACAAAGTTGCAGAATGTCCAAATAAAGAGAAATTTGTACCATTCTGTCATGACTGTGGTTATGGTCATTGCTATAAAGACTGTCCAGCAAGACCGAAGCCACCACCAGCTACAGCACCTGTAAATTTGATAACAATAAAGCAAAGACTAGTAGCTCAGAATAAACGAATGATCAATGCTACTGCAGAAATGATGCTCAATGAGTTCGAGAAACTTGGGAGGACCCAGCAGAAACAGATGGAAAAGTTGTAGTTGCAATTTGATGAGAAGATCAAAGCATTGGAAAATTTCTACGGAGAAGCGTACAAGGAACCTGAGAAGTTTTCAAAGACTTTTCCTACCAGGGAAAATGTCTGGTGTTCTATTTGTACAGGAAATCACATAGTGAACGAGTGTCCTCAATTGAAAAAACAAATGGAAATTAGTGTTTGCCATCTGTGTAATTCACCTGGCCATGAGATTGCCTTTTGCAACTTCAACCCTCGGATGATTTAGCAATGGTATGCCCAAATGGGATATCGAGATCCATAGTATGGAGGCAATCTAGTAGTAAGACTACGACAATCTACTCTTGGATACCTGGAGTGTCTAGCCTTGCCTGCCCCACCAAAGCACTCCGCTCCTCCTGCCAATTCGATGGAATCAGAACCTTACGGAAGTGCTGAAATGGAGCTATGGTAATGATCAGGAAGGTGGATCTTCATAACAGTATGCCATTTATGCTGCCGCTCAACAACAAGCCTCGAGAAATTGGGCCAGAGCACCACTTGGATGCTTTGCATGTGGAGAAAATCACAGAGTTGCAGAATGCCCAAATAAAAAAAAATTTGTACCATTCTGTTGTGACTGTGGATATGGACATTGCTATAAAGACTGTCTAGCAAGACCGAAGCCACCACCAGCTACAGCACTTGTAAATTTGATAACAATCAAGCAAGGATCGGTAGCTCATAATAAACCAAGTGCACCTTTGATGGTGGTCACCAG
Source organism: Diphasiastrum complanatum (assembly GCA_029204225.1). Classification (NCBI taxonomy): domain Eukaryota; kingdom Viridiplantae; phylum Streptophyta; class Lycopodiopsida; order Lycopodiales; family Lycopodiaceae; genus Diphasiastrum; species Diphasiastrum complanatum. The sequence goes on from CM055097.1 coordinate 72,142,755, forward strand.
AGCACAAAAGCAAAAAGACCCAGTAGTGGATTCAGTACTCGTTGATTCTATACCATTGAACGATACACCAACAACATCGGAAGTTTATCCAAATCTTAATGCAAAAAAACGAAGATATCAGGATATGAGACAGTGGATTAAGCATTTGCAAGAAGAAGAGGAACTTGAAGCTGCTAAAGTAACAGCTGAAGTTCGGTCTTCACCATTGCAGCCTTCAAGAAATTTATGTACGGATATGAATGATCAATTACATCATCACGAAGAACCCTTCAAGATGACGGAACCGGAAGCACCACATACAGAATTACTCATGAATATTTTCTCTAGCAAGATTAATATTTCATTAAGAGAGCTCCTAAAGTTGGTGCCAAAAGCAAAAGAAGTCTTAGCACAAAAGTTAGCTCAAGAAGAATCAGAAGACCATCAGGAGCAGCTCTTTTGTGCTGGATTTGAAGAATCTAACGATGTACTACAAGTTGGAGCAGCTTGGGAAAGTGAACAAAAGAATATCTCTCTGCCAATATAACATAGACAATTTTCTAAAGAAGCAGCCGTGATAGACGGCGGTTCAGGAGTTAACCTGATTTCTACAAAGCTATGTACAAAATGGGGCCTTACAAAGATTAAGCCTGCTACTTTTGCTATTAAGCTAGCTGATCAAACGACGGTTCGTCCATGAGGAATGGTGGAAGATATACCTGTCAGGATTGCAGGAGTACAGTTCGTCATTACTTTCGTTGTGATGGACTTACCAGAAGCACCAAATGTCTACCGAGTTCTCTTAGGACGTCCATGGTTACGAGTTGCGCAAGTAATTCATAATTGGGGTACCGAAAAAATCACTTTTGAAAATCGTGAACGTGCAGTTAAAATTGATCATACGACTTGGACTGTCAAGCCAGTGGTTCAAAAAGCGGATGACGATTCATCAACAACGGATCACACTTGTGATCGACCAGAGAAAAAATTGGGAGTTCACTACGATTCTCAAATGGATACTGTCAATTGGAACGAAGCTCTTGCAGCAATTGATTGTACAGCAGGATATATGTGTCAACAAGATAGTTAATCAGAGATGAGCGAGATTTCCTTGTTAGATCAAACTTTGGATACGCCAATCACGTTTCTACTAAATGTGTTGAATGTAGCCTGGATATCAACGGAACCTATACCGGATCCAATTGAGGATGATCTCATACCAATGAGCCATGTCTTAACTTATGATGGCAATGCAAAACTTATAGATCAACAGATTCCACATCATATGGATCCGACCATATTTGGAGTGCATAATGTTTTTGATGAACCAACAATCAAATCGCCCAAAGCAGTTATATTGAAGGGAGACAGGATGACAGGTTCGATGACGAAGAAACAAGCAAAGCAACATTATAATACGGTCCTAAAATGGGAAAATCCCCCTCAAAAGTTTGATTTAAAGGAAGTGCCACTTCTATTGGATAAAGACAAAGGAAAAGTCAAGAATGATTCTTCAAGTCAGATCTCCAGCAAGACATCATCATCTAGGAAGTCTTCACTTGAGAAGAAAGATTTATCATCCCAGAAGTCATCACATCCATGATCAATTCCTGCTAAGAAGACTAAACGAAGATCCAAGACAAGTCCTTTCGAAAAAGAACAAGCAAATGTAGTCCAGCATGATATGCCAGAGCATTTTAAACGTTATACACTGGATGATGTGGTTATCATGTTACCTAAAGCACATCGTGAACTTGAAGAACACATGCCAGAATCTAAAGAGGTTTACGATGGCCCAGCTAGGACGCAGCCAATGAATCTTGCAGAACCAGGAGAACCAGAAAAGATTGTACAAGTGGAATTACAACTTACTCCTGAACAGTATTAAGCACTCCGTTTGCTACTTATTAAGTATCAAGATTGTTTTGCATGGACTTATCAAGATTTGAAGGGTATTTCGACATCAGTCATTGAACATACCATACCTTTAGTACCTGATGCAGTACCAAAGGTTACAAAGTTCTATCGCTATAATCCTAATGTGGCAGATCTGATAAAGAAAGAACTTCAGAGATTGCTTGACGCCGATTTAATTTATGAGATCGAGCATACCGAATGGATTTCACCAATTGTCATTGTTCCTAAGAAAAATGAGAAATTGCGAATCTGAGTGAATCTCAAAGCATTAAATAAAGTGACACGAAAGGATCACTTTCGTTACCTTTTACTGAAAGCATTTTGGATCGCCTTGCTGGAGCGGAAGCTTATAGTTTCTTGGATGGATTTAGTGGCTACAACTAGGTTAAGATTGCACCTGCCGATCGCCACAAAACTGTTTTTGCAACAGAATGGGGCACCTATGCTTACAAAGTAATGCCGTTTGGACTCTGTAATGCACCAAGTTCATTCCAAAGAGTAATACAATTTGCCTTTAAAGATTATCTACAGAAATTTCTTGAAATTTACTTGGACGACTTGGGAGTTCATAGTACAGATACAGACCACCTGGATCGATTGGAGAAAGTCTTTGAAAGATGCCGCAAATATCAGATTTCCGTAAATCCAAAAAGATACCAGATATGGGTTTCTCACGGAGTGGTGCTTGGACATGTGATATTAAGACATGGTATTGCCACCGATTACTCTAAGATCAAAGTTATTGTGGAATTGCCACCGCCAACAACAATTCGAGGAGTTTATGTGTTTATGGGTCATGTGAACTACTATCGAATTTTTATTATCTTCTTTGCAGATTTAGCATGACCTATATACAAATTAACTATTGTTCCTATTTGGACAGTAGAGGCGTTAGAAGCCTTTGAAAAGTTAAAAAAAACATTATCTTCAGCACCAATATTGCGTTCTCCAGATTGGACATTAGAGTTTCATGTTCATATGGACACCTCAAAATACGCCATTGGATCAGTTTTGACACAGCCAGGTGACTATATGATTTGCAAGCAGACAGCTTACAGATCCAGAGAAGAATTATTCAACAACAGAACGTGAAGCACTAGCCATGATTTTTTCTGTTCGAAAATTTCGTCACTATCTCATGGAAACGCACTTTGCACGGATCATCAACCGTTACTTTACTTGTTAAATAAGATGTGTAATACTGGACGTATTGCAAGATGGTTACTATTATTGACTGAATTTGACTTTTGAATTGTGGTCAGAAAGGGGAAGCAACATTATCTAGCCGATCACGTTTCACGAATTGAATTTGCACCAATTAATACTAAAGTGGATGATGAACTACCAGATGCTGCGTTGTTCTATGTTGAAGCAGTACCTGAGTGGGCGGTAGATATTGTTGAGTACCTGATGCTAGGACAACCGAATGACTCTTTGAGAAAAGTACAGAAAAGACAATTGATTCATAAGGCTCAACCTTATCAATTAATTGCAGGACAATTGTATCGTCGTGGATCAAATAATATTTTACGAAGATGTGTTTTACCGCATGAAGTACCAGATCTAATCATGTTTTCACATGATGGCATGGGTGGAGGACACTTCTCCACAGACATTACTGTTCGCAAACTTTTGCAATCCGGTTGTTGGTGGCCTACGCTTCATAAGGACACATAAAAATTTATTTAGACATGTGATGTCTGCCATCGAACACGACGACCTACTCGACAGAATTATGAACCCTTACATCCGATTTTATCGCAAGCACCGTTTGAAAAATGGGGATTGGATTATGTTGGTCCTATTCATCCCGCTTCTCAAGGATCTCAGGTCCGATACATGATCGTCGCAACTGATTATATGACCAAGTGGGTTGAAGCCAAAGCTGTCAAAGTAGCTGATGCGAAATCTACAACTAAGTTTCTATATGAAAATATTATAGTCAGATTTGGATGTCCGATCAAAATTGTCAGTGATTGGGATACACACTTTGTTAATCAAACAATAAAGTGTTTACTGGAAGATTTTTTTGTTATACATAGATTTAGTACTCCCTTCACATCTCAAATCGTTCACATGATAGTGGAGTCCCACATCAAGTTGGCCAAAGCCCCTCTTGAACCATATAACTGGTTCAAGACTGTTTCTGGTGAGCTCAAGCGAGCTATTAAGGCCAATACAAAACAGCAGTTTGCCGCTGGCTCTCTATTGTCTCTCTTAGTCGCTTCTCACTTAGAAAACTGAATCCATGGCTTCCACCTGGGTTTTGTGCTTGCGGTTTACGAAGAAACACCAGCCGAGTCATCTCACCGGGCCTCAAGTTCTCGTAGTCATCGTCGTCCATGCAACTAGATCATAATTCCTGACTCGCCTTCCGTGTCACGACGTCGTACTAGGCATACCTGGTCAGCTGCGCTTCCACCCCCTGCTGCTGTTCACACTGAACTTCCCATTTCCCTCGCCTCTGCTCCCATACAAGGACAGTATGTGACCATTGGGTGATGGTCACAGACTGCCATCACAGCTGCCCAGGCCGCCTCACCCCCGCACACCGAAGCAACCTCATCCAACACACAGTTCTTCATGGATATGTTCGATGATTTCGACCCCCTTGGGGCCACCGAAATCTTTGAAATGCCTCAGAGCCCAACGCCCTTTGAGCCCCAATCCCCTGGAAGAGGATTCGGGCATATCCATGAAGCTACTGTTGGTGTCGAAGATGCCAGTCAGCAACCACCCACACAAGGTAGCCCAACCACACTTCGGGTCGACACAACTGCCAAGTCACCAAAGCAGTTCGACACCACGGTGCCTGAAGGGTTTGAAGACGAGGATATTTTTGAAGAAGAAGAGACTTTGGCACCTATTCCATGCCTACCACGGACAGTACCATCAGGGTCTCCTAATGCTGCCACCTCCATGACTGTCGATTATGGTGATGCTCTCGGGTTCGTTTCAAGCCTTGGGCAAGTGATCCAGTCTATGCTGGATAAAAGAAAGAAAATGGAATAGAGGATCTCTATTTTAGGATCTGAAAACACTCTGATCAGCCAAAAAATTGTCCAACTGGATCGAGAGGTGAAGATAGCCAAGCAACATGAAGAAAAGACTGAAAGCGAAAAGACATTGGCCCAGCAACAAGCTGATTGCTTGGAAACCTACATCAACTCCCTACAAAATGCCTTGACAACCGCACATGATCAAGTAGATAAGGCAGTGCAAGAAGCCAAGCAACAGGTGCAGCTCCTGAAGGGGCAATTACAAATGGCCAAACAAGATCGCACACGGCTTCAAGGTGAATTGGATGCGACCATCTTGAGCGTGATGCGTATCTGCAAACACAAATACCCGATCATTCGGTCACACCGACGGAGATTGCATATTTGTTCAAGCAAGTGAAAACATACAAAGTGGCCCTTCAGGGATTCCAAGGCCGCTTTGATAGGTCCAAAGGAGCAGCTTCAACCGAGTTGGAAAAGACAAAAGAGACCATCAACGCCTATGAAAAAGCCGCTGCTCAAGTGTTGGAACCCGGACCACAAATCCCCGTCCCGATTATGCTGCAATTCTCCCCTTCATGCCAAGAAGCTGTACAGATGGATACAGGGGTTGATTCGAGCATGGACCAAGGGGGAGCTCAAGATCTAATAGATCAACCGCCAACTATACCGGCAGTACAAGCGGGTCCATCCTCATCAAGGACAGGCCATTTATTCAGAAGGCCCATCAGCGTCGAGGACCAGATCCAGACCTTCTTAAAGCAGAATCCACATGAGTCCTCGCGTGCTGGATGGGTTCTCAAACTTAAGACCTCCGAGATCGAGGTCGGCAAAGAATTGGACAAAATACCTGCACTGGGAGAGCAGCTGGCATGGAGAATCACGGTTTTTGAGAAAACTCCGGAATCAATTAGGAGTTACGTCGCCAGCCTTCGCCAGTTGTGGGTAGATCCTTATTACGTGCCAATGCCACGAAGACAAAAATGGAAAGAGCTGGGATTGGCTATGGATAAAATCACCATCCATACGTCCAATTGGCCAATCATCCACCAGTCTTACAACTGGAATATTCAGTGGATTTCCACCGGGCCTTACAAGCATATCAGAGAGAGTATGTCCACTCTCCAGATCCAACAGTGCGACAATCGGCAATGTTTTGAAAAGATCTAACTCTGTTGGCGTCAGTGGCAACCAAATGGGACGATTGCCTTTCTACCCTAGCATTTGATCCAAATAAGCCGATGGCCTCAGAGCAAATCAAAGATCAGCTGCCGATTGCTCGACTGTATTTCCATGCGGCTATGATGGGAGGCTCTTGGGAATCCCGCTTCACCTCATGGACAACTTCCAAGTGGATTGCTGGAGCCCACCATTGTTTCTCACCACATAATTTGGATTTCAATACTGCCCGCCTTGACTTTATGGAGAAGGTGCAGTATCATTTAATTAAGATTCGGCGCAAAGCCAATAAAAGTCCCCAATGATTGTATATTGCAGGTGTCGTGGGACCGCCACCAGTTTTGGTGGGGGATACTGTTGGAGGGTTTACGGATCCCAAGACAACCCTAACCCTAGTTAATAAGTGAGAGGGATTTGGCACCTTGTGTGTGTAAGTCCAACTCGATGATCACATAGTTATTTGATTCATTAGTTAAAAGTTAATAAAGGACTTTAGGCTTTTTTTTTTAATGTCGCAGGACCTAAATGTCAAGTTAGTGAATAAAATTGGGTTTCCCTCCAATTTTGATGGTTCCCACACTTTTTTAAATTTGAATAAAAAGAGAGGCAAGACTAGACGAATATGATTCAAAGGCCAGGGTCCTCCTCTCTACTATAAAAAGGGACCAACTTGAGTTGCTTCTCATATTCATTTCCTCATTTCAATAAAGCAGATTGGTTCTCTTTAGAAATGGATTGATGAATGTCCTCGCTCTTCCTCTCTTTTCCTCCATTTCTCATGCTTCCTTTGGATTTTGCTAATTGTTGGATTTGATCATTATTGGGATTGCTATTTCTTATGCTTTTTGTGAGAGAGAAAGGGAGAGAGAGAAGAGTAAGTTTCTATCATTGTTGTGGATTTAGAGTTAATGGAAGTAGGGTTAATGGATGTAGTGTTAATGCTTAGTGTTAATGGATGTTAGTGTTAGATCCTCCATTCATGTTGAAATCTGAACTATACTATTGCTCCCATTGGAACGACCCTCCGCGTGACAACTAACTCCGTCTCTTTGAGGCTAGATTGACTAGATCTTGGATTCAGGTTAGGCAAGGAAAGAAACCCACTACAGCAACTCACTTTGCTTTACTCACAAGTTTTGGAGAATCTTCTTGTGTATATGATGCTATGCAAGTGGATATTGGTTCTCATAGTTTTCATACTGGAGAAGCAAGTAATGGATCTAGAAAACAAATTTTGTTCAATGATATTGATGGTCAAGAGGAAGATCAAGAGGTTGGTCTCAAAGGGCTTCAACAACACAAAAGGAAAGGTGGCAATTTGGAGCTAGTCAAGAGCATTAAAGGAGGGTCATTTGGCAAAGGTGTTATGGATCTGTTTTTGCAGCTTATTGAAGACTCAAGTAAGGTCAAAGGAGCAGCAAGGAAGTGTTGTTCAAGTTTACTTTACTTGTTCTATTTCAAGTTTGAGCTATTTCATGTGGATGTGTGCAAATTGTCAAGATATGGACAAACTAGGTACATTGTCTTGCAATATCTTATTGTTGGAGTTGTACTAGCATTCTTTGCTGCTTTTGCTGATGAAAATGAAATACAGTAGGGTACTGTAGTTGTATGGACAACAAGCATATTTTATGTTTTGGTTCATGTTTGATCACGGCTTGCACGGTTTGATGTGGTGTTGGGCGTTTGTTGGCACACGATGCGGAAGCCACACATAGCCTGGGATACTCATGTGTATGAGTTCCAGTTTGATGGTGTGATGCATTCCCTTCATGGTGAGCGGGATGTGCCTCGTGGACCGCTTGTTTCAGCTACGCAGTTGCGTAGGATCCATTGTGAGTACATGTGTGTTTGCTTTCTACTTGATATGTCTATTAATACTAGTCAGAGTAGCATGCAATGTGTGAAAACCAGTACTATTGCCAATTTGGATCAAGAGATTAGGAGAGAGTTTTCAGATGTCTTCATAGATGATCTTCCATCTGTTTTACCTCCTAAGAGGAATGTTGAACATAAGATTGAATTAATACCCGGGTCATGTCCTGTCAATAGACGTCCTTACAGAATAAGTCTTAAGGAGGAAGAGGAAGTGAGATGGATGGTCGATGATTATCTGGCCAAGGGGCAGATACGACCTAGTTATTCCCCTTTTGCCTCTCCGATCATTCTTGTAAAAAAGAAGGATGGATCATGGCGTATGTGTGTGGATTGTCGAGGTTTGAACAAGATAACTGTTAAACATCGATACCCTATGCCACGTATAGATGATTTGCTTGATGCCTTGTCAGGTGCCACTGTGTTTAGTAAAATAGACCTGAAGAGTGGATACCATCAGGTTAGAGTTTGTGAAGAGGATGTACACAAGACTGCCTTCAGAACTCGGTTCGGTCACTATGAGTATCTTGTGATGCCATTTGGATTGACTAATGCCCCAGCTACATTCATGATGATGATGAATGATGTGCTCAGACCGTATATGGGTAAATTTGTCGTAAACTTTGTTGATGACATTCTGACTTACAGTGCTGGTCAAGCATATGGCTCACCTTAGGACTGTGTTGTCTACTTTGAGGGAGAACACTTTGTTTGCCAATAGTAAAAAAAGTGAATTTTTAAAAAAAGAGATTGAGTATCTTGGTCATGTAGTGTCTGCTGATGGAGTAAGGCCAGATCCTAAGAAGGTTGCTATGATCGTTGCATGGCCTGTGCCAGCTGATTTGACAGCACTCCGTTCTTTTCTTGGATTGGCAGTATTTTATAGAAAATATGTTAAGAAATACTCTTGTATTGCAGCACCTTTGACTGATTTGACTCAAAAGAATAGATTTGGTGAGTGGACTGAACTGCAGCAAGCAAGCTTTGATCAATTGAAGCAAGCTATTGCTGAGTGTGTCACTCTAAAAATTGTAGACCCTCAAAAGCCCTATATTATAGATACGGATGCGAGTGACATTGCTGTGGGAGCTGTTCTGATGCAAGAGGATAGGCCTGTGGCCTTTGAGAGCAAGAAGCTCAACCCTGATCAGAAAAATTATCCAACTCATGAGGAGTCGTATGCCATAGTTCATGCATTAAAGGCATGGAGGCATTATTTGTATGGATCGAAATTTGAGGTATTCACTGATCATGATACCTTGAGATACTTTTGTAAGCAGCCAGACCTTAGAGGCTGGCAAGCCAGATGGTTTGAGCTCATGGAGGAATTCCTAATGGAGATTCGGTACAAGAAGGTGCCGAGAATCGTGTGGCAGATGCACTATCTCGTGTGGTGTATCAGATGTCATTTGTAGTCATTGAAAATGACTTATTGTCTGAGATAAGAAAGGCTCAGCAGGAAGATCCTCACTGTAAGAAAGTGGAATAGGAGGTGAGTCATGGCCATGCAGAGTCTCAAAAGGAGAGCTCTTCTACCTTGGTTCGCACTTATCTTAAGTATTCCATAGAAGATGGAATAGTGATGAGAAATGACAAGGCTCTTATTCCAGCTTGTGAGGTGTTGCGAAAGAGGATCTTGCATCTCTGTCACGATAGCCCTAGTGCTGGTCATCCTGGTTTGGATAGGACCTATGAGTTGATACGACGTAACTTTTGGTGGTCGAGACTTAAGAAAGAAGTAAACCATTATGTGACACATTGTTTTAAGTGTCAAGTTAATAAGGCTGAAAGGATTAAAGTGCATGGATTATTACGCTCGTTACCTATACCAGAAGGGAGATGGGAGAGTATTTCCATGGACTTTATTACATGTTTACCGCATACGTAGCATCAACATAATGCTATCCTAGTTGTGGTTGACAGACTCACGAAAATGGCTCATTTTATCCCAACTAATAATAAGATTGATGCACTTGGTATGGCTGATTTGTTTATACAGCATGTATTCAGACTTCATGGATTACCTAGATCCATTGTGTCTGACAGGGATTCTCGTTTTACTGGCAATTTTTAGAGGTGCAGTTGGGAATGAGTAGTTCTGATCATCCTGAAACAGATGGGCAGACTGAGAGAGTTAACCAAACCTTGGAAGACATGCTTAGGGCGTATGTGAGTGAAAGGCAAACGCAATGGGAACATTACCTACCATTGTTGGAGTTTGCCTATAATGATAAAAAGAATGCATCTACGAAGATGAGTCCTTTCGAGCTAAATTATGGTTTTAGACCAGCCAGTCCAGTTACTATAGGTATGCCTCTTAAGACACCTAGTGCTATGGAATTCCTAACTCACATGCAACAGAACGGTTGGAGTTAGCTAAGGAAAATGTAAAAGCGACGATGGATCGGGCAAAGACATATGCTGATCTGGATCGTACGCCAAGAGAGTTCGAGGAAGGAGATATGGTATTTCTCAGGATTCCAAAGGACTCGAAAACCCTAAAGACAGGAAAGTGTTAGAAGTTGTCACCTAGATACTATGGACCTTGGAAAATTGTTAAAAAGATTAATAGCATTGCTCATGAATTGGATTTGCCTGTTGGTTGTAAGGTTCATCCTGTTTTTCATGTTTCACGCTTAAAGAAGGTTTTACATGATGGTGATAACTTGTTGGCTGATGGCCTTGTATTGTTTCAGGAACATGGGGAGGTGATGCATGGACCAGCGAGAGTATTGGACCGGAGGCATAGACGGTTGCGAAATCATTTGCTCCGTGAGTACTTGGTTGCATGGCATGGACGACCTCTCAATGATGCTACTTGGGAGACCGCGCATGGGTTGCATGCACAGTATCCAGACTTTGCCATCGAGGACGATGTCATCTGAGGAGGGAAGGGATGTCACATGTACTTTGAATCCCTTTGCCCAATGTATGGTAAATTGTAATTATTAAATTGTAAATGGCTAAGTCACCAGCCTGTGGAGACAATTGTAAATTGCAATGTAAATATTTGTTATAGTGACTAAATACGAGATGGCCAAGGGGGTACTGGGTCTCATGAGAGTCTGCTGGACTGACCTCCTAAAAAGTAGGAAGGGTTGACTAGTCAACATGACACATGTCACATGCTCACTGGGACACTTGGTCCAGTGCATGAGTGACACTTGTCAGACGGTCAATGGACGGGTCAACAAGACAAGTGTCATATGCTTATTGGGACACTTGGTCCAATGCATGAGTGACACGTGTCAGACTGTCCACCTACTAGCTTGCCTATGTGTCAGGGTACTGCCAAGTGGCAAGTGTCGGCTGTGCATGGAGTTTGCCATGTGTCGACGTTAGGATGTGTCAGGGTTAAGGGGTGCTTGAGGGGATATAGGGTGAGCCTTGTCAGGCATTCCTCATTATGATTATGGTATTCCTATGCAGCTATGGTTGGGAGGAGACTTGCAGCAGAGCTCTCATGTTTGCTTGTTGATCTATGTACATTTGCTTGAGATTAATAAAGTGACGGATTTGCTGGGTAATTCTGTGTATTAAGTTAGGGTTTGTGAGCTTGTGTGCAACACAGAGAGAGAGAGAGAGAGAGAGAGAGAGAGAGAGAGAGAGAGAGAGAGAGAGAGAGAGAGAGAGAGAGAGAGAGAGAGAGAGAGAGAGAGAGAGAGAGAGAGAGATGTGTAAATAGGCTCATGGATCATCTTAGAGCTTGGATGTGAGCTTTAGGGCTATAGTAAGAGGGTTTGAACTCTAAATTTTGGATATGAGGTGAACTATAAAACCAATGTACGTCTAACTGTGATTATTATGAGAGCTCACAATTTTGCTAGTTTCCATTGTGGTGGCAGTTACTACATAGTTTGTACCTTTAGTGTTTTATGAATTGATAAGAAACTATATATATATATATATATCCAAGATGGTGTTTCAAGGTTGTGATTCATATTGGAGTTATTTCAATAAATCCTCATCTTTGTGCATACTATTGATGGATATGGATAAAAAATGCAATTACAAGGATGCATCTATATTAGGAAGACCTTTGGCCCAAACATCAACTCATGCATCGGTAGAGAATAAAGTTTGGGTGGGCCAGCCCACAACCCAAGCATATTGCACCAATACACAATGTGTGGGCCAATTCAGTTGACAAAAATCTTAAAAAATAAGGCCTTGAATATATTAAAAATGCCTTTGATACTATAAGATAACAATACATAATACATTGAATAAGTCAATAGAATCTGGAGATCTAGGCCTAGTAGGATCACATGTTAAGGCCTCGTTGAAAAAATATGTTTGGAACTTCGAGAGAGATTCTAGTAGCACACTATTTAACTTCTTGAAAGAGAATGATGAGAGAGATTTGCAAGCTCCAAGAGCGGTCCTCATTTTCATCATATAGAATGGCATCATTCCTCCTTTTGCCATTGATTAACAAGCCCCCTTCCTATGTATATGACATGTCATGGATAATATCTAAGCCTTGACATATTTTTCTTATTTCAAGATCGTGATTCTCAATTCACCCATGGTAGTGCAAGAACATATGAGCTATATTATACTATTAAGGCTATCAATAACTCCATACAGTTGTCACATATGGCCAAGCGAAGTCCCTTAGAGTTTGGAGCATAAGGCTCTAAAATGTCACTAGAGAGAGAGAGAGAGAGAGAGAGAGAGAGAGAGAGAGAGAGAGAGAGAGAGATTTGCATTGCAATAGAGGGTGTCACCGAAGCCCCACCTCATGTTATGGTGCATAAGGCTTTTGAGATGCTATTATGATATGTATATCATCAAAGAAGCTTATGCATAGTTGGATGAGGGTGGGGCCCTTCATGCACCCTAAGTTCATGGTGCAAAATAGCCTATTTTATATATGTGTAGATGTTTTTTTAGGGAAGTGGGCTAAATGCAAAACTAAGTTCACTTGCCCTTAACACCTCATGTATGTGATCATAGCCTTGTGTGTTGTTCCACTTATGAAGTTGAGGCATGCAATTAAGGTGGGTATTGAGAGAGAGAGAGAGAGAGAGAGAGAGAGAGAGAGAGAGAGAGATATGGCGTTGGTATTTGGGTCCTAGAGCCTGCGTGCTGACACTTTTAAGTGCCCTCAAAATTTCAAAGATCTTGATCACCTTAAAATTCGCACATACTTAAAAATTTCATGGGCATATAGACTCAAGCACGGGTTTCCACTCCTGAAAGCACACAAAAGGGGTACCCAAAAAATTGACAAATTTTGTTTTTGGGATATTGCCCCCCCCAAAAAACAAGTGTGGGTGCCTAAATTTTCAAAAGAAAAGTTTGGGTGACGGGCCCAACCCAACTGGTGGGTGACTGAGGGTATCAGAGGAGGGGTGGGGGTCCCTGTGTGAGATATAGACTCTTTGCTGCACTCTTGCATGAGAGAGAGAGAGAGAGAGAGAGAGAGAGAGAGAGGGTATTTGCGAGATTGAGAGCAATCTCCTCGTTCATTGTAGAAACTGGAATCGTTCCTCCAAAGATCACAAATTCAATGATGGATAGGCTGTTAGCGATTGAGCCCAATGAGCTGACGATCCACTTTGAAGCTGGACGCAAGAGCAGCGGTTTGCTTCACGTCAGAAACCTGATGCACACCATGCCGGTGGCGTTCAAGGTGCAGACAACAGCTCCAAAGAAATATGTTGCTAAACCCTCCACGGGAATCATCCCACCTCTTGGCGTCACCACCGTCGAGATCACCAGCTCACTTCGATCAGAGCTTCCAGAAGATTATCCGTTCACCTCAGATAAGCTGATAGTGAAAAGCGTGCTGGTGCCTGGCGATAGTGCTCACCAGGACTGTATCAGCAGCGAGTGGTTTTCTTCAAAGAAAAAGCAGGTGTTTACAGATGCGGGGTTGAAGATCATGATGGTGGGCGGGGGGATTCTGCGCAGCCTGGTGAGTGCAGCATCCATGGAGTACGTAAGGGAAGTATTGGAGAGGGATGTGGATGTGAACAGCGTGGACGAGCTTGGCAATACGGCCATGCACATAGCCATTTCTAAGAGGAGACCAGAGATGGTTCAACTGTTGATGGAGTTCGGCTGCAACTTGGAAAGAGCGAACAAGTCAGGTTACACTGCACTGCACGAGGCGGCTATGGTTGGAGATGCGCTAGTAACAGAGCTTCTTTTGAACAGAGGTGCCAGTATTGATGCCAGGACACCGTCTGGCCATACCGCAATCCATCACGCAGTGGGTAGAGGCCACCTAGAGGTGGTACGAATCCTTTTGGAGAAAGGCGCAGATATCAATGCAACCAGCAAAGATGGAAAAAGTGCTCTATACATCGCAGCTGTGAACGGGGATAGAAAGGTTATGAAACTACTCATGGAGAATGGCGCGGATGTGGAAGCTCGAGGGCCTGATGGATCAACGGCTCTGCACAAAGCTGCAGCTGGGGGACAACTAGCGATGGTGATGCTTCTTCTAACGTGGGGAGCAGAGGTGGACGTGCTAAACTGCGAAGGAAAGACTCCCTACAATTTAGCTGCAGCATCAGGGCATGAGAATCTTTATGACATGCTGAAGATGGGGAATATGTTTCGATCTGCTGCTCGTAGGGGCGATCTGAAGACGGTACGCCAATTCCTGTCCCAGGGCGCACAGGTGAACGGGCAGGATCAGCACGGCTGGACTGCCCTACACTGTGCAGCATTCAAGGGACACACCGAGATCGTATCGTACTTGATCGAGAAGAAAGCAGATGTAGAGTCAGTAGATGAAGAAGGATACACACCTCTACATTGTGCCACAGAAGCTGGCCGTAAAGACATAGTCCAGCTACTGATCTCCAAAGGAGTAGATTTAGATGTCAAGATGAAACACGGATTCACAGCTTTGCAGATCGCCAGCTCTTTGAATTCCCCTAGCTTGACGCGGATACTGTCGGAGGGAAGAGCCAGAAGACTGGTCAGTGAGAGTGTGCGTGGAAGCATGTCAGCTTCTAATCAGAAAGATACTGCCTTGGTCCAGAAAATACGATCTTCTAGAATACCTTCCATCTCTAAACTCTCTGTGCAATACAGATGTGCTACAGTTGCATAATTCTATCATTCTTCACAGATACCAGATCAATACTAAAAGATGTTCAACTGCCAGGTATTCTGTCATCCTCATCACCAGCTGACATCCAAACTCCAAAAGCAACACAAATTTGAAGCTTATTCTCATGAGCTTCTAGCTGTGAACCATACCTGTAGCATGCTTCACATGAATTTTATCAGCAAATTTATGAATATGTATATGTTGTGTGTGTGTGTGTGTGTGGTTGTACTTCAACTCCTATGTTGCCACAATTATTGCTTTGATTAATGATGGAAATCTATGCAAGTTCTAAAAATACATCTGTCATAGAGCGTTTGAGTTAAGAACATTTTTATTCGTCCGTTGATCTTATGTTTGGATTTCGTATATTGCTCTATTGGAATTGCCTCTCAGAATTTTAATGTCAAAAGCAACATGACCTCAGGGCGGTTTCACATTACACTGAGGTTGCACATCATTGCTAGGTTGCACATCATTGCTCAGAAAATTCATTTTTTTAACCTACTAAAAAAAGCTATTAGGTTTGTTTTTAAAGTTGGGCTAAAAAAATCTATTGGTCCTAATTTTAACAGAAGTAACAATGTTTCAGCACCCATGAGAATGAGAGAGAGAGAGAGAGAGAGAGAGAGAGAAAGCTAGCTAGCTAGCTAGCTAGCTGAAGCACCCATGAGAATGAGAGAGAGAGAGAGAGAGCTAGCTAGCTAGCTGAAGAGAGAGAAGAGAAGAGAGGGAGGCTAAAGGAAGAGAGAGAGGAGAGGAGAGCTGAAGGCTGAATGGCTCAAGGCTGGAGGGTGCTTAAGGATGAAGGGTGCATTGAGGCCCTTGTTTAGTTGTAGCTTGTTAGCCTAATGCCCTTTTTCAACAACTTAAAAATTACAAGTATTTTTACAAGGTTAAAAAATTATTAGCCCTTTAGATCAGTAGCCTTTACATTAGGGGAAATATGGGCTCAAAATGGGCCTTTTAAAAAATTTGACTTTAGAGAGACTTTACGTAGAGAGAGAATAGAAACTGGTATCGTTTGGTTGCCGTTGTTCGAGTTTCCGATAATGCACGCATTCTAACTAGTGTGGTTAAAACTAGCTCTAACTTCAAGCATTATTTGCGTGCTAGTAATAACATTAGCCGAAATTTCTTTGCATGCTCAGCCAACTTGAAATTTTGGTATGCTCTTCGCAAAATATGTAGCGGGAGCATTACGAGCTCAAATTTTTGTATGCTCATCGTAAAATATGAGACGGGAGAATTATGAGTTCGACATATGTTGCACTTCCTATGGAATGTTCTCCATTTTTCAAGAAAAATTCAAAATTCATAGAAAATGCTGCTTCCCTGATTGAAGATTTGAGAAGAAATAATCATACATGTAGATTTGTGGGTAGACGGAACAATTTATCTTGAAGATCCAAGTACCGGTTTATGTCCAGATTTTAGGTCTATCAGTCATCTCCTCATATTTGTATGTGAAGTACAAAGAAGATTACTTGGATATTGTCAAAGGTTGCAAGATTTTGGCATGCATAATGCACAATTACTGTATGCTAATTGGCAATTACAATATTCTAATCAACAATTACAATGTGCTTGTCAATAATTGCAACATTATGTGCAACAGAGTGAAAATGAAAACTTTGCACTGAAGGGCTCTATATTAGAACTGAATACTTTAATTACCAATCTTTGGAGCTCAAACCAAAATATATTAGAATAATTGGAAAAGTTGCAATTTAAAAGTTTGAAATCTGATGCTGATGTAGATGTTATAAAAAAGGCAATACTGAAAAGGAAGAGAAAAAGGGTATCGAAGAAGACTATTGAAAACTTTTCCTTATACAGTGGCAATTAGAAAAAAAGAATTTGAGCTTTTAAATATGACAGTTATTCAAGTTTGATTGCAAATTGTTTATTTGAACTTGTTCATTCTTGACGTAGTTATGTGCATTTTTATGACTAAACATTATTTAAGATGTGTGTTGATCATGCTTCGTAAAATGCCGGCAAGGCACGCCTCATTTATTTAGTTGTGGTAGATCCGCGTTGGACCGAAGAACGACTTAAGGCCTTTGAGGAATTGAAAACAGCCCTCACGACGGCTCCCATACTTCGCTCGCCAGATTACACAAAAGAGTTCCATGTGCATACTGACGCAAGTAAGTATGCCATTGGAGGTCTCCTTGCACAACCGGACGAGTATGGCAATGATTTTCCTATACGTTTCTTAAGCAGGCAACTAGTGCCTGCTGAAGTAAACTATACCACTACGCATTGGCAATGGTCTATGTGGTACAACAACTACGACATTATCTGTTAGGCCAGACCTTTGCTTTTTACACGGACCATCAAGCACTCCTATATATCATTAATAAGTCCTGTAAGACGGGACAAATAGCTCGATGGCTACTGATTTTGGAAGAATTTAATTTCCGTGTAGTCGTTCGGAAAGGGTCCCAACATTTCATGGTGGATCACCTTTCCAGACTACCAAGTGCTGAAAAAGCAACTGCACCAGTCAACGATGACCTTCCTGATGCGTGCCTTTTTCAAATCGATGCAACACCCTTATGAGTTGAGGAGATCCCTCAGTTCTTCACAACAGGCCGACTAAAAGAAGGCATGACTATAACGGAAAAAAGAAACTTTTTAATAAAAGCAGCGCCCTTTCAGTTAATTGCGGGACAACTTTACAAAAAGGGTGTTGACGGCATATTCGACGATGTGCTTATGAATATGAGATATGACCAATAATATCTCAGGCTCATGAGGGCATTGGAGGTGGCCACTTTTCTGCTGAATCCACAACGAAGATTATCCTTCGAGCAGGATTGTGGTGGCCATCTTTGTTTAAAGACACGTTTCCTGTCATTAAAACGTGTGATGTATGTCAACGAGCAAAGAAAAACAAAGCAGACTTTACACCATTGACTCCCATTATAGAAGGCGAAGCCTTCCATAAGTGGGGGATTGACTTTGTTGGACCAATCAGTCCAGCAACAAAACATACCCAAGCTCGATACATCCTCATAGCCACAGATTACGCCACTAAGTGGGTGGAGGCTCGAGCAACGAAGGACGCCAACGCAAAAACAGTTGCACGTTTTCTTTATGAAAACATTATTACCCGTTTTGGTTGTCCCATAGAGCTTGTTAGTGATCGCGACACGCATTTTTTAAATGCTGTCATTGATAATCTCCTACGCCATTACCTTGTCGTTCACAGAAAAAGTACACCGTACTATCCTAGGTGTAATGGCCAGGCTGAATCAATTAACAAAACAATATGTAAAATTTTGACCAAGATAGTTGAAACCAGTTGCTCTGATTGGGAAACAAAACTTTTCTTAGCTATCTGGGCTTACCGCACCATCCCAAAGAACGCCACTGGGTGGGTTACCCCTTTCCACTTAGTATATGGTCAAGAGGCAGTAATACCCGTAGAATTCTTAGTACCTTCGCTAAGAGTTACGGAAGCTTTTTCAACAGATCTCTGTGAAGATGCTTCAATAGAACAACAAGTCAAAACCAGGCTATTTACGTTAGCCCAGTTATGCGAGACAAGACTAATATCTTATCATGCACAACTAGTTTACAAATGATGCCAAAAGGCCTGGCATGACCGTCACCTGCGCAATAAAGATCTACACTTAGGTGACTAGGTGCTTCTTTATACATCAAAGAAGCACCCCGGCAAATTGAAGTTCAGAAGTGAGGGGCCATATGTTATTAACAAAATATTTCCTAATGGTGCAGTCCAACTACAAACACTTGACGGGACACTCCTAGACACTGTCGTAAACCGTGGTCGTCTACGACGGTACTATGAAGAGTTGTCCTTTGTAAACCCAATTTAGGATCTATCCTGATGAAAAAACAAAAAAAAAAGCCTATTATTTTAATGTTATTTTATTCCTTTTCTTGTACATCTCGTTTTTTTTATGCCTATTGTTCACTTCGTTTCTTGTTTATACTTCATATCATTACTTATGTACAATCGGGAGCCTGTGTCAACGGAGCAATGAAAAGGCAATTCAGCACAAGATCCAAGGGAAAGTGCAATCATGCAACCTTCGGAGAAGTGCAATAACCCAGGGAAGACTAAAGTTGATGATTGCCTCTCAATGAGCAAGATTCAACCAAAGTCTCATTGTTCCACAATGCAATAGCCCAAACCAATGCCAAACTCGGGTATATCCATTCTTAAAAGGCCAAATAATGAGGGATTGTTCAAAGTGGTTGGCCAACCATTTCATATAGCTTATTTACATAAATCTGAAAGTGGTGAGCTAAATTACAACGATTACAATAATATTTTTCTTGATTTCGGCAAAAATGTTTTAAAGTACATGTTAGAAAATTCTTGTAAAAATTCTTCTACCAGATTTCAGCCATAATAAGTGTACGAGGAATATCAAGGAGCAGAATTGAGCCACTAAACTACGATGGAGAGCATTGACAAGTCACCGATGAAGGAGCTCCAAAATCTAGATATATCGGGAGTGCCAATACCAGAGAAGTCGACAAGTAGCGGGACCATTGTTTTCACTCGTTGGCCAACGAGTGAAAACAATGTCCATCGCCTTCTCCTGTCATACTCATGGGTCATGGATGTTCTAGATCGACAACTGATAGGCTACACCTTAGAAAATCATTCTCACACTTCTGCCACCTCACCTCTGTCTCACTAGTATCTCAGGATACACCTTTTTCATAAGAACTTCTACTTTGAGCCACAATCATATTTCTTTGAAGTTCTTCACTTGCATCAAACAGATCCATTTATTCATCATGAGGTTTTCTCAAATCTCAACCGAAGTGCTCCCGTCAAATCTCAACCGGAGCACTATGCTCAAATCTCAACCGAAGTGCTCCTTCAAATCTCAACCGGAGCACTCCATTCAAATCTCAACCGGAGCACTCCACTCAAATCTCAACCGGAGCGTTCTGTCAGATCTCAACCAGAGCTTCCCTGTCAAATCTTGACCAGAGCGGTTCTGTCAAATCTCGACCGAAGCAGTCATTTCAAATCTCGACCGGAGGACATACATTTGAATTTCACGAACCGGCACATAAGATATGATGAAGTTGTTGTCCGTAAAAAAAAAATGAGCTATTTTATTTCACACGTGTGGATCTAAAAATAGCATAAAATAAACATTCTACACACAAGATTGCAAGATATCACCAATATAGTGCACCAATGGATAGAGGAACCCAAGAGAGTCATGTATAAGCATGAAATGAGATAAGAGAGAGAGAGAGAATGTCTTCTCTTTCCGTGAGTTACATCCTTTTATAACAGGTCCAAACCTAATTTTAAACTTTGGTTTCCCTTCATAATGAAAAACCCTACTATGATTGTGACTAGATTCAATGTCTCTACTACTCAATTTGAATCTACCAAAAAATTGTGTACTATACCTTCCCACAATTTCAAAAAGTGTCTATTCAAATGCTTTTAGACTAATATAACTTTGAAAAGTCAAACTCTAAGTCTAATATGAAATTGGCCTCAATTGTGTATTTGGCAATTTATCAAACTATGACCAATCTTGACTAAACGAGTTGAAATCTTTCACATATTTGGAAAATTTTGAAATAATCTAGATCCCAATGTGGTATCTCACTATTTACAAAATCAAAAACCCTCAAATCTATTTCTCACTTTCTTAATTAATCATCTACTTGTTAGTAAGTTCTCGAATATAAGAAGTGACCGTGTTTCAATTTCTTAAATCTAGGAGAGATTCCTCCAGAACCCACATATGTTATTCACATATCTCACTGAGATCTTGTTACTCACTTTCTATTTCTCATGAGTAAATAACATATCTGAAAAATCTCTGAGACGAATACCATTCACTCTCAACAGTTTTCCAATCCACTTACCTCTAATTACATAATTTCTCTCACTAATCAACCCCTCTCTGATCCTAGTACTAAAACTAAGATTAGGTTGATCCAATACAAAACTCTCAGACTTATATATTTAGCTCAACCTTACTTCTGTTCCAATCAAAATGGAATTAGTAACCTTTGACCTTTTATTGTACTACTTATAGATAATAATTCAAATATCAAACATGTTCTAGATCCAGATTGTCCACACAATCCCTAGAGAATTCCTCTTATTTGAAAAGTTTCAATTAGGTATCTTACTCTGAATCTATCTGAAATTACTTTCAGATCAAATCACATTTCTATACCACATCTGGTTCTCTTCCGAAAGCTAAGCAACCAATAGATTCCCAAATAGAATTTTATTCCACCACTTCACCCCTCATTTTAATGAAATTATAAATTTCAATAAAAGTTAACTGGAAAGATGATATATGAAAATATCCAAATCCAAGAAAAGTCAGTAATAAGTGCTTTCACTAAAATATTCATTTCATTACAGACATGACTTCTCCTTCAAATATTTTCAATCTGAGTGATAGAAACTACTATTCCATTGATATCCATTTATGCAACAAAGATATTCTATGGTTTAAGAAATTGAAACATTTTAACCTTAGAATTTATCTGAATTCCAAGTCTATTCACACAATTAGTAATTTATATGACATAACATTCAAAAGAATAACTTCATGTTGGAAAGAATTCATATAAACTAGTCTGATGTCTTACATTCAAGAAATTATTAAGAAGTAAAAGATTAATTAAAAAAGTGAGAAATTTACAAGACAAAATCATGTAAAAATGAGAAAACACCCATTCCAGCCCGAAATTGATGCTACCAATAGTCTTCAACAATCAATTAGACTTCCATGAAGCATTCATACTGATCCTAAGATGCAGTATAGGTTGAGAACGAAGATTTCTTGATTTGTAGAAGTCAAAATAGCTTCAAACTTGATGGAGATGGTGCATAAGCCACTGGCCATCAACTTACAAGTATGATAGCTTGTTGGGAAGGTAAAAAGAAATTCTAATCATGCTGTAAATAATTCTAGAATGATCTCCTTTTGGATTTGGAGAGATCCATCCCCCAAAAATCACCAAAAATGGTCATTTTTGAACTTTTTTGACTTCCTACAAGTTCAATGTGAAAGATTTCAGATCCTTAAGATCCAATCTACTTGAATGATCTTTGGTTAGAAAGAGAAATACACTACCAGTTTCACCAATGTAGAAAAATCAGCATCTACACACAATTTGAGATGCAAACACTAATAGAACTTGATCAAACTTGAATGAAATGATTATGTACTGTTGCTGTCCGTACAAAACCAACAAGCTACTGTATTTCACATGTGTGGATCCAAAAATAACAAATATAGATCATTCTACACATAGAATTGCAAGCAATCACCAAGATAGTGCACCAATGGATAGTAGAACCCAAGAGAACCATGTATAAGCATGAAATGAGATAGAGAAGAGAGAAGATGACTCTCTCCATGAGTTACATCCTTTTATAGCAGGTCCAAACCCTATTTGGCCACTTGGCTTTCCCACCAAAATGCTAACCCTATCAATTTTGGGTCTAGATTCAATGTACCCAACTTATTCAAATTGAATCTGCTCAAACTCGCATTCTATCTTTCCCACACTTTCAAAAAGTGTTTATTCAAATGAAATTTAGACTAATGAACTTTGAAAAGTCAACCTCTAAGTCTAAAACAAGTTTTGGCCTCAATATGCCAAATATGGAAATATTGCAAAATGTGATGAAACTAGTTGAATCTTTCACACTTCCTCTTCAACTAGTTTTAGCATAGACTTTGATAATACTCCAAGTGAAGTCCTATGCTTCATGAACAAGTCTTTCCCAATGCTTTAGTGAAGATATCAGCTACACATTCCCTTGAAGACACATGTTGAAGATCCACCTCCTTTGCAATGACTCGCTCCCTCACAAAATGATATTGTCTCTCAATATGCTTGCTCCTAGCATGAAAGATAGGATTGGATGCCATTATTTGGGCTGATTGATTGTCACAAAAGATGATTGGGCTCTCTGAAAAATCCAGCAAGTGAAGATCCTTGATCATCCTCTTGATCCATACCATCTCCTTTGTGCAATGTGTAAGAGCTTTGTACTCGGCCTCACTAGATGACAATGAGATAGTGGCTTGTTTCTTTGACATCCATGATATAGCTCCATCACCTATGAAAATACAATAAGAACTAATGGATTTCCTATCCATTATATCTCCAGCATAGTCCAAATCTGAAAATCCAAAAGGATTAGGTGATGATCCCTCATACAATATGCCAAAATCTCGAGTTCCAATGATGTACCTCAAAACTCGCTTTCCTAGCTTCCAATGCTCCTAGCATAGTTTTTGCCAATAGAACTTTGATCCATCATAAGAATGATCTTCTTCCTAAGAATAGATCTCCTTTCAATGATCATGTAATGTTCAAAATAGAAACAACCATAATTGATATAGAGAATAGTGTCCACTTGGGATGCTTCACTATTTCTTACATCAATTTTACATGTAAAAATGTGACTAGAACATGAAGAATCAAATAGAATGTAAATGAAATGATTCCACCATGCTTCCAACTATGAACTCTCTGAAAAAATACAGCAAACAAACAATAAATGTGAGTGATCAACTTTTGCTTGCATGTCTTCTCCTCCTTTGTCCTTTGTTGCCTTGTATCCACCATGATACTCCATGAATGAGCCTCCATCTCCATCTTGCCACAAGAAACCATCAAACCTTGGAAATCCATGAGTAGGTGAGTACATTAATGATGCAAATCCAGCACCACATGACTCCATAAACCAAGTAGGTTGCACTAGTCCATCTTCAAGATCTACTTGACACAAGAAAATGACCATGAATTCACCAAAAATTGACAATCTCCAAGTATTGGCACCAAGTAGCTCAACACTTGAGAACTTGATCATGGAAAGTCAATAAAAGGAATTTAGGTCTTTTTGTGAGACTTTTAATGTCGCAAGGCCTAAATGTCAACTTAGTGAATAAAGTTGGGACTCCCACCAAAATCGGTTCAAATCCAAATTCAAATTGGTTCCGTCCAATTGTAAATGGGTTTCCACTCTTTTTTAAGTTTGAATAGTTAGGGAGGTAGAAATGGGCCAATAAATTTTTGAGGCCAAGGGCCTCCTCTCCACTATAAATAGGGGCAAACTCGAGTTGCTCCTCATGTTCATATCCTCATTTTAATACAAGCAGATTGGTTCTCTTATGGAATGGATTTGTGAATGTCCTTGCTCTCTATCTTTTTCCTCCATCTCTCATGCTTTTGTTGCATTTGTTAAGTGTTGGATCTTAGTATTATTGGTATTGCCATTTCTTATGTTTTTTGTGAGAGAGAAGGGGAGAGAGAGAAAGAGTAAGCTATCTTCATTGTGGATCATAGCGTTAATGGTTGTAGTGTTAATGCTTAGGGTTAATGGATGTTATAGTTAGATGTGGATCTTACATTCATGCTGAAATCTGAGATATGCTATCGCTCTCATGGGAACAAACCTACGCATGACAACTAACTTCATCTTCTTGATGCTAGATTGCTTGGATCTTGGATTGAGGATAGGCTAGGAAAGAAACCCACTACAGGCTAAGAGTTAAGAGAGGAGATAAGGACCAAGGGTGGGCCAAGGGCCAAGATAGAAGGACTAAGAGCCAAGACGAAGGGCCAAGGGTTAAGGACCAAGGGTCTTCAACCGAGAAGGATCTGAAACAGAATGTTAGATAGTAATGTAGGTTTCTTTCTTCATGCTTTTTTGATATTGTGAATGTGTGATAGCAACAGTGGATAGCAACAACGGATAGCAACAAGTAATGATGCTTGGCAGAAGAGGGCGCATCAAGATACGACAACAAGGTGTTCTTCAAGGTTGTTGATCTAGATAATTATGCAACTGATGATGAGCAGTATGAAAAGAAACTTTTAAAAAGAAATGGCAATTTTCATCCTCAATTTCCATCATCAATGAAGCAACATAGAATTGAAGCATTTAACCAATCTTCCAAAATTATGGAAGAGGTAGTGGAAAGCGCATGCACTTAGTACTACTTAGAAAAAAAAAACTGATGTGATCCTTAGCAGCAGAGGCAGTCGTGGGATGGGAGGCTCGAATAACAGAAGTAATTTTTTCTTGGCAGTGATGGAGTGACCTATGCATCGGTGGTTGTTAACTTCGGATTTGATTCTTTGTTTTGTGAATCTTGTAGGCATAGCTTCTATGTCAGCTGTAATGGAGGACAATGCTATGGTAGCAAATGGAGGACAATGCTATGGTAGCAGATCGTGGAAGCAATGGAGAGGTGAATAAGCCGATTTTTTTTTTGGTGCAACCTTGTCGGCTAATAAAACATAGACGTCATTAACTCCCCTCTGAGAAAAAAAATGTCATTAACCTGCAGTCTCCTTGTGCAATGTTTGAGAAGAAAGGAGAGTCATCTGAATCACAAGTTAAGTGGGGGGGAAGGCCCGGCCTGAGGGCCTTCCTTGTTGGGAGGGCCCTTGCCCGAGGGTAGGACCCGACCAGCAAGGAAGGCCCGAGGGCTTCGGGCCTTCCCCTACGTAATGCCATTGTGCGAAGGTTTTCTTTTTTCTTTTTTTTTATTTTATCATTTTTTTTTCGTTTTTTTGGTCGTATGGTATGGCCGTACGGCCGTACGCTTGGATCCGTTTTTTTTTTTTTTTTTGGTTTTTTGCCATTTTTTTTTCGCAAATTTTTTTACGTTTGTGGTGGAATGTGGATGTGGACAGCCAATGACGAGCTACCACATAGCACATGCACATTCCATCGGAGAGAGGAGAGAGAACGTGCATTCCACCGGAGAGGAGAGAGAAAGTGAATTCCACCGGAGAGAGGACAGAGAATGACAGATTCCTAGGAGAGAGAAAATTGGATGGACATTATGCTCTTGGAGGTGGTCCCAAAATACAAAGGACACCTGAGCACAAGGCATTACGGAGGAGAATGTAACCGAGCCAAAGGACGGAAGGTCACCGAGTGTTTGGATCTCGACCGAAGGAGAAGAAGGTGATCGAGTGTTGGGATCTCAACCAAGGAGAAGAAGGTGACTGAGTGCTTGGGATAGCCGAGACGAGGGAAGATAGAGAGTATATTTTGGGCCTTAGGGTTAGGTTAGGTTAGGGCTGTAGGTAGGTAGGGTTAGGTCTACTTTTTTTTTAAACCTTTAAAATGAAGAAACTTAAAAAAATTTACAAAGAAACTAAACTTCAAAATTGAAGTGTTGAAGTGCTTCTCTCTCACTTAAAAAAAAAAAATCCAAATCTGACCCATCTCCCCTAATTTTATCATAACTCACTCAATATTGATCCAAATCATAAAAACTTAGTACCTTTGAAAAGCTAACAACAAAATCTATCAGTCTATGTATCAGATAAATGATCGAATTTGATTTGATAGGTCAAATTAACCATAGAACATGTCTAAAATTTTTGAAGAAAGTAAACTAGCAAAACTAGAGCTAGTAATCAAGCATTGGCGAAACTCTTTGGATACTAACCCAAATAACCTGCCATATGAATCAAATAAAAGCTAAGACAATGCTATAAAATCCTATGTAAAGAAACTTGAGATAAAAACTCAAATCAAATCTGAAAAATTCAAACAAAGTAAAAGGAGATTTTTAATTATCTATTTTGACAGCTTTTGGGATAATTGCAATAACTTTTGCATCTCTTACCCAAATGGCTTGCAAATTGGTGCAAATGAAAGCTAAGACAAAGCTCTTCAAAGATATGGAATAAAATTATAAATAAAAAAATGAAATTGAATGTTGAAAATTGATCTATACTGACCTGAAAATTTCAAACTTAAAAATTAGCAAAAAGAAAGCTACAAATGCAATAAACTTATCAAATCTAATGAAATTCACATAGAATCATCATGATTTAGGATCTATACTCTGATACCAAAAAATGTCATGTGTGAAATCCCAAACTAATAGCAATTACAATGAAGTAAAGCTAAAAGCAAGCAGAGAACAAGACAATCAAGATAACATATCCATAGAATGCTAGAAATACAAAGATATCCATTGAATCACATTAGCAATGAAAGAAAGAGCACAATGAATGGAAATATAAGTATGGATTCATGTGATAGGACATATGAGACTTAGCAAAGGAAATCCCCATAGCTCACATTCACAAGGAGGAAGCAAGAAGCTCTCACTTGCAAATGAGCCAAAAGATTCACAAATTGATGTCTCTTGCCTAGTTATAGACGATGCTCTTACTTAACTAAACATAACTATCTTGAGGGATAGTTCCTTGTTAAGTACTATTTAAACTACATTGGGCCCTTATTGGCCTATTATCCTTATTAATTACTTTGTCGCCTTGTTCTTAATGCTAATAGCTCCTTTTGGGCCTACAAAGCTTACATTGGATATTATCTTTCATGTATAAGCATGGACGTACTAAAAGTACCTGACAAGCATCATAAATTTTTCAGTATGCTAAACCTGATGAAGACACCAAGGCACCAACCGTGACCTTAAGGGGGACTGTTGGGAATTAAGCTCACAGTCTTGTCCTTGGTGATATTATTTTCTATTTCAAAACTTTTCATGCACGTTTATTGATCACTGATGTAGGATTAGATGCAACTCTCCTTTGGTTCTATGTCTGCTCATTTGATACCCACAAGAATCACAAAATTCAGACAACCGATTTATTTGAAGAACACGTATGTCGGGTTTCCGACTGATCTTCATCCATGGATAAAGACTAACATGTATCCATTCCTATTTGAATCTACATTCAACTGTCAAGCTATTCGAAGAACTTCGAGGACCTAGCCATCTTCGATGACTTTGACCATCAGTTCACTGAACAACTTCAAAGTGTTCGAAGTGTCCGACAACTTCGACCGTCAGGTCACTCAACTACTTTTGTACGAAGTGTCCGACTTATTTGACATCTTCGACGACAAGCGATAGACTCAACTACTTCTATCTGAAATGTTCGA
The DNA here is from genome assembly GCA_029204225.1 of Diphasiastrum complanatum. Lineage (NCBI taxonomy): Eukaryota > Viridiplantae > Streptophyta > Lycopodiopsida > Lycopodiales > Lycopodiaceae > Diphasiastrum > Diphasiastrum complanatum. The sequence continues at coordinate 72,170,707 of CM055097.1, forward strand.
AGTGTCCTAAGTATCTGAAGTGCACGACTTCATCGACAACTTCAACAAGTCACTATTTTCAAACAATCTGCCGAAGTACACTGCCTTTGCAACAGTATGCAAAAATGAACTGTTTGTTGCACAGTTCGTATTTTTTTGAAAAAAATGTGACAATTTTCAATAGTGATTTCTTTTTACATATTTCAAAGAAGTAAACTATTTGTCGGCATTTTCGCATTTTTTCGAAATGTGACAATACAGTCTACTTCAACAAATGGACTAATTTTCACCACCTTTGCATTTTCTTGAAATGCAAAAAATGCGAAGTATGCGACAAACTCGTCCATGTCAGCGATCTAGAGTCGCCTGACCCATGTATACTTGTATGCTGTACTTTTAGTTTCTTTTCTAAGTTCTATTATGGTGGTCTCCCAACTAATAGAGTTAGAAATTATCCTAAAGGTCGTTGTGTAGGGTAAGTATGGGTAAGATCCACTCAAATCATTGTTCTATTGGTTGATTAATCATTGTAAGCGATTTTTGACATTTCGACCCTTGAATCGGAATTCTGATGTTCGATACTTGGGTCAAAATTTGCTGCAACTTTTTCTTTGTGGTCAAAAAATTGGTCTTTCAAAAAAATGACATCTCTACTCATGAATGTTTTCTGAGTGTCTAGGTTGTAGAGCTTGTATGCCTTGTGATCTGGATAGAAACCAGTAAAAATTGATCTGGTACTGTTCGATCCTTGGATCGGATTTTGACTATTCAATACTTGAGCCGGATTTTTCTATAGATCAGCACAGATCTGATTGAAAGATTGGCATCCAAACACTCTAATATTTTTGAGTAATGGCTTTGATCATGTCCACACCTGATAAGGTGTCTTGCCATTCAGGGCCTTTGTAATGGATCAATTATGTAGATAGGCGGTTGTAGTCACAGCTTCTATCCATAATTATTTTGGAAGAGAGGCATGGGCCAACACGCTCTTTGCACTTGCAATGAGTGTCTAATTCTTCCTTTGCGCTACACCATTGGACTGAGGTGAGTAGCTGGCTGTGGATTGTTGTAGGTGTATGGCCTTGCATAAAGCTTTGAACTCGGTGGAAATAAATACTCTCCCTCTGGGTTGAATTTTTTGTTGATGTTTTGAACTACTTGAAGAACTTGAACGTATCGGATTTTTGCTTTAGAAAATAAGTTGCAGTCCTCTGAGAGAAGTCATAAATAAAAGTCAATAAATAGACAGCTGCCCTTGTGGAAATGGTCTGCATAGGGCCACAAATGTCCATGTGTACAAGATCTTGCTAGAAGTATGGACGGTATCGAAAATGGAGGGACTTCTAGCATGCTTGCTGATTACACACCTTTTACATGGAGTATCGAAATTGCTAATTGTGGGCAGATCTTGTACAAAACTTTGTTTTGATATTTGTTGACTGCATTTGGAATTGAGGTGGCCTAATCTAAAATGCCAAAGCATATCAGTCGATTCAGAAGTGGTTGTATAAAGAGCTTCACAAATAAAAGAATTGTAGTGGCTGATTTTGTAAAGATTGCCACTCCTTTTTTTGAAAACTAGAGCTTTTCAAGATTTGTCCAAGATTTGCCAAAAATGGTGCAGCCATTTGTGTCAAATTCTACCCTCCAATCCAAATCTGTGATTCAGATATCTAAGAGCAAATTTTTGGTTAGATTTGAAATGTGGAGAACATTGGTCAGCAACTTGACTTTACCTCTCTGAAATTTGATCCTGACTGTTCTTTCACCCTCAATAGAATGAGTTGAGTTATCTCCAAGCTGCACAATTTGAGAATGGGTGTATGATTTGTAATCTTTGAATCAATCCTTTGTGAAAAAAAGTGGATCCTGAATGGATCCAAACTCCCAAAATACTTGGCTAAGATCTTTGCACAACAAGCTACAAAAGCTAGAAATGGCAAAACATCATAATGCTACCTTTGATACACATGAACTTGACAAAGCATTCAAGAGACAAAAGAAACTAATAAAAGGTACTGATGGCAGCCAAAAACAATAGCAAACAAGGTGCCTAATAGCACCTACCACTTCTGGAAACCTCTTAAAATCGTACACAAAAGCTTGAAGACAATATACTGCTCCCAATGGAGGAAGGAACAATGACAATGATCTATTGATCTCAATGAATCATACAATAGGTTTCTCCAACCTGTTCTCCACAAATTCTAGCCTAATATAGGTGAGAGAGATGACTCTCTCTCCTCTCTCTAGAACTTAGGACCCAATTTTAGGGCACCAGTAGCCTAAAATAGCCAATTTTGGCCTGTATGTCCAAATAACATGATTTTGGTGTCATTTTGAAGGTCCTGAAGTTTGAGACTTCCTCAATATAAAATATATACTAAAATAAAAGTATCTAGGCCTCGTCCATATTAGAAGTCAATGATAAACTTCATTGTTACACTTCTTAGTTACTGTTTACGATGTACTTTATTACTAGCTGTAACTAGTCGTAGGCTAGTCTAGTAGTCTACTCCTAGGTTCTCCCTCTCTATCATGGTTCAGGGTTTAAATGTACATTTTACATTCAGTAGGTGTTAGAGTGATTGAGTGGCATTGCATGTTCTTTTTCCGTCTCCCTACTTGGTAATTGCTTGTGGTGAATGCTTGATGTTGCATATCTAATTCTTGACATGGTATCAGAGCTACGATAGTCCTGCGTGCTTGATCAGTGGATACAGCTTGTCACAGGCTCCGCAATGAAGTGAGAAAGTCCTTCACAAGAAGTGAAAGCTTGGAGAGACAAAAATGGCTAGAGTATTTTGCAGGTTTTGGAGCTCACATTTATTAGTGGAGAACGAAGACACAGTCTCAGAGGCATCGGAAAGGCCAGGGCAGCATCAGACAGATTAAAAATTTGTTGAGTGGAAAAAGTTTTACAATATTTTTTTTAGTCTTTGTGAAAAGTGTCATTTGTTAGAGAATTGTGCCAAGAAATCTCTTATTTGTTTGTTTGGGGTACTGCAAATCACACCAAACAGTGTCTAGTACTGCCATTTAGAGCTTTGAGGCTTCATACCCTTCACATTACTGATATCTGTCTATTTGAACGATCACTCGTTTTAAAATCTAAGCAAAGAGAAGACGACGTAGTCGTCACGCTGAAGTAGAGAATCTAGAATATTCCCTCTGAAAGTTCTTATATTCTCTCTTTTTTCGTACCAATATCGGATCCAAGCGCGCTAGCTGAAGAGAAACCCGAGTAGTCGTACATCCGCGCTCCAGTCCAATATTGTCTGTACCGATATTGGATCCAAGCGCACGAGCTAAAGAAAATTTCGAGTAGTTGTACATCCGCGCTCTAGTCCGATATCGCATGCTCCAATATCGGATCCACGCGCACAAGTAGAAGAGGATCCTGAGTAGTCGTACTTCCACGTTCCTTTTCAATATCAGGTGTATAACCAGGAAAACATACAGTTTTGTGGTGTGATAAATTACTTGATCCGGACTCATCTGTTCAGTAATGGCAACTCTAAGTGAGAGTGTCCTCAATGAGTCAAGCAAATTGGAAGGAGCCGACAACTATGCAATTTGGGAATTCAAACTGAAAAATATTTTGATGGTTAAGGAGCTATGGGAGATTGACACTGTCGTATTTTTCACAAAAAGTTGACACTGTCGCTTTTTGAGGCACTGTCGCATGTGGCAATTTACATTCATTTCTACAGAGTGACAGTTTTTGTTCATTTATGCAGACAGACTATTGACGGCCAATTTTCACCTCTTATCAGCAATCAGTTTCTGAGAAGGAACTGGATGAATGCCAACAAATTTCGGCCAACTGACAATCACATTTGAAGACCTAATTACTTAGTATAAATCAGCTGTTCATACATCTCTTTCATCATCTGAAATGTTATTGTGAATTGTAAAGGGGCTAAGTGTTATTACACGATGCTTCCTTCACTCTTATCAAGCAGATCATTCACAATCAGAAAGTATTGTAGTTAGCTCTCTATCAAGCTTTCAAGCTTGAACTCCCTTGAGCATTCTAGTTCAGTTTTTAGAGATTTAGTTTAGAGTTGCTATTGCGCTATTGCTTATCAGCAGAGTTGCTTAATTTCAGACTTACTCTCAATTCCTCAGAGAAGCTTAGAGTGCACAGTTTCTATCCGCTATTGTCTTGCACTCATTAGCATTTGATTTTGTTTTTCTGAATCAATACTATTTCTTGCTGCGTTCAGTTTATGTCAGAATGCATGCATCTCTGTATTGCTTTTGTAACTGATAGAAACTGTCTGAAAACCCAATACTTTATGTTTGGCTATGTAATCACTCAGTATCTAGTGAAAGTTAGTTGCTAAAGATTGAACATGATTTCTATCACTACTGTTTTGTTCAATTTGATAGGCATACTCATGCAAGTAGGAAAAGTTTTTGTTTCTGCCATTACTTTATCTATCCTAATTCCGACACTTGAAGCACGTCTCCCAACCTAGTTCACCCTTTCTTGCAATGGCCTCACATCGTCACACACGCCAACGCCAACGACATAAGCAGGTGCCAAGGGACTGTCACAAAATTTGCAATGGGGGCATATTAGAAGATTCTAGTGAAAATTCCAGACTGTTCAATGTACTTATTATTGTTTAGGCTGATGACTGTTTTACAGGATGTTCGTGTGAGCTATGGTGTGACTATATCATTCAATTCGAATATGGAAGAATCAAAACTCAGAAAGAGGATTTTCCCATTGCTCCACTGACAACACATTTAAAAGTTAAATAGCCACTGATTAGATGGGTTTTTAGTTTGCTTTTTGCTTGAAATTTTATTATATTTTTGACAAATTTATTACTCGCCTACAGACTTTTATTATCTTTTTGCGGCCCTCTTTACTCGCCACTTCTCCAAAGAGCTAGGCAGAGTCCAGACTCTGTTTTGTGAGCTTGGCAAGTTATAAGTTATAATTCACCATCATAGCCATTACTTGTCACTTTCACAGATCCTTCTAATCGTCATTTTGGACAAGTAGATAGCTCGATGATTTATAGTCCTATTACTCATGTCTGCTATTACTTGCGCCTGCTATTACTTGTCCAATATAACTCTCCATCAGAGAAAATCTAGTATCTTTCAGATCTTTTGACAATAAGAACCCATTTGTATTTTTCTACGATTTTCATTTTTTGCGATTGTCTTTTGGATATGCATTTATGCCCCTTTGCATCCATTTGACTTTTATTTTTATTCTGATCTGATCTTGATATGAGATTCATTATCGCATCGGTTTGATCGTCAATCAGATCCATCATTTGATCACCTATATGTCGAAAAGATCTACAAAAAATTATCTGAGAAAAAAGAAAACAAAAAAGATAAAAAACAACCGAAAAGTAAAAATACGAAAAAAAAATCTCATTTCTTGTTCTATTGTATACATCTGAGATCCGATAGGAGATTATCCACCCTAGATCTCTCTGAACTTGAGAAATTCGTCAACATATCGATCAAAATATTATCTGAACCCGTTGACCTAGATCCACCTCCGATGCACAACCCTAGGCCATTTGTACCCCACGCAGTCCTCCGAGACTTCCCCAAGATCGACTTTCCGAGGTTTGACGACAAGGGAGATCTGCGACGATTCCTACAGATCTACACTATTGGAATGTGATCAACCTGTTCTGATATCCCTACTGGGAATTCCTACAGATCTATACTATTAGAATCTGATCAACTTGCTCTGATACCCATGATGGGAATTCCTCGTGGTCAAATTAGCAAAAGCATGAATGAGCGCACTTAAACGCTCCGATTCACTATTGGTAAGACTCAAATTATTGATGCAAAGCTCAGATAGACTTGATCTATTCAACTCATCTATTCTCAAAATGAAGCTTTCAACAAAATCTTTGAGAGCTGTCTGTTTCCCAGATTAGCGCGTTGGTGCAAGAGAGAAATGCTCTCTCAGGAATAAATTGGTAACTAGCTACTGCTTGTTGTGAGAGATTTCAACTAGTTTACTCTAGTTTAGTCACATTTTGGTAAATTGTCAATAAGAGGCCAAAACTCATTTTAGACTTAGAGATAAACTTTTTGAAGTTATACTAGTTTAAAATACATTCAATAAACACTTTTTGAAAGTGTGGGAAAGTTGGTAGTCGTGTTTGAGAGGGATTCAAATTTGAACTTTGGGTACATTGAATCTAGACCCGAAAATAGTAGGGTTTACATTTTGGAGGAAAAGCCAAGTGGCCAAATAGGGTTTGGAACTCTATAAAAGGATGTAACTCATGGAGAGACACATCTTCTCTCTTCTCTCTCTCATTTCATCATTATACATGGTTCTCTTTGGGTTCTACTACTCATTGGTGCACTATCTTGGTGTTATCTTGCAATCTTGTGTGTAGATTGTTCATTTATTGCTATTTTCGGTTCCACACGTGTGAAATACAGTAGGCTACTGTAATTGTACGGACAAAAAACATATTTTATGTTTTGGTTCATGTTTGATCAATATCTCTTAGAGTTTGCATCTCATTTTGTATGTAGATGCTGATTTTTCTACGTTGGCAGGATTGTTGGTTTGCTCCTTATTGTAATTAAAGATCAGGGACATGGATTGGATCCTGAATGATCTGAAATCCTTCACATGGTATCAGAGCTCTTGTGTTTCATGTTATGAAAGGATCAGCCATCTTTAGCAAGGATTTGGAGGAGTTACCAATGCTAGAGCATGCTAGATTGATCTCTACTCAAAAATCAGCATTTTTGCATGTGTAGAATTGATCTTTTGTAGGTCAAAACTCAATATAGGGCTAGATACTTGATCAATTCTGATTTCACACTTGGTTTACTGAAATTAGATGATTTTTGGTGCATTAGGAAGGTCTGATTTGAGTCTACAAGAAGATATACCAAGCTTCTAGAAATTGCATGTAGAATTTGAGATATTCAATTTTTTGTGATTTTGTCAAAACCCTAATTTTGATTGGATCTCTAGTTTGTGAGGTTACTGAAATTCATTTGAGTGTGTTTCATTCTTAGGAAGTGGCAAGAATCATTAGATTGAGGATAGATCATAGGTTGATCAAGATTTCACTATTCTATGTGTTGATTTTCTAGTTAGAAGTGCTAGAAGAGATTTGAGAGGTTCCATATCTTTGTGATTTCTTCTTGAGTTAATTTGTTGGCATTCAAGAGAGTTCTTTGTGCATTGAAACAGGTTGAAAGAGAAGATCAGGTCACTTCAACCTGGCTACAAGTGGTGGATTTATGCTGGACAACAATGATAGGCTTACCTCAATCAACTATTCTACTTGGAAGGTGAGGATGGAGTCCTTATTGGAGATGAATGTGTTGATGGAGATTGTTGCAGGTGTGGAGGAGAGGCCTCAAGCACCTCAAGATCAAATGAGGTATGACAAGAGAGCAAAGAAAGCTCTACACATGATTAAGATGAATGTTACCAATGAACTTCTCAAGGAAGTTGGTAAGTGCACATCATCTTTGGAGGCTTGGGAAGCTTTGAAGAAGCTTTATGAATCCAAGTCTACATCAAGAGTGCTTACTCTTAGGAGGCAAATCTTTCAAAGTTTGCAAAAGAAGGAAGAGAGTACTCATGCTTTTGTTTTGAGGGTTAAAGCATTCAATGATGAGTTAGCATGTATTGATGAAAGCATTAAGGAGGTAGAACTTGTTCAAGTTATACTTAATGGCTTGTTGGATGATCATGCTAATCTTGTTCAAAGTTTTGCTATTCAAAATACTTTGCCAAGTATTGTGGATTTGCAAGAGATCTTGGTGAATGAGGAGTATAGGCTTCAATCAAGAGGAGGTGGATCTACATTGACATCTCAATATGAAGAGGAGGCTATGTTCATCAAAGGCAAGTTCAAGGGCAAAGGGAAACACAAGTGGTCTAAATGGCAAGATCAAGGTGAGACTTTCTCTTTTGGCAAAAAGAAAGATAAGTCTAAGTTGAAATGCTTTTATTGTGGAATCAAAGGGCATTTTGCAAATGAATGTTTGAAGAAGCAAAGAGATGAAGGTAGCAAGCAAATCAACTTTACTACTAATGATGAGGATCTAGGTGGTGGTGATTCTCTTTTGATGTGTTCTTCAAGTCCAATATCAAATGAAGGTGACAAAGATTCATGGTGGATTGATAGTGGATCTAGTTCACACATGACTAGTCACAAGGAGTTCTTTACTTCTTTGGTCACTTATGATGGAGCCAAGAAAGCAATTCACATGGCCAATGGTGGTGAGTGTGTGATTGAAGGTACTGGTTCAATTCCTATTTGTCTCTCTACTAATAGGAAAGCAAGACTTGATGCTGTTCTTTACAATCCTTCACTTTCAAAGAATTTGCTAAGTGTTGGTCAAATGATAGAGAACGGATACATGGTAAAGTTTGGAGGTGATGCTTGCTTCATTACAAAGGAAGAAATCTCGGTTGCTAGGGGCAATAAACAAGGTAGACTTTTCAAGCTTGATGCTTTTGTTATGGCTAACAAAAAGGATGGAATGGAAAAGGAGATTGGTCTCAACTTTCCAAAGCTACCTTTTAGCATCAATAAGATTGGTGGATCTTATGCAAAGTCTAACAAGCTTCCTTATGCTAGATCTAGGTCAAGATCAAATATGCTTCTTGGAGATGTTCATCTTTGTGCTAACTTGGCTAGTCTTGAGGATAATGATGGTGTTTCAATGGTTCTTCATGGCAAGTGCAAGCATGCAAATGGTAAGGAAAGAGCTAACTTCATCAATGGAGGTAAAGGTTATTCCTTGGAAAGGATTGTTGCCAATGATTTCTTTCATCATATGGAAAAAGATGTTGCTAGGTGCATTCATGAAAGAGATGGTTCTTCTACATTCTTTTGTTATGATTCCAAGAAAGTCATTTTTCCAGCAAGTGGACTCACATGTCTTCCTAAAGAGAGTAGATCAAACGGTTCTATCAAGAGACTTAGTGAGGGAGATAGTCACAAGTCAAGAAGAAGAGAAGTATGTGAAGAGTTCAAAGTAGGATGTACTTTGAATGATATCATTGTGAATGATAGTGACGAAGAATCATTATCATATGATATATTACCTAAAACATTGAATAGAAGTTCTTGTTTGAAGAAAGAGAGTACTTCAATCATCCTTATATTGAAGGTACTAATCATTTTTTTTCATGGCTTTTAATGTCTTTGAGATTTCTACTTCTTATGGTGCAATCATTAAGAGGGAGTCTTATGAAGGAAAGAGCAATGAAAGATTGGTTCTTGGGAAGATCCAAGGCATGGATCTCACATCTCTTCATCAACTCAAAGGATTCTATGATTGTGAATTGATCACTCATGATCAAGATGGCAAAAGGTTGGTGAGAGAAGAGTACATGGAGAAAATCGAGAGGCAATTTCTTCAAGGCAAGGGAGATCTCATTGGTGAGCTTATTGAGGTTTATTATGAGCTCAAGAGGGCTGGATTTATTAGGTTTGATACTCATCTTCACCTACTCTACTTCATGTTGGATGGAAAGTTTGGAATCTATCTTTTGATTTATGATGGTGACATTGGTGATATTGTTTTCACTAACCTTTAAGGAAGATCGAGATCAAGCATTGATGAGATCTTGTTGAATCTAGATCATATGTTTGAGAAGGATTATTGCCAGAGATTCAGGTCTGAAGATATTCATATCTTTGATATCTTTGATGATCAAGAGAAAGGTGAGCAAGTGGAAGCGACTCACTTTGCTTTATTTACATGTTTTGAAGAATTATCTTGTGTAGATGATGCTATGCAAGTGGATATTGGTTCTCATGTTTTTCATACCGGAAAAGAAAGTAATGGATCTGGAAAACAAAGTTTGTTCAATGACTTTGATGATCAAGAGGAAGATCAAGAGGTTGGTCTCAAAGGGCTTCAACAACACAAAAGGAAAGGTGGCAATTTGGAGCTAGTCAAGAGCATCAAAGGAAGGTTATTTGGCAAAGATGTTATGGATCTGTTTTTGCAGCTTATTGAAGACTCAAGTAAGGTCAAAGGAGCAGCAAGAAGTGTTGTTCAAGTTTACTTTACTTGTTCCATCTCATGTTTGAGCTATTTCATGTGGATGTGTGCAAATTGTCAAGATATGGACAAATAGCTACATTGTCTTGCAATATCTTATTGTTGGAGTTGTACTAGCATTCTTTGCTGCTTTTGCTGATGAAAATGAAATACAGTAGGGTACTGTAGTTGTATGGACAACAAGCATATTTTATGTTTTGGTTCATGTTTGATCACGGCTTGCACGGTTTGATGTGGTGTTGGGCGTTTGTTGGCACACGATGCGGAAGCCACACATAGCCTGGGATACTCATGTGTATGAGTTCCAGTTTGATGGTGTGATGCATTCCCTTCATGGTGAGCGGGATGTGCCTCGTGGATGCATTCTTGGCTGGTTTTGCTAATGGAAATGAAGATATTGGAGGTTCATTACATCACTCATTCATGGCCAAGTCATCAAGTGTTGATGATATCTTGTGGCAAGATGGAGATGGAGGCTTATTCATGGAGTTTTATGGTGGAGACATATCAAGAAAGGACAAAGTTGGAGGAGATAAGCAAGCAAATGGTAATCACTCACATTTATTGTTTGGTTGCTGTAATTCTCCAGAGATTTCAAAGTTTGAAACATGGAGGAATAATTTCATTCACATTCTATTTAGTTCTTCATGTTCTAGTTATATCTTGATGTGTAAAATAGTTATATCTTGATGTGTAAAATTGATGTAAGAAATAGTGAAGCATCCAATTTGGACACTATTCTCTATATCAATTATGAAAGATACTTTAGAACCTCATAAAGGAGATCTATACTTAGGATGGAGATCATTCTAAAGTTGGATCAAAGTTCTATTGTCAAAACTATGCCAAAACTAGTTGAAGAGGGAGTGTGAGAGATTTCAACTAGTTTAGTCTAGTTTAGTCACATTTTGGTAAATTGTCAATAAGAGGCCAAACTCATTTTTGACTTAGAGATAAAATTTTTGAAGTTATGCTAGTTTAAAATACATTCAATAAACACTTTTTGAAAGTGTGGGAAAGTTCGTAGTCGAGTTTGAGAGAGATTCAAATTTGAACTTTGGGTACATTGAATCTAGATCCAAAAGTAGTAGGGTTCACATTTTGGAGGGAAAGCCAAGTGGCCAAATAGGGTTTGGAACTCTATAAAAGGATGTAACTCATGGAGAGACACATCTTCTCTCTTCTCTCTCTCATTTCATCATTATACATGGTTCTCTTTGGGTTCTACTACTCATTGGTGCACTATCTTGGTGTTATCTTGCAATCTTGTGTGTAGATTGCTCATTTATTGCTATTTTCAGTTCCACATGTTGAGTTTCACACGTGTGGACTGTCCACTACATGTACTTGTGATCTCCTAAGGGTGTAGATGCACCAAGATCAAGACTAGATTGAGATTCAAAATTTATCATTGAATCTATGCCAAAAATACACTACTGCATGCATTCAATCACTTCCAACTCTAACTCACACGTGTAAGAAGTATTCAAAAAATAATCTAAGTAAAGTGATAAAAAACATCATGAGCTCTCGGGTAGAGAGAGAAAGCTAGAAATCCAATAACTCACAAAATTCATGAAATCACCAAATCAATTAGATCCAAAATGAGGAGTACAATGATACTACTAGATCCACAAGCTACCACTATGCTTAACTATGATTGGACCATATTTTGTCACCCCTTGATCCTATTGGATCATTGATCCATGCACCTCTTAATTCATTGGACTATATTCAAGCACACCTCAATTTCCTATTGGACCTCAGAAGGTTCCACCTCTAAATCCTATTGGACCTCTTGGAATTCATTAAACAAAAGCTTTACACTTGTCTACACTCTAATTGGCACGCGTTTAGCCTCTAACTCTATTTTGGCTCAATAGTGGCATTACAAGTGGAAATGCATAATTTGCCATCCATGCCAAATTTATTCCTATCAACATCCTACACCTAGATGCTTGATGTAAAAAACATAAGACCCCTATATCTAACATAGATAATCTTTTTCAATTCTTCACACTCCTCCTAAAAAATTATCTATGAAGATTTGAGCATTGATCTTGATATAACTCCAAGATTAGATCTATGCTTGATGAAAGCACTTTTGCTCAAAGGCTTGGTAAGTAGATCGGCAATACAAGTGGATGAGTTGACATGCTGCAAATAGATTTCACCTCCAATAAGCTTTTCTCTCACAAAATGGTGTGCCACTTCTATGTGCTTGCTTCTTGCATGAAATATGGGATTATTGGCAAGAGCTTGGGCCGAGATGTTATCACACTTGATCATTGGTAGATCATCCTCCTTGATGCACTTTAGCTCCATTAATAACCTCTTGATCCAAAGCACTTCTTTGGTAGTTGTAGTGAGTGCTTTGTACTCGGCCTCACATGAAGAGAGAGATATAGTATCTTGCTTTTTGGAAAGCCAAGATATAAGATTGCCTCCAAGAAAGATAGTGCATGCACTAATAGACTTTCGATCCATCTTGTCACTTGCAAAGTCTGAATCCGAGTAGCCAATAATGGATAGATCGTCACTTTTATAGAGAAGACCATAATCACAAGATGAAAATACATATCTTAAAATCCTCTTGGCCATCTTCCAATGATGGATCTTAGGATCTTGCATAAATTGACTCAATTTGTGCACACAAAAACTTAGATCGGGCCTAGTAATTGTAAGCCAAATCAAGGAGCCTACAAGACTCCTAAAAAGTGTAATGTCCTCAAAGGATATTTCATCACCTTTATTAGGATCTTTTACAATTTGCTCCATTGGTGTATCTATGCTCTTAGAATTTTCCATATGGAATTTTTTCAACATAGAGTGAGCATATCTAGATTGGCATATAAAGACATGATTTTCATAAAAATCAATTTCTAGGCCTAGGATGTAATGCATGTCTCCTAGATCTTGCATTTTAAACTCACATCCAAGTGCTAGCTTGGCTTCATCAACTAGCTTGATACAACTTCCACAAAGAATAATGTCATCAACATAAATTAGAAGAATGACAATATTGCTATCAACTAACTTTAGATACATGGAAGGATCATAGTCACTAAGAGTAAATCCTAGTGAAATAAGAAAAGAGTTAAGTCGTGAATACCATGATCTTGGTGCTTTCTTGAGTCCATAAAGACTTTTGAAGAGCAAGCACACTTTGGACTCATCCTTGATGAATCCTTGAGGTTGTTCCATATAGATCTCCTCCTCAAGATAACCATTTAGAAAAGCATTGGATAAATCTAATTGGAACACCTTCCACTTGAAAAAACAAGCAAGAGAAATAAGAATTCTTATTGTCACCATCTTTGCAAGGGGTGCAAAGGTCTCCTCATAATCAAGACCATGGATTTGAGCAAATCCTTTGGCACATAATCTTGCTTTATGCTTGTTGATGGTGCCATCATGATTGAACTTGATCCGAAATACCCACTTGCAACCAATCACATGCTTGTTGGATGGAGGATCCACGACTCCCAAGTATTGTTGGTGATCAATGCATCATACTCTTGCTTCATGGCATCATACCACTCCTTGGTATTGAGTGCCTCTTGTACATTCTTTGGCTCTTCATGAGAGACATAAAAAACATAATTAGTGGAATCAAGATCCACTTGTTTGCCTTTGTCATCATATGAGAGCCTCTTAGGCTCGGATCTATCTCTCATGGATCTTCTTGGTGAGAAAATCCGAGGAGAGTCTTCTTCAAATCTCGACCCCATCACATCATAATTGTCTTCAAGATCAATAATTGATGATGCATCCATAGATTTCTTGATCTCGGCCTCTTCAAAAGATGAGTGTTGATCTTCATGAAAGACAACATCTCTACTTTCAATAACTTGAGAAGTAGAGAGTATAAAGACTCTATAGGCCTTCTTGGTGGATGAGTATCCAGCCATGATCCCTTTGCATGCACTGGATCTTCCTTCTTCCTTGTTTCCAAGGGAATATGGACAAAGCATAAGCATCCAAAAACTCTAAGGTGATCAACCTTAGGCTTCTTTAAAAATAAGATTTCATTTGTTGACTTTCCTCCAAGAGCTATATGTGGGAGCCTATTGCAAAGATAATTTGCACAATTAATGGCTTCTCCCCAAAAATCTTTGGGCAAAGATGCCTCAATTCTCATAGATTTTGCACATTCACATAGAGATATATTCTTTCTCTCGGCCACTCCATTTTGAGATGGAGAGTAGGCACAAGAAAACTCTCTTTTAATGCCTTCAAGCTCACAAAAATCTTGAAATTTATTGGAGATATATTCACCACCTCCATCACTTCTAAGAGCTTTAATCTTGAATGAGTGCTTCTCTACATAGGCTTTGAAAATAAGGAAATGATCAAACACCATAGATTTAGAAGCAAGAAGATATATCCAAGTGAATATTGTGTAATCATCAAGAAAGTAACAAAACAAGTGGCTCTTCCCTTGCTTGTAGTTGATGAGGAATGCACATCCGAGTGGATTAAGTCCAAAGGATGCTTGTTTTTTATAGAAGATCTTGTAAATGGCTTTTTGTGAGATTTAGCAATAGTAGAAGCCTCACAAGGCTTGATCTTCTTGGAGAGTGACTTTGGCAAGCCAATAGCTTTGGCTTCTTTAATCATAGAGAGCATGGATTTGTAGTTCTGATGTCCCAACCTCCTATGCCATAATTCCTCCATAGAGAGCTTGTCCACAAGAGCAACATTACAAGAATTCACATACTCATTTGGATCTAGTTTATAGATGCCACCAAATCTAGATCCTAATGCAAGTATCTCATCATTCTTCTTGATAGTGCAAGTATCAACATTGAATTTTACATCAAGGCCATTATCAAGCAATTGGCTAACACTAATAAGATTCTTGGTAAGCTTAGGTACATAAAGAACTTTAGAGAGAGAAAGAACTTTAGAGGATGCAAGCTTCAAGGGAATGTTCCCTATGCCTTCAATAGGACACTCAAAATCATTTGCAGTGTATATTGATTTCTTCACTCCATCATAAGGTGCAATAGAAGAGAAAGAGTCCTTGGAGCTACACATATGTGAAGAGACTACACTATCAATATACCATAGGCCATTCTTCTTGAAAGGAGTAGATGAGAAAATAGAGACCATAAGAGATCCCTCTCCATCACTTGCAATAGTGTCTTCCTTCTCATTGGTAATGTTGGCTTGCTTGAGTTGATTCTTCTTCTTGAAGCAATTGGTGACATAATGACCTTTCTTGCCACAATAAAAGCGCTTGATCTTCTTCTTCTTGGGCTTGGATGATGAAGCATTAGAGGAATCATCTTTCTCCTCATCTTTGTCTTTGGATTTGACTTTTTCCTTGCTTGAGGATTGTTGATGTTGGTTCTTGCTCCTCCCTTTGCGCTTATCCTTGGCAAAGAGAGCTTTGCCATCATTATGAGTGAGAGAAAGCTTGTCCATCCTCAAGAGCTTGTACTCTTGTCTTGATATTTTGAAATTAACACACTTTGGAGAGCCTCCAAACTTGGTAGCTCCTCCTTAATGGCAGAGGATTGGACAAGGTTATCAAATTCACTTCTCAAGCCATTGAGAATGACTTGAACTAGCTCATTTTGATTGATGGAATCACCAATACAAGCAAGTTCTCTATGAATATCTTTTACTCTCAAAACATAACTAGATGCACTCTCATCACTCTTTTGGCTACTTTGAAAGATTTGATTCCTCAGAGTGAGAAGCCTAGAGGTATTCTTAGCCTCATAGATAGCCTTGAGACAATCCCAAGCTTCTTTGGCTGTTGTACAAGTACCTATCTCCCTCAATATCTCATTAGAGACATTCATCTTAATGTAGTGGAGAGCCATCTTGGCTCTTTTTTTGTATTTTTGAACCTCTTGAAGAACTTGTGGTTCTTCTTCAAGGCCAAGAGCTATGTCCATCACGTCTTGAAGGATCAAGATGGACTCCATCCTCATTTTCCAAATTGAATAGTTTGAAGTGGTCAATCTTTCACTTGGTTCCAGCAAGGATGAACCCATTGAAGACATTTGAAGTGAAGAAAACTCAAATGATGATCAATAAATGGTGCTACACACTCTCAATAGGATCCAATAATAGAGTACTATCTCCTCCTATGAAAGATCTTGCAACTATTTGTGAATTGATTCTTTCTAGCTACACAAATCTCTCTAACACAAGATCTATTTCACATCAAATGATGGAGTATAGGCAAAGTTAGGATCAAACACTCTTATCATGTGTGAAGTACTCTAAGAAACCAAATTTGACTTAAATACAATGATATTGCATGAAACAAAATGGCTAAGATCTCAAAACAGTGCCTAGATCACATATAGATGAGATTGGCAAGCATACAACTGTGATTTTGGATCAACCAAGCAATCTCTTGACCAAACCAAATGTGTCCACCCAGGTCTAGGTGCCCTACCTAACCCTCTTCAAAAGCTTATAGCTTTTGATTGTCTCAACCAAATGGAATGAAACTGATTGTATCAGAAACTAGACAAAAAATAGCTTCAAAACAAGCTATCAAGCAAGATAAATGGATCAAACATGAGAGAGAACTTCCAAACTGAAATTGGATGTTCCTCACACGTGTCTGAGAACCTGTTCCGTACAGTACCAGGTCAAATCCAATCAATGTTCTTTTGATCTCTTTTGATCCAAGATTGAACGAGATAGCTAGGAAAATGGGCCTTGACAACTTCTAGCTCAAGATTGATGAAATTTTTTTCACTTAGATGGATCAAAATGCATGGTAACCTTAGGTAGGCTCTGATACCATGTTGAATTTCACACGTGTGAACTGTCCACTACATGTACTTGTGATCTCCTAAGGTGTGTAGATGCACCAAGATCAAGACTAGATTGAGATTGAAAATCTATCTTTGAATCTATGGCAAAAACACACTACTACATGCATTCAATCACTTCCAACTCTAACTCACACGTGTGAAAAGTATTCAAAAAATAATCTAAGTAAAAACAAGCTGCTCTCCTTGGGTAGAGAGAGAAAAAACATCATGAGCTCTCGGGTAGAGAGAGAAAGCTAGAAATCCAATAACTCACAAAATCCATGAAATCACCAAATCAATTAGATCCAAAATGAGGAGTACAATGATACTAGTAGATCCATGAGCTACCACTATGCTTAACTATGATTGGACCATATTTTGTCACCTCTTGATCCTATTGGATCATTGCTCTATGCACCTCTTAATTCTATTGGACTATATTCAAGCACACCTCAATTTCCTATTGGACCTCACAAGGTTCCACCTCTAAATCCTATTGGACCTCTTGGAATTCATTAAACAAAAGCTTTACACTTGTCTACACTCTAATTGGCATGTGTTTAGCCTCTTACTCTATTTTGGCTCAATAGTTGCATTACAAGTGGAAATGCATAATTTGCCATCTATGCCAAATTTATTCCTATCAACATCCTACACCTAGATGCTTGATGTAAAAAACATAAGACCCCTATATCTAACATAGATAATCTTTTTCAATTCTTCAGCAGAGATCTGATTGAAAGCTTGATTAACCCTAAACACTCTAATATTTTTGAGTAATGGCTTTGATCATGTCCACACCTGATATGGTGTCTTGCCATTCAGGGCCTTTGTAATGGATCAAATTTGTAGATAGGCGGTTGTAGTAACAACCTCTATCCATAATTATTTTGGAAGAGAGGCATGGGCCAGCATGCTCTTTGCACTTGCAATGAGTGTCTAATTCTTCCTTTGGGCTACACCATTGGACTGAGGTGAGTAGCTGGCTGTGGATTGTTGTAGGTGTATGGCCTTGCATAAAGCTTTGAACTCGGTGGAGATAAATACTCTCCCTTCATCAGAACATAGAGCTTTGATTCTTCTTTGGGTTGAATTTTCTGTTGATGTTTTGAACTGCTTGAAGAACTTGAACGTATCGGATTTTTTCTTTAGAAAATAAGTTGCAGTCCTCTGAGAGAAGTCATAAATAAAAGTCAGTAAATAGACAGCTGCCCTTGTGGAAATGGTCTGCATAGGGCCACAAATGTCGATGTGTACAAGATCTAGCTAGAAGTATGGACGATATCGAAAATGGAGGGACTTCTAGCATGCTTGCTGATTACACACCTTTTACATGGAGTATCGAAATTGCTAATTGTGGGCAGATCTTGTACAAAACTTTGTTTTGACATTTGTTGACTACATTTGGATTTGAGGTGGCCTAATCTGAAATGCCAAAGCATATCAGTCGATTCAGAAGTGGTTGCATAAAGAGCTTCACAAATAAAAGGATTGTAGTGGCTGATTTTGCAAAGATTGCCACTCCTTTTTTTGAAAGCTAGAGCTTTTCAAGATTTGTCCAAGATTTGTCAAAAATGGTGCAGCCATTTGTGTCAAATTCTACCCTCCGATCCAGATGATACACATGAACTTGACAAAGCATTCAAGAGACAGAAGAAACTAATAGAAGGTACTGATGGCAGCCAAAAATAACAGCAAACAAGGTGCCTAATAGCACCTACCACGTCTGGAAACCTCTTAAAATCATGCACAAAAGCTTGACGACAATATACTGCTCCCAATGGAGGAAGGAATAATGAAAACAAGTTTTTTTCCATAAATTTTGAGTACACCTATCCTATCCAACTTGCCACATCAAAATTAGCTAGTTTCCAAAAACTTGCTAATTTGGGCTTAGTTTTGGATCAACCCCATCAAATCTTCATAAATCCTCTTGTACTTGGCTCTGATACCATGTGGAAAATTTGCAAAATTGGACCAAGAATGGATCATAAAATGATCCACAAGAGTGATTGAATGTTAAATACAATTTATCTATCAATCTACACAAGATTCAGATCAATCTAGATCAAATTTAGATGAGAAAATCTAAGAAGAACAATCATAAATGAAAGGGAATTGTACTTGCTGGTTTCGCAAGTGTGAAAACATGTCAGAGTACGGACTCCAGCCTGAAATCAAAGTACAATATGATAGGAACTCAAAACTATCAAGAAAAATCAAGACAAATGATGAAATTGACAAGAATTGCCTCCAAAACCAAGATTGGTGTTGCTTCTATTATTATGGCCAAATGTGGCTGTATATATACAAAAAGTGGGAGCTCGTGGTACTGATCATCCCTCTAATCTCACATGTGTGAGGGTGCTTTGTCATGTGATGATTCATCATGCAAATTGACACTTGGACAAAACCTTCTATTTTGAGCACTTTTGGTCCATTTTTCTTCTATGTAGAAAACTAGGAAAAACTCTTCTAGAAGTGCAAATTCGACTTCCTCATCTTATTCCACATGTGTGAGTAGACCTCTACACCTAGGATTTGACACCTAATCTCATGATGTGGCTTCATGCAATCTCTAGATTGATGCCATGTGACATATGACTAAAAAACATGATTTTGGCCTTTTTAGCCAATAGAACTTGATTTAAACTATATGTACAAGCTATATGATTGTACTACATAAAAAGTACATTTATTTCACACGTGGAAACAGGCTCCACACATGTGTAATCATCCTATATAGCCTTGACCAAGCATGATTTTTGCATTTTTCACAAGACCAAGGCTATGAAAAACAAACATGTCGAAAAACCATAGAAATTGAAAATAAATGAATAATAACTTGAATTAATAGCAAGAAAACAAACAAGTAAGAACAACCATAGAAAAATGTAAATATATTTCTATAAAAAATTTCTGTACATGTGTCTCATCCACATCAAGTGAGACCAACTTTTTATAAGTATCAACTATCTATGATCTCTAAATTCATTTCTCCAGCTGGAAGTAGCTTGGGTGGAGAACACTCTGCCACTGCAACTGGATATGAATATTCGATCACAAGCTTTATGGTCTCCTGCCTAAAGTGCATTATCTCTATTGGGGAGACTTTCGGACATTTAAACTGAAAAAAACATAAACACAATTAAATGTTATTAATCAAAGATTGGTTATTAGGAATTTGATTATGAAACAAAAAAACAAAAACACAATTTAATGTTATTAATTGAAGATTACCTCTTCCAGTTTAGGAGGTTCATCTTATAGTGCAAGCCAATTGAAAAAGTGTTTGGCATTGCATACCGTATACCAACCACAGCTGATAGAATCAACCTGCTGGGAGGACTGCAGTATCCAATATAAATGAAAGTTAGTAACAAAATTTTAACATTATGACATATCAGATCAACACGCAGGATGTTATAATAAAATCTACAACGAAAACAAGCGCGCGTCGAACCGATATCCAAAAACTATTGTTTGAATATCGGAATCAGCGCACACGATATAAAAAGAAACCAAACAATAACTACAAGGGCGCGTCAAACCGATATTGATAAATTTTTACCTCTGCATCAACCATTTTCAGTTTTGTATATGCTATTGCATGTGGTATTGGAAAGAGTTCCAGTATTTTCTGGATATGGCTCCTGGCAATTTTGTGTGTGTGTGTAATAGAGTTCATCTTTAAACAAACTGGATTACACACACCCTCATCATTGACATATAAGGACAACACATATAAGCTCCAATGATCACTGCAATCAGAAAACAATAAATTTATGAGAACCAATGTGAAATCAAAATTCATATAAAAAATTCAACTTAATAAAATCTGAAAAAAATATACTTATTTTGTTATGTATGAGAGCACAAGAATTGGAGTCCCCAGTCTGACGTATTGGATCGTGCAAACTTTTGAAATCAAAAAAATCAAATGCAGCCATGAATTGAAGGAGAAACAATGCTACATCTATAAACAATGGGGTCTGGAAAAACTCCATCCAGTACTGATTGCCCCACCTCCTACATTGTCACCTAGCATTTTATCCCTACTTTCTAATTCACCTGTATCTAATTTAGAAAGGGGAAGACCAGCATTGGTCTTAGGCATCTTAAAACTGTATTGAGGACCTAAAGCTTTAAGACATGTGTTTAACAATTGGTCATATTGTACATATTGAGGAATATTTACAAAGGCAAGTGCAGGGGGGTGAAGGAAGTAATATAGATAAACCACAAAAAGAATTGTCATTCAAAATTGATTCTACTTTTACATTTACAAAATCATCTAAATCATTTCCTAGAACAGGAGGTGGGGAACTAATATTTGTGGGGTAGGAGGAGACTGAGATTTTGAAGGAGGAGGAGATTTATTAGGAGAGGAAGATTTAGTAGGAGAAGATAAAGATGGAGTTCTGGGAGGAGAAGAAGGAGACTTAGGAGGAGACTTGGGAGGAGATTGCCTAGTAGATAGAATCTCATCTAGAGGAGATGGCCTTGAAAAATCCCTCGCTTTATTAGGAGGGTCATGAGACCTCCTCTTCTTTGAAATACTCCCGCTCTGTACTCGAAAAACAAGCCGAGATGGTTGAGATTGCTTTCGTTTTCTCTTCTCTGAATCTTGTTTTGGAGGAGAGGAAGGAGCAGGTCTAAAGTACTCTGCAAATTTGTCATATGTGTCTCGTAGCCTGAACACAATGTTGAAATCCCTGGGCATGATGGTCACCCTCTTAGCATGGACAACTGCAACAATAGTATTTGAAAAAAATTTCACTTGGAAATCCTCACATGCAGTGTGTAGCGCCTCTATTGCCGTTACAGAATATCCTTGAGCCAGGGTGGGTCTCTTATTCTGCCCCTTGTCCTAGGAGGAGGTAGTGGTGGACGAGGCGGTGGTGGTGCATTTCCCTGACCTCTTCCAATGATTAATTAGGGCCCTTTTTGAACTCAAAAAGGGCATCTTGCTTGCCTAAACATGTTTGATAATCTGGATTAATTAACCTGCTAATAGTCCTATGTGGCAGTTCACCTTGGGTTTAGCTTGAGTGAAAACCTAATCTCATAGGTTGCACTTGATCTAGTATATTAAATGAAAAAATAATTAAATTCAAGGTTTGTGAAAATATTGATTTATTTTTTAATTTGTGAAGGGCTTAAATTTTTTTTGCACTTCATTGGTCTTCTTTTGAGCTTTATTTTGGTATAAAATAAGTTGTAAATTTTTTTTAATTCTTCATATTGAAACTTTTAGGGGGGGGGGGGGGGGACCTTGTAAAAAAAAACTTTTGAAAATGAAGGGTTAGGGGGTACATCCCCCCCTCCCCCCGACATGGTCCCCTGCACGCGGTCGTGCAGGGCCTTTCTAATGCTCACACCCACACCTCGGGCCGCTGGCCTGGTTCGCTACCCGACCACTCATATCGGCCCACGGATCTGCTAGCTGGTGGTGTGGCTAGTTGGGAGCCGTGCACGGGAGAGTGGGAGGTTGCGGCAGGTTGGGCGGTAAACCGGGCCAGTGGCCCGGGGTGTATTCAAACAACATGCAGGGGAGCGAGGTGATGGGAGGGACGGCCGTGCAGGGAAGCGGGGTGAGGGGAGGCGTGGTCGTGCACAGGAGCTTTGTGAGGGGGGCGGGGGGATGGTGTACCCCCTCCCCCCTTTCATTTTCAATTTTTTTTTCTAAGTACAATGTGTTAACACGACCACCCAATCCCCCATTTTTTTTTTCAAAGTTTCAATATGAGAATTAAAAAAAACTGCAACTTATTTTATACCAAATTAAAGCTCAAAAGAAGACTTATGAAGAGAAAAAAAATTTCAGCCCTTCACAAATTCAAATTTTGAATTTGGGCCTTGCTTATGAGTGTGACATTGTCATTAATAAGAGGCTAGGGGAGTATAGTTAGAGTGTGGTTAGTGGTGAGTTAGATTTTGAAGATTTCGTCTAGTCCATTGAATGTGCCATGTCATATGGACCATTCCATCTCAATTGTCACTCTCTTATTGGTACACATGTCGTCATTAACACTAATTATAATTAGTGAAAAGGCCCTTTTTGAGTCCAAAAAGGGCCCTAATGTGGGATTCCACCAGAGTGGACTCATCCTATTTGCTTAGTCCATGCCATTAGTATCCAATATCGGATCAGTGCGCGAAGAAGGAGAACGCAGGATCAGAGGTCAGGTCAAGCGCATCGAATTGATACTTGAACTTAACCAAACCGATAGCTGGTAGCGAATGGGCGTGCGCGACTAAAAGCGGAATGTAGGAAGGTTGTTTCAAGCGTGCTAAATCAATATCGCATGGAAGTAGGAAACAATAAGAACTTTAAGCAAAAAAATTTCAGCGTCGTCCATCCAAAATGATTGCATATGTGGGGGTTTGGATGTCCGAGGCTCGGATTACGCTGATGATTACTTCAAAATATTCAGAGGCTTGTCAATCAAGTCAAACTAAATATCCATCTTTCATCAAAATGATTAGTTGATAATAACGACCACAATTAATTTCAACAAAAATATGGTCACATCTACAATTAATTCTACAAAAGTATGGTCACATCTACAATTTATTGCTGAAATTGACAAGGTTAAGCTATAGATATCTTACCTTAATGATATCCAATCATTATAATTTCGAAAAATTCCAACGGCCATTATTTCACCCAATAGCAAATTGACGCGCATATACTGCATGTATAAACCAGAGGTGCTATTCTCACGCGCTGAACCGATATTGGACGGAATATGAATGATCAGAGCTTGACTTGATAGATTCTGCGTACCTTTGGACAGTATGAAGAGTCTATTGAATCAAACTTTGATCATGCATAATGGGGTCCAATAATTTTGACAATTTCAAATTTTTTTTTTTCCTTCAATAGCGATTCGATGCGCGCAGTCCAGCTGGAAAATAACTTTATTCTACCAGGCGCGCTGATCCGATATCTGAGACGCACTGAAAATATATTGGAACGTATTATGAATGCCTTATGAAAATGTTCTGAATGAACATTATCTCAAAAGGAAAAATCTCGTCTTTACGGTGCTTAAATAGGACGAGAGACTGTAATAATTCTCCTCGTACACGTTTTTCAATAATGTCCATTTAATATTTGTTTATTATTTGTTTAATGATGATTCAGTGAGGCTAGTGATAGACTACTTAATGTATTTCGACGCAGGTACAAATTTTAGGGTCAGGGCTAATGATGATTCGTAGAATCTAGTAATAGACTATTTAATGTATTCTGGCGTAGGTACAAATTTGTCTCACTCTGATTGGTGGATAAATATAGGCTGTGTTCCTCAATTCATTATTTGACAAATGTATGGTTGTGATAAATATGGGCACCACTTTCCATATTTCGATTCCGTGATCTTTTATTCTGAACTCACTCGTCATTATCTTTTTTTTCATTCTCGCGATATCGAATCAACACGCACCTTCACATACAATGCACGGTCAGATTCATTCAGGCGCACTGAAGCGATATCAGCCTCTTCTGACGTGTGCTCGTGAAAAATTTCAGTCTCGTCCTAATGATATCGGATCAACATGCACATTGTTGTTCTGTCCTCGATCGAAATTATTCTGTCACGTTGAACCGATATCAGGTTCAATATGGCTAGTTCCTCCATGTTCTCAAATAACAAACTTCTGGATTTTTGAATGTCAGTGACATTTCATCTGAGAAATTAGAGTATTTTGCGAGTATTTTTTTTGCTCCCTTCGATATCGATAAGCTAGTTTATGAGAATCTTTATAATTTAATTTCTTATCTTGATAATTTTTTTTCAGATTATTAGTACTCCTGTTTTGGATATAAATAGTTTTTGTTTTATTCATTTTCAAGACCTTGTGCATTCCCAACCATCCTCTAAGCATAAACACAATAGAAAGTACTCTAACCTGCATGACCATTTCAAAAGAAATATATATTGTGGTATCCACAAAAGAATATGTCGCCTTCTAATCAAAGGAATGGATTTTGTCTTTTACATATCTACTGAAATTCCAGATGATGAATCTGTTGAATTTTCAACTGTTCCATTGAATGAAGCATCTGCACCTGCTCCAGTTGATGTAAATGATGCAGATACTGATATAGGGGTTGAAGTTGAAGTATCTATGGCTTCAGATTATCAAAAAACTCTCTCTCATTCTATAATCCTCCCTGATTCTCTTCCATCTACACTCCTTGTTAATCAATTAAATCTACTCAATGTTCCCTTATATTTTATAAATAATGAAAGTTATATTTCATTTAATGATATAGAAGATGTTTTGAATTTGAGAGAGGATGAAATCCTCTTGATTTTTGCTCAAAATTTATCAAAATTTTCTAACATTGTTGATTACACATATGATGACCTTGAAAGTGAAATAGATTATGATAAAGATGGCAATTGGAAATCTGGCAATGAGGCCTTGGAGGCCATGATTGAAAAATCTAAAGCCTATGAAAAAACTTTGCTTACAGAGGAGGAATTTTTGGAATTCCAAAAAAAATATCTCCCAAGGCCTAGATATATCCCCTCCGGAAATGTAGAGGCCATTGGAGGACATGACATTAGCAGAGCAAACGTCGTTGAATACGATGATTATGATCTGGTACGTAAATATTATATTGGTATCGATATTGTTCAGTTTTCTTATTTCAAACATTGTGTTAAAGTATGACTAGTTTGCAGTGTTATCATTCTAAATTTATTTTCTTTACTCGTTTACAGGATGCTGAAATAGATGCCTTTGGTATGAGACATGGAGACGTCCGAGGTGTATCAACTGGGAGAAAAGATGTGTCTCTATCACATTATTTGAAAAACTTTCAAAATAATGAGATTTGTATATATCATTCATCTTTTAATCCATATGCAACCATTGTCATTATGGCCATAAAATCATTATCAGTTTGTTTAGAAGGCCATAAGTACGCAAGAAGAACATATAAAATAATTTTTGTGAAAAGGGATTTGGCTATTAAAATATTGGATTATACTCCCAATGAGACTATAACAAGATCATCTGCAATGGCCCTTTATTTGGGTTACATTGATATGAGCAAAAGGAAAAAATTAGAATTTTTGGATCCATATGAAAGGAGATTATTCCTTCATGACAATACCATCCGTATGAATCTTGAAGAGGATGATGATGATAATTAAACAATTTTCTGTAATAGATTTTTGATATACTATAGGGATCTCTCTTTTGTTATGAATTTGAATGCCTTTCAAAAAATTGTAATACTTGGCGAGTTTTTAGCTTGATATCTAAATTGTGCTCTTCTATGAAACCGCTGAAAAAGTTGAACTAAATATTTATTTCTTGAATTGTGTCCTCCATGATTTGTTGCTCTATGAAATGCTCCCCTTGCTTGCCAATGAGATTTTTTCATGCCTTGTGATGACTAGATACTTAAGCTCCCATATTCCTTTGCAAAATAAGTTGCATGATGAAGAAGGATGTGCTGCAAACAATAGTTTTGATTAGCTATATCAGTAGAAAAAAATATAAGCCTGAATGAGAAAAGTACCAGATAATGATATAGATTAGCACCATGTAATGAGTAATGTTGTCTTTTCCCCAACAATCATGTACAGATTTTACAAATGTGGTGCAATGATTTTGCAAAGTTCTCATATCTTCTGATTATAGATTTTCTTTCCTGATAACACCTATGAGTTTTTCTACGTTTGTTAATTCTTTGCATGTGTGATTGGATAAGAATTTTCTTGCTTTGGCACCTCCAATTGATGACTTATTAGGAATGTTTCCTTTTTTCCCGGTGAGTCTGTCACTTTTTTCAATCATGACATTCCCTTTATGTAGTCCTGCATTTGACAGAACTATTTCCAACCTCCTAATTGTTGCTTTAGCCACAGACTCCGGTTTACGATTCCATGCTAGAAGAATATGCAGGTAAATAAGTTTTTCAATAATACGAACCTAAGCATGCAATGTGCATATGTGAACATTTTTAATGGAATTGGCAGAACACTTTTCATATTTGGATCTTCAGTTTCTCGTGTTGGGCCAGTGTTTGTTGATCGTCCCAAATTCATATTGTAGCAATCCTTCATGCAATAAAGACATGGATGCTTTGATGTTGCCCCATGAGAGACATTATACATACATTTTAATGTTTTCAAATCCCCTGCAAGGTGCCATTAATTTGAAAACTTCCATGGTTTTCGACTGTAAATTTCTCACCCTCCAAATGTCTCTTTATAATCTCGCCATAATTTGTTCTTGAAAATATCCATGAAAGTATTTTATGGTCCTCTTTCAAGACCTGTAGAGAAGCAAGTAATGCATTGATAAATTGTACATTTTTTAGGACAATAATGATTGTACTTTACAATCATAGAGAGTTATTGGTTGCCTAATCAATGGATCTATCAAGTTCTACACATTAGATCTTGATCTAGATTCGCTACACTTGGATTTAAGCAAGAGCAATGGATCAACACATCATAAATTAGTGAGAGCGGCCTCACACGTGTGAAGTACTATCCACAGTACGGCCTGCACCTGAAACAACAAGTACAATAATCCTAGATAGCAATCATTCATAAAAATCACAAGACAAATGACTAGAAACCTCACAAAAGTGTAGAATGCAAAAGTCTCATCAATCTTCTTAGCAAAATGATTTCTTTTATGGATCAAGTACATCCACGAGTCTGGTACAGTCCAGCAGGTCTTCACACGTGTGAAGAGTGCCACATCACTCAGATCTATCCATTCGATCCATCCTTGATCTTTATCCAAAGTTGACCTTCTAGAATATGGCTAAAATCCAAAAAGCTAGTCTCCTAGAATATAGGAATATTCCCTACAAAATAGGATCTAAGGAAAATGGTCAACTTATCTTCTAGTACTCTATACACACGTGTGAACATCCACTTGCCATGTGGGAGCATTTACTCATGCACATGCAAGGAAAAGCTAATTTCTAGGTGACTAGTCAACTTGACCAAAACTAGTCATATCATGTTCACACTAACTAGATTGATACAAAATCAATTTAGATATATATACAAGTATGAAAAGTAAATCCTTTCACACGTGGAAATAGCCTCCACACGTGTGAAATCAGATCATTAACATTATTCTAATGTTTGACCAATATTTACAATAACCAATGTCAAGTGAGAAGTGATAATATCCAACACTCCTCCTCACTTCTAACTTGGCAAATCTAATGTACATCTATCTACAATTCCAAGAGCATATCTTAAAAAATGGATCTTTGGACAATGGCTTGGTTAAGATATCAGCTATGCATCCGGATGATGATACATGATGTAGTTGCACCTCCTTGGATTGTACCTTCTCCCTCAAGTGATGAGCTATCTCAATATGCTTTGTTCTAGCATGGAAGATAGGATTTGAAGCAATTTGTTGAGAATCTTGATTGTCACAAAATATGTAAGGGATATCCCCGGCCTCTAGCACATGTAGCTCCATCAAGAGTCTTCTTAGCCATAGGAGCCCTTTGGTTGTTGAAGTCAATGCCTTGTACTCGGCTTCACAAGAAGATAATGAGATTGTATCTTGCTTTTTGGAAAGCCAAGATATTACTCCTCCACAAAGAAATGTTGCAAATGCACTAATGGACTTCCTATTCATCTTGTCACCTGCAAAATCTGAATCCGAGTAAACTGACTAGATAAATCAACTTTTACTTTGTTTATACCTTCATCATCATTTCCTGTCAAAATGATGTCATCAACATAAAGTACCAAAATGATGATCATTTCTTCATTACATTTGAAATATAAAAAAGGTTCATAAGCACTTATTACAAAGCCAAGAGAATAGAGAAAATCATGCAACCTAGAGTAACAAGCTCTAGGTTCTCGCTTCAAGCCATATAGGCTCTTCCTTAAGTAGCACACCTTTTGCTCCTCACCAACCTTGATAAAGCCCTCGGGTTGCATCATGTAGATTTCCTCTTCTAAGAAGCCATTCAAGAAGGCATTTGTCACATCCATTTGGTAGAGATCCCACTTGAACAAAGTAGCAATGCAAATGATTAATCTAATAGTTACAAGCTTAGATACAGGTGCAAATGTTTCTTCATAATCCAATCCTTTTATTTGAAGAAATCCCTTAGCAACAAGCCCAACTTCGTACTTACTAATAGATCCATATTGATTGTACTTTATTCTATAAATCCACTTACATGCAAGTGAGAGGTAGATCTTGATGAAGATCTCTTGTAAGAAGATTTGTGTGACTCTTCGTTTGTTTCGTAATCTCCCGTTTTCTTTCGTTCTTTTCGTTTCTTTCGTAGTTTTTCGTTTTGCATCCCTTTGCGGTTTGCGGTCCTGGAGGTGTGTTTACGATTCACGAATGATTCGTGAATCGTTCGTGCTTCGATTCAAGGGACGTTGACTATCACAAATTGTTCTCGTTCGACCTTCGTTTCTTGTTCGTGCTGCGACAAAGTTGCAGGAGTTCACCATTTCTGACATCAGTCTCAAATCTAATGTCTATATTTATATCTAGATCAAAATTTGCATCTAACTAGCAATAACAACTTGACAATTGCTTGCCATTGACTCCATGTATTGAAGATTAGGATGGCCTAATCTCTTATGCCATAGCTCCACTTGAGATAGCTCCTCCCTAGCCAAGTTCACACTTTCACTTGCAACATTAGCATCCAACTTGAAAAGTCTACCTTGCTTAATGCCACTAGCTATGCACTTATCATTTTTCA
The DNA here is from genome assembly GCA_029204225.1 of Diphasiastrum complanatum. Lineage (NCBI taxonomy): Eukaryota > Viridiplantae > Streptophyta > Lycopodiopsida > Lycopodiales > Lycopodiaceae > Diphasiastrum > Diphasiastrum complanatum. The sequence continues at coordinate 72,200,263 of CM055097.1, forward strand.
AGATGGAACAAACTCCATTCTTGAAATGTACATCTAGTCCATTGTCCATTAATTGTCCTACACTAAGCAAGTTTCTTGAAATGGTAGGAACATACAAAACATTATCTAGATCTATCCTTTTAGATGTGCCTAAGCACAGAGGTATAGATCCTATGCCATCTATCTTGCATGCTATTATGATTTGATAGATTGCACCTGTCTTATTGCTATCCAAAATCTCAATGATATATAACTCCTTGTGTACTGAAGGTGCTTTGATTATCTCCCATACATGCCCTTTCAATGATAGTCCCCTTTCCATTCTATCTTTAGCAGATTTTGACACACCCGATCTATGTCTCATATGTCCATGTTTGATGTCGGATTGGTTGTTCCAATAAAACTAGGTGTCACTCTTGATTTGATCAACTTGTTGCAGCATCCTCTGTCGGCAGCCTTCATGCCTTGACATTTGATTTGGCTACTAGTTCTTAGACATCAAACACGCTTTTGTTGAATTCCCAATCCTTTGCCGGTTCGTAGTTGGAACGTATATAGAATTTTCAAGAAGCTCTTTGATGGGTTTTTCTTCACGAAAAACCATAAGGTTGAAGAAAAAATATATTTTAACACATATCTGCAAGTTTTTGGAGGTGCAGTGTGAACTGAATTCTCGAGCACTAAACCCTAAAACTGTTTCCTTTGATTATTGAGACTTCAAAAGCTGCTATTGGAGTTCTTGGGGTGGTTGGAGTTCTTAGAGCTTTTGCAGTTGCTCATTGAATTTTGTTGTTGATCCGAGTGTTGCCTGCAATCTTGTTCGAACTCTGATTTGCAGGTAAGGAACTCTTCTTGTCTTCTTATAACATGCTATATTGATTTGTCTTCAAGATTTCAGCTATGGGTCTTCTCTGAAAGTGTCTGGCTGCAGCTAGCAGGCAAAATTTTGGCTGCCTGTAGCTCACAGAAAAAAATCTGCAAGCACAAGAGAGGGGTCCTGGAAATTTCTGCTTGTGTATTGCTCTTTGTGAATAGCATAGAAGCTGAGGATTTGTTTTTAATATAGTGAAGAGATGGTGCCTAACCACATGACATTTCTTCCTAAAAGACTTCAAACCAAAATCACAGGGTTGATGAAGCTCCCACTTTTGTAACTACTGAAAATTATCGGGACTCTCATCCAGAAATGGTAGTTGATGAAATTGCAGAAGATTGATGAGAATGCTCATTTCAACCACAATGTAATGAAAAGACATAAAGTGTAAGAAAGACCTCGCTTGAAGCAAAAATGATAGAAATCTTCTCAAAAATCTTATGTCAGTATTCAGAGATGCAAGTGATGATTTTACGCATAGAGATAAGGTGCAGGCCAACAGCCAACTTTGGTATCTCTGTCAGCAGACACTCCATTTTGAGTATTGTTTAATCTACGCTTCCCACATGGTGTGCCAAATTTCTTTGTCAGTTTGGCTTCTTTCTTGCAGTGGCTGAGACTCTCACTAGGGTTTTAGCAGGTGTGTTTCGTGTTGCAGTTCCCAGCTGCAGGTTCTTCATGCATTTAACTTACATGAATCGTGTAGCATTTCTAGTCACTAACATTGAGAAAGAAGAAATATATAACTGCTGTTGAAAGTTCAAAGCAGTAAACCAGAGTCAACACTCCTTGAACAATTTGGTATCTTTGTGCAAGAGTGTTGGTCTGAAGAATTGGAGGGAAACCCCTAAGAGGTTTCCTGAACACTGGTTTCAGCCACACATGCATGTGCAGGCACCTGAAATTTTTTTGCATTTTCAAACCTGCAAGTATGCACATTTGCAAGCACCAGCTTTTTTTAGTGGGCCTCCAAATTCTCACAAGCATGCACAGGTTAAAAAGAATTTGTGGGGTTTTACTATAACATGAAGAATCTACAAAAACTGCAAAATGCTTATGGGACAAAAGAACATCTGTCAATCGAAAGAGCTTGGGCATAAACATTGAGGAGGTTTCTGGGTAAAAAAAGTTGAATTTTTAAATAAAACAAACAACCTGTGATTGTGATTGTGATTGTGATTGAGCTGGGGCCAAAACTGGGCAGCACCTACAAGTGCAAGCATCCTAGGGTTCCCAGTTCTGAGAATCAGAACCCTTGAGCTATTGCCCTTAGGACCAAGTTCTTAGAACTGAGAAAGCCCTTTGGCAGGATTTTCTCCTGCATGTAATGATCACATGCGGCTTTTTCTGCCCATTTCTCACTCTCATCAAGAAATCAAAATGTGCAGAAACTAATCACTCCATGAGGGAGAAAAGTAAGAAGATTTTCTTTTTAAGATATGGACTCCATTTAAATGACAATTATGCAATGTAATGATCTAAAAAAAAAAAAAAAACAAGCCAATGTGCTCACTACGCAATGGAAGTAGCCTGGGCAGATGACATTTTGCTCTTTAAAGACTCATAGACTGCACTCCAGGCCTCACCTATGACTCCTTACTGGCAGAATGTGATCTGCCCAACTCCTTCCAAGGTAAGCAGATTGAGAATCAGTAGACTCAAGAAATTTTTAGAATTAGCTTACTGACCAAGTTAGAATATTGAGATTTTGACATGCATGAGAGGGTTGTGTTATGAAAGAAAACAGCACTGAGCCACTCCAGTGGTAACGAAAATCTTATATCCAGCAGCTTTCTCCTTTAAGGAATGAATTGGGTAAATTAGATTAGATCCTTGGCACTGCATCAATGAAGAGGAAGAAACTGGATAAAAAAAGGATACTCTAGAAGCGAGATCTGACCATGCAATTTTTAATAGAGAGACAGACATAAGCAATCCTTGATGAAGAAATTTTGTATGAAATGCACAGGAAAAGCTGGTATAAGACTAGATCTGAAAATGAGGGTATGCTCTTGTAAAAAGAAGTTCTCTGCTTGCAGTAGAAAGAAAATTATTGAGAATAACTAGATCTTTGGCATGAGAATTGTCAGAGCTTTGGCCAGAGATAAAGCAATGGACAGCGGGAGAGACCACTTAGCTTTTGTTTTAACTATGACATTTTGAAAAGAGCTCAAGGCCTACTGAATCCAGAATGAATGCAAAAAGCCTTCAGAGATAGAAATGATGTCTTAACATTCCCAAGAGTCATGTATGCTGTCAGAATAAACTCGCTACTCAAATCTTTAGCATCACAGACGAGTAACTGGCACTAAATATGTGTTAATAAACTTCAATGGAATATTATTTCAAAATTTGCGCCAACAGTGGGCTTCAGCTTTTGATCTATAGTGGTCAAATCTGAACATGAATCCTATGATCTTGCTGTCATACAATAAACTCGCATACTAACCACAAAGGCCACATATTCGTCTCCGCAAACTAGACGTATGTATATAAATACATGAGCTATCTAGAGCCAATTGGTGAACGAACAATCCAACAACAAGGAACCTTTCTACAATGTTATAATTCCAAGTTTTCTAAGAGAAGTTTATTCAGGTGCTCACAACAGCACTATTTCTGGTGATTGCCTATAAAATGCTTCCATAAGCTGAAGTGATCTCAGCTTACTTGAGGAGGCTCATAAAAGGGTTATATGTTTTCGTGACACTAAAACCCCCGTCGATCACCAAATTCTGACCACTGATATAGCCACCCGCATCACTGGCCAGGAACACAGCTGCCTGACCGATGTGTTCAGCCCTGAGAGGTTTCCCTTTGAATTCTGATCCTTCATCAAGCATCCGCTGCATGTCTTCAAAGGTCAAATCTCCAGCCCCGATGGTCTTCAATCCACCCAGCATGCCGGGGGTGGGCACTCCCAAGGGCGAGATGGCATTGACACGGATGCCATGAGGTCCTAATTCAGCTGCTGCGCTGCGCACAATACCAGGGATGGCAGATTTGACGAAAGTGTAGGCATTGGGTGCGCTTCCACCCAGGATAGTGGCCACACTGGAGGTGCAGATGATGATGCCACTGTGAGCAGGTATCATAGCTCTGGCAGCATGCTTGATCCCCAGGACCTGCCCTCGCATGTTGATGGCGTAAACCTTATCAAAGGCATCCATGTCGAGATGGGTTACTGGCCCCAGCGGCCCAGCTATGGCTGCATTATTGTGCATGATGTCCAAGCGGCCATAGGTGGAGAGTGCGAAATCTACAGCAGCTGCTACATCCACCTCTTGTGAGACGTCCACACGCAGGAAGTGAGCTAAGGGGATGGAAGAAGCCACTCTGCGGCCCAGGGTTTCATCCACATCTGTGATGATCACCTTGGCACCCTCAGCTGCGAAAGCTCTGGCTGCTGCCTCGCCTATGCCGTTTGCGGCTCCTGTGACAATGGCCACCTGCCCATCCAAACTTTACACACCATCGCTACCCAGTGTCAGCAAGATCATAAATAAATTTTGTCATCAAGATCATAAACAAATCAAACTCTGTCAGGAAGATCATAATCTAATTCTGTCAGCAAAACCACAATCAAATTCTATCAGCAACATCATGAGCAGATTCACCGAATCTAAATAGCAATGCATTACGTTGAAGCTGAATACAGAATTGCAAGCAAAAACGTACTGAGGATCGATCAGCAGGCAAATTAGACTAACCTCAATTTTTTCTCAGCCATGGCTTCAAATCGGCACAACCACTCAACTCTCAAGGTTGAACAGAAATCTTCCAAGTGATATGCTCAGTTGGTGAAATTCAGAAGCAAAACTTGAAACAATCTGAGTAATAAATAAGCCTTTGCTCTCACCTTGCTCCTCTGTAGCTCAGCTCCAAAGAGTTGATGTCTATTAGTACTCCAAAGCAACCAAAGAACTTTATGAACGTGTAGCAGTGTCACCCTCACTCGGGGAAGTAGTGCTGATGGTTGATCGTTGACCAAATCTCAATCACATTTTAAAGTGAAAAATGAGAGAGGCGAAGTTTTGAGACTGCTGTCAAACTTCAAAGTAAAGGAGTCTCAAGCAATCACGTATTGTTTACAAGGGATACTTAATAAGCATGAAGGACTAATGTGATAAGCATCTTGTTCTAAATTGGAATGAGACTGAGTCTTGCTTGAAATTATCAGCCTTAATTCAGTACTCAAATATTGCACAACTATGTCCATTGTTCGGGAAAGCCGGCAAAGTCCAAGATTGGAATCTACATGGCGTGCTAAAAAACTTGCAAGTTAGGTCATAAAATAATGTATAACCCGCATGTATTGAGGGTCATCCTTGTGAAAAACATGAAAAGTTCCTGAAATATAGGTTTTTGGAGGGGAACCCCAAAAAGGTTTCCCGAACAATGCCTAAGTCCCTAAGAAAGCAAAGGTTTAACTTTGATTTGAAGTTTATGTATATTATATTAAATTGCAAAGAGTCAACTTAAACTTGAAGTTTATGTATATTAGATTGGATTTTAAATGGTAGAACACAACTAATAAAACCCAAAATGGCATTCAAGGAGTTAGAAATGACTCAAACTCTACCATGTACATCCCCTTTGGTCTTAGCCAACACATATCACAAATGCAAACAAAAAGTTAAGTGATTTATAATAGTGGCATCTTTAGTGGATTAGGAAATACTAAGCAAAATGAAATTCAAAAAACACACTAAGACATTCAATGAGCATCTACGTGACATTGGTCTAAGGCCAATACAAAGCACAAATGCAAGACAAAAGGCCAATACAAAGCACAAATGTAAGACAAAAGGCATCTCCAACAAACTAAGATCTTCTACCTTTTAAGCATGTCTATCAACTTCTTTAGCTAAATGATGTGAATAAATTAAAAACTTCATAGATCTTACCAAAGATTTACAAATGAACTTGAAAATCAAGAATTAAGACAAACTTTACATAATAGATAGAAAATTTTAGCAAGTAGATTCAACTTTCTAGTCATGAAAACAAAAGCAAAAACAAACAAAGAATCAATTTGATTAGAGCTCGTGACATTGCATATCATTCTCGCAATTGATTAATCGAGCCAAACATCATTAGCAATCAAAATATATTCTGAAGAAACAATAGCAATTGCAATTAAAAGAAAAACGGGTTTGCCTTGAAAGCCACAAAGGGAGCTCTACCAAGTAGAAGAAAATATCCAAACGAACAAAAAATGGCCTCCTTTGCAAACAATCTAGAACGAGTAGCCAAAAAGGAAGCACATTAATACATGCTCATGAAATCATGGAAAGGGTCTCCAGTGAAATCTAGGGTTGGCCGATAAGGCAATAGCACTCTGATTATCACAGAATAAAATTGTAAGGCTGTATTGATACAGATTAACACCTGATAGTAAATTTCTCAACCAAAATGCTTTCTTAATAGATTGAGAAGCAACAATGTATTCCACTCTTCTTGTCAGTTCCCATTAGTGCCATCACCCACAATGCATCTCCAAGTTCATCATGGTCGTGGTGGCCATGATGGATGGCCCTAATGCCATTTATGACTAGGCCTCTATCTTAATAAAAGACCTGTAAGCAATTGTTAAGTACCCAGTCTGAATCACCTGTAGTGGTCTTATCACTACTTTGATCACCACCCATCTAGAATCCATTGATATCCTTATCCCCAGTCAATCCGAAAAAGTTGGCACCTGCGGGGGGACCATGAGGGGATTCGCCAAGGGTGCAGGGAAAGGCTCGAGGCATGCGAAACAAGTGCCCAGGTCGTTGCCGCGGGCAGGAGCCGGTACCCGGCCCAAGCAACTGGGCGAGGTGCCGAGACGGATTTTCCGGGGCCGTGGCAGAGGCGGGAGCTCCGAGCGGCCGGGGCGGGGGCGCAGGCGGCGCCGGACGAACTCTTAGATGATGCCACCATGCAGCTTGAAGCTTGTTAGCACACTCTTGATTTTTTTGAATATTCCTGATCCACACCTCAAGTTACATGCGTAACTCCTCCCTACACCTTACCATCCACCGAGTCTTTGGAATCGGCCTCCTATTTGAGGGTTTGGTCATCTTGAAACCATTGTCTATATGCTAGACACCCCCAACCCAATCTATAAAAGGTACTACAATAGCAAGAACATATAAACAATGATCGATCATTGATGCTCATACCCCCTTTGTTGCATATATAGTAGTAGGTGTAGCTAGACTGTTGAAGTGATGACAATTTGGGCATCTCGTATTTGCTTGTCAAAGCAAAGTCGCTTCAAACTAATTAGGGAAGATTGACATCTGGTATTTAGCCCCACGGAAGCGATCTACAAGGTCATCCATCTTGACTTATTTTAATAGTCAATTTAATTAACCCATTGTAATCCACACAAATCTAGAAATTCCCATCCTTCTTTGTTTTAAAAAGAACAAGAGCGCCCCATGGTGATGTACTACTGGGTTAGATATGTCTCATCCTCAAATAGTTTTTCATTTGATTTGAAATCTCTAACTTCTCTTTTTGAGAAAACCTATAAGGTTGCTTAGAGGTAGGTTGACTTCCTAGAATTAACTCTATTTTGTGGTCTACTAACCTAGATCATGGTGGTAAACCATGAGGTGATTTATTGGAAATACATCTTTGAATTCACTTATGATCTGATGTTTCATTGCTTGTTTGTGATCTAAATCTACTTAATTACAAATTACTAAGAATCCACAATCATTTCAATACACATCAAAAACATCAGCAATAGAAATTGCAAACATTGAAATAACTTCATACTGTTAAAAATTAAATGCTTCCATTATATTACCTATGGAAATTGCATCTAATGGATGTACAAAATTATTACCAAATAAAGTAACTACCTTGTCAGCCTCTTGAAAGTGAGAACATGCTTCTCAAACCAATAATCAAAGAAGGTACTAAATAACCACTCATATCCAAAAATTAAATTAGTACAAGCTAGGTTCAAAATAGAAAAATCAACTAATTCTTTGTGATCTTGGATATGCACTAGGAGATTCAATAGTCTAACATTCCAAGTCTGCAAATCTACTCCTAAAGCTAGATAAACTTGATATGATTGTTGGCTTTAGTTGTCACAAGATGAGAATTGATAAAACTATGAGTAGAACATACTAATTTTTTAATCCTTAAATGTGCCTTTTTAATGAAATAAATCATTAGGCAAGAAAGAAACAATACTAAAAGAAAATTCACACTCACAATCACACATGTTAATTTCTAAAGTTATACCTTTACCACCAAGGATTTTGATGAGTCTATGTCATAGGTTTCTTCCTTTTCGGACAAAACTTCATCATACGCCAAGATTGTTGCAAATGAAAAACATAGTCTTCTTTTTAGCTTTGATCCAGGATAGGGAATTTTTCATCTTCTTTTTTCTTTAGTGGTTTTGATGCCATTTGATCCAATTCATCAAAATATATGCTTTCGCAATTTGACAAGCATCTTCAAGGTTTTGAAGCACATTTCTTCTACATTCATTCTGATAATCAGCTGACAACCCTAGGACAAACTGCCAAAGTACCAATTTCATATCAAATGATGGAACTTGATTCTAGAGCTCCATGATTTCTTGGATATAAGAATCTATTTCCCATCTCACAGTTTATGAACTTTTGATAATATTAGACATCATCCACAATGACAAAAGCTTTTTTGAAGACTTCCATAAATGCATCCCAAGTAGTGAATTTAATAGTCAGATAATGCCACCACAACGATGTCTTTTCGTGAAGAAATAAAACCATTCTCTCAATTTTCTTCTCCTCAAAAACACCATGGAGACTAAAGTAACTATCCCATTTCCACAACTTCCAACTTCTTCTCCTCTCTCGTGTAAGTCTCTGGTTGGAATTCGAAAATTTAGAGAAGACAATAATTTCACTTGGTTCATCAAAACCTCCATTTGTTGGTTTCACAAATTATTCCTATAGTTCATGTCACTAAGTGCATTACTCAATTGGTGAAAATCTTGCATGTTGTAGGAGGGGGTATAACAGGATTTGTAGCTTTTTCAATCATCTTGAATTATATATTATGAGAAAATAACTTACTTCAATTAATAAATACATTCGTTTTTAATTAAATGAGATATAGTGACCAAATTCTGACTGAACTTAATCCTAAGTATGGTCATTTCATAAATCTAAATTCATTTTATAGATAACTCCAAAAGTTTAAAATTCAAAATTTTAGAATTTAATTATTTAAAAAACAAACTTATGTAACTTAAAAATTTGACGAAAAAGATTGTCAATACAAAGGCGATTGAAACCGAAACAATGACATACAATTGGATTTCTAATGTCATTAATCTAATGTCATACATGCATGCAAATCATATGACATTACTTGTAAAATGTCATTACTGAATTTTTTTAAAACGTAAAATTCAGTTTTACAAAAATCATCAGCCACTATCAGTGATTTACGATAGAATCATTAGAACACATGCGTATAATCACTCAAAACAATTGTAGATATGATCATGCATGCCAAAATTACTCACAAAATTGTCATGCAACCAATTTTCACAAGCACAATACATTGAAGTTGGAAAAAACAAAAACCAGAAAAATTTGCATTTTAATCAGATTTTACTCACAAATTAGCAAAATTTCGAATCTCCATAACTTGAACGACAGTGCACCAAATTGGTCATATTTGCTAGAATCACAAAGAAGCAAAATCACCCAACCATCGAGAAGCCACCAATCAATCTTCAACATCACCCTCGAGCCATGGGATAAGATGTAGGTGTAGAGAGAGAAAACTGGTAATGAAAACCACAAACTAGAATGGTAGTAGGGCAAGTTCCTACCTGGATATATAGTCTCATCTTCTCCCATGTGTGGCACCATGCAAGCCAAAAATATCTTAAAAGCATTTTTCATTACTATTGATACTCTACACATGCCAATAGCCATCATAACCCATGTACTAGCTTCACATATGTGATTGGGCCCTCACAAGGTTATTAATCACATTACTGGCCTAGTACAGAATAACGAGGCATAACCAATAATCTCATGTATTGGAGTGTTGTGTATCCAAGTATAGAATTATGTCGAATCATTTATGCAGGACATGGACGTAGGACATGGACGTAGCAAATCCTAACTCCACCATTAATCTAAATGGCATAGGCTACTTGTGTGTGACAATTTGTAGAAGATGGTTTTATATATGATGGCTTTGTACTTCTACCAAATTCACAAATTGACATTGTTTTATTCACAATCAAATTTCTTACATTCTAACAACATCTCTCTATATATTTCATTCTATGTTCCTCCCACATACACCAAATCATAAAAAACAGAACATTCTCTCTCTCTCTCTCTCTCTCTAGCAATTGTGTATTGTAATGTAATGTTAATTTATTTATTTTCGTAAGTCTATTCTAAACTCATTATATTTTATAATTAACATTCTCTCTCTATTCTACTCTTACACATGATCGATTGCCAAGTCAATTTTGGGTTGAGGCAATAGTTGCAGCAGTACACCTGCAGAACAGATCAACAATGATAGCCCTAGAAAACAAGCAACATACGAAATGTGGACATGTAGAAAGCCTGATCTGTCATACGTGCGTGTATTCGGATGTGCAGCATACAAGCACATACCAAAGGAAAAAAAAAACAAGCTCTATGGAAAATCAGAGTAGACAATCATGGTCGGATATTCGAACGGATCAAAAGTCTACAGACTCTACAATCCAACCACAAAGAAATTCGTGTCGAGTAGAGATGTGAAGTTCGATGAGTCCACATTCCCTGGATTGAAGGATGAAAAAGGCCATAAGATGTTCACACTAATGCCGATTCGAGGGAGATTGAGGACAAACATCAAATTAGAATGTTAAGCAGCAGACTCTAGAGCAGCAAGAAGCCGAAGATCAACCCAACGAAGAAGAAACATTTGAGCAGCGATGAATTGAAATCAGAAGGTCAACAAGACAAAGAAAACCTCCAGATTGATACACTGACAATCTTCGATGGAGCGAAGGCACAGAGTTCGAGTACTGCAACTTCACTGAAGAGCCAACAACATATCAAGAGACTGTTCAAAGTCCAGAGGGAGAATTCTAGAAGCTGGCAATGCCATAGGAAATCAAATTAATGAGACAAAATGAGGCATGGACACTAGAGCCACTGCCTGAAAATAAAAAGATCGTTGATTGCAAGTGGATATACAAAAGGAAAATCAAATCAGATGGCACTGTCGGATGCTACAAAGCAAGGCTTGTCGCAAAGGGCTACACACAAAGGTACGACGTCGATTATTTCGACATGTATTTACCAATGGTGAAAATGACAAGCATTCGACTATTCCTTTCATACGCAACGCAATACAATCTGGAAATTCACCAGATTGATTTAAAGACAGCCTTTGTCCACGAAGATCTAGAGGAAGAAATCTTCATGAAGTAGCCTGAAGAATTTGAAGACCCCGACAATCGACAATATGTCTGTCGATTGCAGCGATGCATTTATGGCATGGCGCATTGGCAAATGGTGAAACAAATCCTGCAATATCTGAAGAGTTCCCAAAATATGGGATTAACCTACAAAACAAAGAAGACAAAGGATTCGAACTGCACCACTACAGTGATGCAAGCTGGGCAAGCTGCAAAGATGATAACAAGTCTGTGACAGGAGGATGTTCGATAGCGTGTGGAGCAGCAATCAACTGGATATGCAAGATGCAAACCTTGGTGGCTCAATTCTCATGCGAAGCTGAATATGTCGTAGCTTCAAAAATCGCGAACGAGGTAGTCTGGTTGCAGATGATGTTGGAGGCAATTGGCATACCACAAGGAGAACCATGCACGTTAATGGTGGATTCTCAAAGTGCCATATATCTGTCCCAAAATCATGTTTTCCACTCAAAGACGAAACATATACCTCTGAAGTACCATCATATTCGAGATTTGATCTCAAAAAAAGAGATCAAGGTCCAGTACGTAATATCTGAGTTGTAGATTTGCTCTCGAAGCCGTTCGACAAATCACTCTTCGCAAGGCAAAGAAAGACAATTGGATTAAATAAAGCTTTAAGAGGGAGTGTCAGAAATTGTGAACTCCTGCAACTTTGTTGCAAAGGTGACGAAGTGAAATGAAACAAAGGTCGAAGGGCGAACATACCCTGAAGGTTGAACATACCTCGAAGACTGAAAAACACAAAACAAAAGACACGAAACAAAATGAAATGAAGATGAAGGAAAACAGTTCGCGCTGCCAACTGGCAGCTCGACGAGCGTGGTGTATTGTACTTCACGCTCAGTTGAAAGAATTAGCGATAACATAGAATAACTAACTAGTTGATTAGCATTGACTTGTCTTGTAATTTTATGTTTAACTGTCATGTAAACTCCACACAGTGGAGATAAATACACATTCTGATCAACACGAAAAAGAAGATAGAGAGACAAAAAATAGAGAGAATAGATGTACATGAAAATCTGCCAACGAGCAGAACACAACAATTGAGCTAAGCGTCAGGCCGCCAACGAGCGAGACACTGACCAACTCACTCGAATATAAAAAACAGACAATATAATTGCTCTCTTTTCCATCTCATTGTTCTCATCATCTTGATTGCTCGAATCTTCTATAGTCGCTTGTTTAGGATCCTGAAGATTCCGCAAAAGAAACCGAAATGAACACGAACATAATAGGATTCGCTTTGTGCGATAGGACGCATCGTCGTATGATTCCATAGTTACGTTTTTTATACAATTATTTGGTTATCAATGAATAGGGAGCAAATTTTAAGATCAGCCTACGTTAACATAAGATATCCAACGATGTCAGCCACCCATTCTAGATCCAGGAGCTCATCATCTACCCCTTTGCTCTCAAGTATGTTGCATATCCATGAGAGGTGATTGGCTCTCAAGTATCTTTGCTCTCAAGATAGTGTTGCTTTTCCTTGCAAATGACAATTTTAAAGCCGAACTCTTGAAGAAGACGAAGGGATTGGGCCAGGAGGTAATGGTGAAATTTCTCATGCTATATATCGTTGCTAGCACTTTTCGCTTGGTGGTAGTATAGTTTATATCTATGGTGACTGTCTATTGGCAAAATACATTGGATAATCCTTTTTAAACCCCCTAGCTATGTAAGGGCACTCCCTACGACATATTTGGAAGCGTCCACATGGACATGAAATTCTATGGTCCAGATTGGGGAATGTAGGATTGGGGTAGTTACTAAGGCTCTCTTGAGTTTATAAACAGCCTCAAGGATGGTCATTTGATAAATCAAAAGGGCTAGCTTGGCAAAATCCAAAATAAACCTGGGATAATAGTTTTAGTGTCCCATAAAAATATCAACTTTGCAAATAGTCACGAGTTTAGACATCCCAATTATTATGTAGATTTTTTGTACATCAGTAGCTATACCATTCTTTGAAATAATATGGCTTAGCATTATGTTGTGCATAATCAAGAATTGACATTTGGCCAAATTTAGAGTTATACCAAATAATCGACATTGTATGAACACTTTCTCCAAGCAAGTTAAATGCTTGGCCTGTTGTTGGCCATTTCCAATGCCATGCAATGTCCAATGCCCAATGCACAATGCATGTAAATAAATACTGAGGTCTCACACAAGCTCGATTTTTGTAAGTTATGTAATTAAATAAAAGTCAGACACCTCATAACGGTGCACTTGTACTACCCAAAGTGCCTTGAAGCATTAATAAGTAGTAAATTTTGATTGAGTGTGCCTCAAAGCACAATAGAAATTTATGTGGCATGGCTCAAGTAGGAATTGTAAGAAGAATTCATTGTAAAGTCAAGTTACTTGCAAAATAAATAAAATCAAGATAACTTGGACTCTCAAGTTTTAGAAATGACAATAAGCAAGTGCCACTTCAACTCTTTTGGACCCAACTACATAAGCCAAATGTTTTGTTACAGGATTCTTATAAGATTCCTACTAGAATCTTCTAACAAATTTCAGCTATCATAAATCATACAAAAAATATCCAAATGTGGAATCACAACCAAATATGGAATCACAACCCCAAGACTACAGAGAGCGTCGACGATAGAACGACAACGGAACTCCAAAACCTTTATCTACCAGAATCGTCACTGCCAACAAAAGTCGCCAAGTAGCGGACCGTGACCAATAAGCAAAAACAAAGCCTGGTGCCCCACAAACACATTTCACGGTGACAGGAATAAACGCATGGCCAAGTCAACAAAAGAGCTACCAAGAATTTGAAATCAGACACCCGTAAAATGATGCATTGTACTCACAAGACAAAGGCATGAGAATTAAGGGTAGTCTAGCTCTCAAATGGGCCCAAAGCGAAAAGGGACCCAAGAGCTCCCATTAAATGCTACAGATGTGGAGATAATCACCAAATTGTCGAGTGCTCCAACAAGCCACAAGGCAACATCATACCACTTTGTCAAGATTGTGGGTATAGACACCCATATCTAGTGTGTCCATTGAGGAAGGAAAAACAGGGAGAGGCTTCTACCCTACTGCACTTGATGAGTGTGGTTGGAATGCCGAAAATATTTATTGTACCTGTGTTCATCTAGACAAGAGCACAAAAACATCTAGAAAAGGAACCAACAAAATATGCTATTAAGCTAGGCTTTAATAGTTTTATGTACGATATATACATGGGTTTCAAAATAGGCCACATGAGGAAAAAGTTTATTTCAAATGATTGTTGTTTATTAATTTTGTTTATTTGAAAACTTACTCATATGGCATGTACTCTTTCTCAAGTCATGCTAGAATCTACAAGCTCAGACCTTCCTTGACATTATTCATAAATGATAATAGAATGGCATTTGCTCTTTCTTAAGTCATGCTAGAATTTACAAGCTTGGACCTTCCTTGACAATGACTACTCAAATCAAAAGAGTGATGGGAGAAGCAAGATTCCACATTTTGTCCTACATAGTCAACAAATGAACATTGTTCATGCAACCAAGTCTCTATGAGCATGCTCCCAAATATCCATATTTTATTAACCAATAATCGATTCACCTTTCAAATTGAAAATGATTTAACTATTTTTTGTATCTAGATTTAAAATAAAATAGAAGATGTCAATTGAATGTGTGAAAGTGAAAAGTATGCCATTTTGAAATAATCCAATTTCTAAGTTTCATATTGAGCATTGGACCCACGTTCCGAGCATCATTGCATTTTTGACACCCTTGCTTTGCAAAATGACACACAAACACTAAATTATTTTAATTGAAGGCCTTTTTATTTTGCAAACATTAAAAGACTAGCATATTTTCACAAAATGTACATATACGTAATGTTAGGTGCTCAGGTTTGCTTTGTATTTTGAAAGCACCTTCAGGAGTGAAATATGAATTCACCATTCTCTTTCCTCCGGAATCTCTCTACAGAATGTTCGTTCTCTCTCCGAATTGTGCATTCTCTCTCCACCTTCTCACCTTGCATTACGTCATGGAATGCTCGTGGACCTCGGGCCTTCCTTGCGGGTCAGGGCCCTCCCCTCGGACTCCCGCCCTCAAGCAAGGGCCCTCCCTGTAAAGAAGGCCCTCGGACGGGACCTTCCACGATACAAGAAATTAGCATCATCAAGCTAAGGTTAAATAGTCCCAAGTAAAAAGAATGGATGGGGAACCATCATAAGTGAAGTAAAAAGGACACTAAGCATGCCAAGTAGAGAGGCACTCATAGACCTCTATATAACTTTATTAAATTGCAAAGCAAACGATAAACAAGTAGCGGCGAGATAAAAGTGTAGAGACGTCAAAAACTTGTTGATTTGGGAGCTAGGCAAATATGCCAGAGTGCCAAGAGCTTGCACACATGCTATAACATAAAGGATAAACGCTTCTGGATGTGTGAATCATGCCCAACAACAACAACAACAACAAGAGGATAGAGGATACATAAAGTGCTGATGGAGCCCCCCAATTAGGGCAAACTCGGTGCAAAGGACAATAAAAGAACAAGTGTTGGATGAAGTCCTTGGCAAACTGGACAACGACCAGTCACGAAGAAAAATTCAAATGGGTAGTGACACAAGGAAATGGAGCTTACAATCTAAAACTGCCTTAGCCAGAAAATTTCCAAGTGGGTGCTACGTCAGTGCATTCAGTGTTTGCTGACTTTGCTCCTTGTTCAGGAATCGGGTTGTTTCTGGGCTGCCTTCATTTTGACCGCTTCTCGCCTTTATTTCACACTTAAAATGCTAACAAATATCAACTCTTGGGAGCTGAACTAGAGAGGAACAGGTGAAAGGAACGACTTCTCATTCTGTTTGTTTCAAAGCCTTGCTTGTGAATTTAAGGAACTAAGCAGATCACTTGGAAGTTTTCTTTTCAGCCCTGAGAATTCAGTGTTTGTGCAGATTTGAATCCATGGGTGAGAATACATTGAGGTAAGTCCAATTTGATCGATCCTCACAGTTTTTGCTTACAATTATGTACTTCAACATAATGTATTGCAATTTACATTCTGGGAAATTGATTGTGATTTAGCTGATACAGTTCGATTATGATCTTGCAGCTTGCTGATCATGAGAGAATTTGATTTGCTTATGATCTTGCCGACAGAATTTGATTTGATTATATGAGCTCGCTGACACTGGGCAGTGATTGTGTGTACAGGTTGGAGGGGCAGGTGGTCATCGTCACAGGAGCCGCAAGCGGGATAGGCGAGGCAGCAGCCAGAGGTTTCGCAGCTGAGGGTGCCAAGGTGATCATAACAGATGTGGATGAAACCCTGGGCAGCAGTGTGGCTGCTTCAATCCCCTCAGCTCACTTCCTGCGTGCGGACGTCTCACAAGAGGCGGATGTAGCAGCTGCTGTAGATTTCGCACTCTCCACCTATGGCCGCTTGGACATCATGCACAATAATGCAGCCATAGCTGGGCCGCTGGGGCCAGTAACCCTTCTCGACATGGATGCCTTTGATAGGGTTTACTCCATCAACCTGCGAGGGCAGGTGCTGGGGATCAAGCATGCTGCCAGAGCCATGATACCTGCTCACCGAGGCACCATCATCTGCACCTCCAGTGTGGCCACTATCCTGGGTGGAAGCGCACCCAATGCCTACACTTTCGTCAAATCTGCCATCCCTGGCATTGTTCGCAGCGCAGCAGCTGAATTAGGACCTCATGGCATCCGTGTCAATGCCATCTCGCCCTTGGGAGTGCCCACACCCGGCATGCTGGGTGGATTGAAGACCCTCGGGGCTGGAAATCTGACATTTGAAGACATGCAGCGGATGCTTGATGAAGGATCGGAATTCAAAGGGAAACCTCTCAGGGCTGAACACATCGCTCAGGCAGCTGTGTTCCTGGCCAGTGATGCGGGTGGCTATATCAGTGGTCAGAATTTGGTTATCGACGGGGGTTTTAGTGTCACGAAAACATATAACCCTTTTATGAGCCTCCTCAAGTAAGCTGAGATCACTTCAGCTTATGGAAGAGGAAAGCATTCTATATACAATCACCGGAAACGGTGGTGTTGCGAGCACCCGAATATACTTCTCTTTGAAACCGTGAATTATACCATTTTAGAAAGGTTCCTTGTTGTTGGATTTTTCGTTCACCAATTGGCTTTAGATAGAGGATGCGACCTTGTTGTAAGACAGCAAGATCCTAGGATTATGTTCAGATTTGGCCAACTACAGATCAAGAAGCCCACTCTAGGCTTAAAATCTAAAATAATATTCTAGTTACTCTTCTGTAATCATAAAAATTTTGAGTAGTGAATTTATTTGATCTATTCTGACAGCATACATGACTCTTGGGAACGTTAACTGGAACGATATCACTTTTATCTTTGAAGGTTTTTTGCATTCAATCATTCATTCTGGAGGCCTTTAGCTGTTTTCAAAATCCCATTGTTAGTTAAAAGTAAAGCTAGGTGGTCTTTTCCTAAGCCCATTGCTTTCTCTCTGGCCAAAGCTGCAATCCTTTCTAGTTAGTCTGAACAAGTTTCTACTGCAAGCAGAGAACTTCTTTGAACAGGAGCATACTATAATTCTCAGACCTAGTCTTTTACTTGCTTAATATGTGCATTTCTTGTATGACAGCAAGATCCTAGGATTTTATGTTCAGATTTGGCCAACTACAGATTAGGAAGCCCACTCTAGGCTTAAAATCTGAAATAATATTCTATTTACTCTTCTGTAATCCTAAAAATTTGAGTAGTGAATTCATTTTATCTCTTCTGACAGCATACATGACTCTTGGGAACGTCAACTGGAATAGGCCTTTAGCTGTTTTCAAAATCTCATAGTTAATTTAAAAGTAAAGCTAAATGGTCTTTCCCCAAGCCCATTGCTTTCTCTCTGGCGAAAGCTGCAATCCTTCCCTAGCAGTGTTGGTTGCAAATAAAGTATTTCCGGAAGGTTTTCACCGGATTCGCAAATTATCTTATGTACAATGGTGGTCGTCAAATTTGGATCGTTTCGAACATTGGAATAATTTAAAAAGACCTTGGACTCCAAAGTGCCATTAAACACAAGTGCTCCAGCTAGATGAACCTGAATAAAATCTGCCTCGTTCAAATTTTTGGACGCTCTGACAAAATGAAGCAACATTGTTTTCTTTTGATCCATGCCGTCAATAATAAGGCCCAGATATTTTTGTGGACATTCCAAACATTTCTTTTGATGCTTGGCCAACTTTTGTCTTTCAACTGTTTGTTGATCTCTATGCACTTGAAGGGCTTTTGCAACATCCACTGAAAATACAATGAACTTATTTTATAGAATAAAGATACCATAATGGTCTTAAAAAAGATTGCAATTTAAATTTTTTCGATTCAGAAACTATTAAAATGAATGACAAATTTGATTAATATTTACCTTTATCATCATTGGTCTTTGCAAGTTGTTTTGCAGACTTTAACAACTCGCAAGTGGATCATACTGTCATTCGTGATTTTTTTAGAATCTTTACCAATCTAAAATCTCTTTTCCAAATTCTAAGAACATATGAGTAACTCAAATAGGGAACATTTTTTGTTTTGGCAAACTCTTGTACATCAAAAATATTTCTAATTTTGTAAAATTATCCGGCAAGTGAAAATATAAAGAACAATTCGACCTTGTAAGGATCCCCATTATGTTGGGTCTTTCTGAAGTCGTGCATGTATTTGTTGAAGCTGTGAGTTTCCGATTGTGTGAACTGCTTTGTAAGCTTTGCGATAAACGTCCAAAGCATTCAAAAAATACGAATAGGTGTTTTTATCCGGCCTCACTGTTGTACACAAATAGTAATTTCTCTCATCCTTCGTAAAAAGAAGTTTGATCTTAATTCTTCAATTTCTTTGATACGCAGTTTCTGTAAACAACAGGATGAGAAGATCTCAAGTCTCTCATGTATTTTTCTTTTTGTTTGGAGTCTGATCTATAAATTGAACTTGTGACATTAGTAGGTGCTTGAACTGGTTGAGAAGGTGTTGGAATTTTATGACTCAGAATTTTGGCTCCAACCTCAAGATGTTCTGGACCCTCAGAAGACTCTAAATTTTCAGTAAACATAGCCCTTTTAGATTTAACACGACGAACATCACTTTGAGAAGGTCTCTCATGAACATGAGAAAAGCTTGAATGTCGCGGATCAACAGACTTACACGGATCTGTTGATTTACTAGAATCAATAACCGAGTGAATTGAAGCTTTTGAATCATCACTCAGTTATTCAACTTGTTCAAAAGAACAATGTTCTAATTGTGCAGAGCTTGTATCTAAAGAAGAAGATGAGGTCGAAAGATTTGACACAAGTTGAGTTACAAGTGTCATTTCTTGAAATGTACTTGCATGAGGAATTTTAGAAGATGAACTCGTAAATGATGATGATGCCACACCATTTACGAAAACAAAGAGTGTGCAAGCTCGCAGGCTTGAGAGAGAGAGAGAGAGAGAGAGAGAGAGAGAGAGAGAGAGAGAGAGAGAGAGAGAGAGAGAGAGAGAGAGAGAGAATATATGGCTTGGCATTAAAGCTCTACATACTTTGATGTCTATTCTAGTAAACTTTTGCTAGTTAAATATATTTTCAATGATGGCTTGGCTTTAAAAGGCTCTATATGCTTTCATGAGTAGTTTACATATTCTAATTAGCTCATTCTAACACATACATTTTTTTCTTTGAATCTTTTACAAATATTTTGAAGGACTTTAAATTAAAGAACATCATAGCTGTTGAGCCAACAACCTAATAAATATAAAGCTCATGGACATTACAAGTAGAAAAGGTTCTTCTGAAATTCATGAACTAAGGACAAAAGAATCCACAAAATGTTGACATAATTGTGTTCAAAAAATCTATCTACGTAGTATACCATCGAATTTTGTAATCTAAAATTCAAAGCTCGATAGAGAATTTTTTATTTCTTATAACAATGTTAATTGATCTAGAAAATCAAGTTTGATGTAAGGATCCCTTGATTTTACAACAAATCTAAGGGCCATTTTGCGACAACCAACTAGTAGAATTCACTAGAAACACCATTGTTGTATAAATTAGGTCCATTGGTTAAGTTTAGAAATAAATTCTATGAATAAATTTAGTAAAGGTTTTCACTTTATGGGTTCAAGGATCTCTCTTTGTCATGGAAACTCCAAAAATGCCTTATCCTAGTTAGACTTTTTGAGATATGAGAATCGTTATGACACTCCAACATGATACGCAAGTTGTAAATAGTCCCAAACCAAGAATGAAAGTACCACTCCAACATTATACATAAATGACAAGAGAAATGACACACAAAACAATGTCATGAAAATAAAATGTTATGACAAAGCTACAATAATTATGCCTAATGAAAATTCAACGTAGCAATAGACATGTCGATGTCCAGTCATTTTTTTTTCTCAAAAAAGCTAGCTGTAAGATTAGGAAATTTTATACAAAGTACATGCAGGAAATAAAATTACAGAATTGAAAGTTTTTCAGCCTCTCTAAAAAGAAGCAGGGGGAAGATGCAAAAGTCACTGCTCTCGAATTCCCTCCTATTTCTATCTAGCCAGATGTTCCAAAGAGTAGTTACTCTAGTATGTTACCAAAAAGCATTAGTCTTAGCATCCTCAAATGTGATATCATTCAACAGTAAATATGTGTGGCTAAACCTCTTGAATCTAACATGGAAGCGCACAATAGAGAGGTCAGTCACTGATTTCCAAGGAACAATGAAAAAATAGGTGGATCACATCTTAAACAAATGTTTTGCATTTAGAGTAGACATGAAACACTTCACCTCTATAACAGGCACATATAGTAAGAGAACGTTGAAGAATCCTAAGAGAAAAAATTCTAAGTTTGTCGTTCTTGATATTGTGAGTATGGCAAAATCTGGTCTTCCAAAGGTGGGGGGAGTCAGAGAGGGACCATTTGGAGTTGAACCAGGAGAAGGTGAAGTTAGGTTCCTTGGTGACAGAGAAAAGAGAGGAGTAAGAAATCTTGTCCGACTTATCAAAGGCCTTAAAAAGCCATTTTTTTTCACAGTCAGAGGGTAACGAGGTGGTGAGGGGGCCAAGATCACCGTGGGAGAAAGCGTAGGTGAGGAAATTGGATTCCCTGGCGCAGAGGCCAAGATCATTTTTGAGACAAGAAAGGCTAAGGGAGTAAATAGAATCCATAATGTTAGCTCATGTAACAAAACCTTTCCAACTTAGATTGCGACAAAGTCTCCCTTCAATCAAGGCCAAAGGCTTAGAGTTTAAGGTAGTAGCTTTAGAGAACCATAAGGACTCCAAGGAGTTGTCTCCATTCCAAAAGGTAAGCTCACACATAGAGAGTAAGACTCTGGAAATTGATTTGAAGAAGGGGGGAAGAGACGAAGTAAGACAAAAGTGGGAACGAGTGAAGTCAAGTAAACAAGAATGAAAAAGATTTTCCTCAGTCAAAGGAAAATAAGGGAGAATAGTCATCATCATACGGCCGGGCCCAAGGTTGAGGGCAAGTAAAATTGAAGTGAATACGCCTGAAGAGAAGAGAGAGAGAGGTAGTGGTGGGGTCAAGAAGCCCAAACCCCCCTGATTTCTTAGGAGCAGTACAAATATCCCAGTTTAGGAGGCTAGGACCATTGTTCCAAAGAAACTTCATGAAAATCTTAGCAATGGAAAGGGAGAAAGAGGGAGGGAGAAACCAAAGGAAAAGAAAGTGGGTGAAGTAAGAGGAGATAATATGCTTGAGAACAATGAGTCTAGCTGAGAAGGATAGGTCCGATGAGTTCCAGCTAGCAGGTACTTCTAGCTAATTCTATCAAAGGCTTTGTCAAAATCGACCTCAAGCACAAGAACTTGGTAATTAAACCAAAGAGAGAAATCTATGACAAACCAGACATTCAAGATATTGTCAAAAAAGGGACCTGCCTTTGATCAAGCCCGATTGGTTTTTAGGGAGGTGAGAGGAAAGGAGAGAGAATATCCTTCTGGTAATGGCCTTCGCAACAATCTTGTAGGAAGTGTTTAGCATCGTAAGAGGATGATAGTCAGAAATGATAGAGGGCGACTTAGCTTTAGGAACAAGTTTAATAAGTTTCTGCAAGAAAGAGAGGGAAAGGAGCTTTTGTATGTTACATACCTATGTAACTAGCAGTACTTCAGACCCCTATTGGTCCATTTAGTGTTGGGGGCTAAATGGGAAGTTACCCTTGGATAAGGGTCACCCTTAGGATTAAGGGTATGTTCCTTTGGATAAGGGCAGGGAAGTGACTATACCTTGGTCGGAGGTATGGAGTCACGTGACCATTAGATAAGGGGTACCCTTAGGATTAAGAATAGATGCCTTAGATTAAGGTACTAGTGTTCTTGATTAAGCGCAGGTAGGTGTCTATCCCTTGGATGGAGGTATGGAACCTAGAGAGGTGTTAGAAAGTCATTGGATGACTATTTTTCTAAACCTTGGGCCTCAACCTTGAACCATATCACTTAATTGGTCTAGGACCAAAGTATACATGCACAACTTGGGCATTGGGACCTAGTGGGAGGGCACACTTCTAATGGGTCCAATGAGTTCCCAACTCCCACAAGAAAGGCATTCAAAGAGTCATAGGTTATGGAAGGAGTCTCTTGACCTTCATAAGCCTATGAAGGCTCTTGGAGATTCTTTAACTCCCCTAGGCTTCTCTCTCTCTCATTGGATGAGCATGGAACTCCATAGTGCATTGGAGGGGTCCATGGGCCATCTATATGAGGGTAGTAGGGCGACCATTGGGGGGGGGGTGGGGGGGAATCTCTGTTGTTTGCTTTGCTTATACTATAGTGTTGTTACTGGTGTGTAGAGTGCTTTCTTGTGGTAGTATGCTTAGGGTTTGGATCTTGCTTATGGTATGGGACATAATTAGGATTTGGATCTTGAGTATGCTATGGAGTGTTGTGGTATGCTTGTGATTTGTTTATGGTTAACAAGGGAGTGCTAGATAGGTCTTTCTTGGAGCTTCGATCTAGCTATGGTTGGGTGGTGAATACTTGAGGCCACTTGTTATCTATCATTGTGTTCAAAGAGTAGGGACACAGGTGGAGGAGAGATCCTTGGAGGCTTGCAGATTCTTACTTGCAAGTGGAGACATCCTAGCTTGGAGTTGGGGAGCATCTTGAAGCCTGCAGGTTGCTTGGAGGACATTTGGAGGCTCTACCTTGGATTTGGAGGACTTTCTCACCTCTACTTGTAAAAGTGGTATCAGAGCTAGACAAAGGATGGTAACCTTCTTCAAGTTCTATTAAGATCATGAACTAATTTTTTTTTTTGGGAAAGATTATTGGCTTTTCTAGTTGTAGGAAGCTTGTAGTTGAAGTAGCCAATGAATCTAGTTCTCTTTGGAAGAGAGTAGTGATGCTTATAGAATTGTTTAGGGACTAATTTTTTGATCATGTTAGAGAAGTTTTAAATTAGGCTTTGGTTCAAAACTAGTGTTGTTTTTGGCATAAATGAAGTGTTTGAAGTTCTAATTTTCATTTTGAAGTTCTATTTTTCAGACCTGTAAATCTGAAAATTAGATTTGAAAAGTGAAGTTTTCATCCAAACTTCATTAGTTACACCTTTTTATCTTCTAGTTTCATGAAAACGGCAATGTAGGAAGGAAATGGTAGTGTAGCTTTGTGCCTAAAACAAGTTTTGAAATTCTATTTTTTGTCATTTTGAAGAACTGATTTTCAGATCTTTACATCTGAAAATCAGATCTGAAAATTGAAGCTTTCATAAAGCTTCATTAGTTTTCCATTTCTGGACACTAGTTTCATGGATTTGGAGATCTAGAAGTGAGAAATGTGAAAATTTTGGTTTCTTTGAAATGAAAGTGGAAATGGAATTGGAATTGGAAGGGGAACTTTATGTAAACATTAGCTTGGATTAGTTAATTGAAGTTTACATAAAGATTTGGTTTTCATCTTTGCTTTGGATTAAGGCAAATGTAGCTTGTTGTTGTTTTTCACTTAAGCTTGGATTGAGCTTACAAACAATAAGATTGAATGAATAGAAGTAAATGCTTTTTATTTGCATTGGATGTAAGAACCGAAGCATTTCTATCATTCGAATTTGAGCACTTGTTGTTGTAATTGATAATAGGAAAACACACAAGCAACCCCAATGGATCAAACCAATGAAAACCCAACATTTGATCTATCAAACTTATCCAATGTGGCACAAGCTCTTGAACTTTTATACTAACAAATTCAAGCCACTAATAAGCAGCTTCTTTAATCAAAGAAATCAAGACTTAGAGTCTAGGTTAGCCAATCAGAAGAAGCATGTAGTTCCACCTCCCGTAAAAGTGTTTAAGGGGGAGAAGAAAGATAGGAACTTACAAGTGGTAAGTTCTTGGCTAAATGTTTGGAACAAATACTTTTCCATGAACCAATTCCCTGAATCTGAAAAGTTATCCACTGTCACCATGCTCCTTGAAGGAAGAGCCTTAGTTTGGTGGGATGACTTATTTGCAAATGGCAGTCAATCTTGTACATGGGACGATTTTTGCAAGCTTTTTGGGGATTATTTTGTACCACTTTTAGATGACTATGAACACTTCCAAAAGTTGTCATCTAACCATGAATAAAGGTTTGGAACCATTTATTCAAGATTTTCATGAGTACCTGAATCCACTTTATAGTGACATTCTGCCTAAGGTACAAATGTTAATGTTCATTGATGGGTTACCAAAAGATTATCAAGTGGATGTTCGTAGAAACCATCCAAAAACCCTAGAAGATGCTATTAGGGCTACAAAATACTTTGATGACACACCTAAGCCAGCTAGGGGTCAATAGCCTAATGAGCAGAAAAAAAGTTTTCAATTTAAGAGGAATGATCGGGAAGTTGTTAGTGAAACACATCCCAATTCCAACAATCCTAAGAAAACCAAGAAAAACTTTAAAACCCATCAAGGTGGCAATGATAAAGCTGAAGCTCGTAAGAAGAACATGTGCTTTAAGTGCAATGGTGAGGGTCACCTTGCACATGATTCCATCAAAAAACAAGTTTCAACCTCAGGTAATCTATCTCGAAGTAATGAGATGGATGTTTGTTTCCTTAGTTCTTTAGTTTTTAGACCTAATGACCTTATTTGCATTAAAGGTAAAGTTAATGATCAAGTTGTTAATGTTCTTTTTGACACGAGATCTGTGAATCTTATTAAAATATTACCTTCCTATCTCGAGTTTGGGGCCATGTCCATGGCGATTTTCACTAAATTTCATGTTGTACATAAAAGGCATGTGAATTGAGCACATAACCTTCTAGTATAGGTCAGATTTGAGTTAGATAGATTCAATTTTGATGACATGCAGAAGTTTAGATAGCATGCAATGTCATATTGTATGCATGCAAGCCACATGCAATCAGTGCATGCAATATGCAAAGTGGTTTATGTGATTTACACATGTCTAGGTAATTTTATGAGTTGACATGCAGTACATGCAACATCCATGCATGTAGTTACACATGTGGATCTCTGGTAGGTGAATTAGTTCAGTTAAGTGGACTTCCCATGCAACTCCACTGTAGGAATTCGAGTCTCTCTCATGTAGGGAAAGCTTGGCATGTTTTTCCATATTGTGAATAATGAGATTTTGGTGTTTTGGACTCATTCTCTCTCTACTTGAGTTTTCTATCATTGATTTTGTCTCTCTACTTGAGAGCAGCCTGTCTTTCCCATACTGAACACTTAGAATTATTTGTAACATTCAATTCTCAAAGTGAGGAGTTAGATTTTTCAGTCAGATGTATGCCATTGAGCTCTTGCCTTAGATTTTTCAAGCATACCGATCTTTGATCAATATTGTGCAATCACAACACCTCAATAAGATCTTGTAGAGTGTGTGGTGAAGTTCACACGTGCTAAAAACTTCACATGGTATCAGAGCTTCATGCTTTGAAGAGGTGAGGGTGTATACATCAGATCATCAGTGTTTTTGCTTGCAGGAACTCGGATTTCGGAGAAGGATTCAAACTCACTGAGAAACAAGCAATCTATGGATCATAAGTGGATCAAATCAAGGATGATCTAATCCAGCGGAGCTCTGTACGGACATAGAGCTCACACGTGTGAAATCAGCCCTCATTAATGAGTGGTACTTCTCAAGGAATGATCCACATTTGATGTTCTATAGCTTGTTGGATAGGTATTGGAGAGTAGAATGTGTTGATCTTGTCTTTAAATCAATTTGATTTGTTTTTAGAAGAGTTTTAGGCAATCAGAGAGTTTGAGAGGGTACTCAACTCGTGGGATATCCAAAGTGAGCACACATCTGTCTTTTTCACCATTTTTCATCAATTTTCACTGTCAATCAAGTAGGATTGGATAGAAGTGAGTGTTTTGAGGTCTTAGACTTTTCATTTCACACATACTACTGTGTTTGAGTTGAAAGTAAGTTCCTAGCGAGTTTATCAGTACATTGAAACTCGTGAGAGAGATAGACTTCTTGCTTGCATGGGCTTGTTCTTTTGTGACTGAAGCAAGATCCAAATTCAAGATAGATTGATTTTCTATATCGAGAATTTGTTCTCACATCTGTTGCTAGATTTCATAGGTTGGATCAACATCATCAGTGTTAGATCCTGGGCTGAGATAGCAAGCAACATTTTTCAACCACTACAAGAATTGCCACAATTTTTTACGGGATTTTTGACGTAAAATTGTGTTTTAATTTTTTTTTTGAATCGACGCGGGCGTCGAAAAATACGTCGCTATGAGGTCGTCAGAATTCGTCGGAATCCGACGCCAAGCCCAAAATCGGCAACAGGCAAACCGGAGAACATGCCACGTGGAAGTCGGATTTCGACGGCCCTGCCACGTGGACGTTCGATGTCCACGTGGAAAAAAAAAACCGAAAAATAAATTTTTTTTTTTGCCACATGGACATCGGATTTCGACGTCCACGTGGAAAAAAAAATCGAATTTTTTTTTGTTTTGCCACATGGACATCGGATTCCGACGTCCACGTGGCCAGAGCGTCGGAATCCGACGTCCACGTGGCAAAAAGAAAATCGTGGCAAAAACCAAACATACTCCAATTGACGGGATTTCGAAGTGCATACGAAAAATAAATGATTAAGAAAAATGACATAGATGAAACGAACTGAAAATAGATAAAGCCATACCTATTTATGAGTGCATATGCATGTAGCCGGAAAGCGAAGAAGTGCTAGTCATGAATGCTTCAATTGATTCTACTATGTTTGTCACTTTGCTTATGTCCTTTGCTAGGATAGAACTGCTCTCAACTAGAACAACCATGAGGGCTCCCATTGATGATAAATTTGTGAGTTCTCAATGGTCGTTGATAGATCAACTTTAGACAACAGTTGCAATTGACGGGATTTTGAAGTGCATACGAAAAATAAATGATTAAAAAAAATGACATAGATGAAACGAACTGAAAATAGATAAAGCCATACCTATTTCTGAGTGCATATGCATGTAGCCGGAAAGCGAAGAAGTGCTAGTCATGAATGCTTCAATTGATTCTACTATGTTTGTCACTTTGCTTCTGTCCTTTGCTAGGACAGAACTGCTCTCAACTAGAACAGCCATGAGGGCCCCCATTGACAATAAATCAGTGAGTTCTCAATGGTCATTGATAGATCAACTTTAGACAACAGTTGCAAGTTCTTTTCATGGTCGTGAAGGCTCAGTTAGTTGAGTCTCTGATCTAACAACTAGTTTGGTGATGGCTTTCCTTCATATCTAATACTTATAGGCATAGTAAAGGCTTGCAAAGTAGTAGCAGCAATGGTCAAATGTATTATAGAGATAGCGATGTTAATAATCACATGTCTCAACTCTATCAACAATAATCCTTCAGTATTTTGAAAATCAACATTCAATTCCTCAACGGCTAGAATGTGATTGAATGGTTAGATGACTCACTCATCTAGCAACGATGGTAGGTCAGCTCTCCAAATATATTGCAAGGAAAACTGGGTTCTAACTCACAGAGCAGAGATAATTAAGCACCCCATAGCCAATATATCTCAAGCTTCCAATAGAGATAGTGAGTCAATGACACTCTTCAAAGTTCATTTTGAGTTCTGATTTTCAACAAAAATGCCATCATATCAAGCACGCTTCACTAGCTTTCTCTAGCTGATATCTCATTTTACATGAATCAGAAAATCATGGATTACCCTTTACGGATCGATAGGGAGTAGCAACAAGTAGCCATATTGGATCAATCAGTGAGAAAAAGTGGTAGCTCTACATCTTTCATGGTGGAGCTGGTTATGATCTTCATTTAAACCCCAAGAGCTCTCAGTCTCACACTATTTCACAAAGAACATAGCATTAAATCTAAACCCTAATTACAAAGAATATATTATTAAATCAAACTCTTCTATCTATATTTTCTTGCTCTCTCTCATGTCTCTCACACACATCCTTCTCTTCTTCTCTCATTCGCTCATGATCATAAATCACTAAGACACATGTTTGTGTTTAACTACACAAAATACACAATACAAGGAAGATAGTATACAAGAAAAAGTTACGAAGAAAGAAATCTTAGTTGCACATAACAAAACAAAAGAATCGTACTTGAAATGAGACAAATGGAATTGATAGAGTTGAGAAGAAGCACCAAAAGCCGATCTCCAACAATCTCCTACAAGAATAAAAAATAAGAAAACCCTAGCAAAATGATGCGGCTTTGAGAATTCGGTCACGGACGTTGGATTCTGATAGTTGTATTATCCGTCGGAATCCGACATCCGCTTTGTGCTTTTTTTTTTTGCACGGACATGTGACGTCATCCATTTAAAAAGTTGAAGTCTCCGAAATGAGATGTCGGATTCCGACATTTTTAATGGCCGTCAAAATCCGACGTCTGTAAAAAAACAAAAATTTTCGGCAAATATTTTTTTTTCTGGCAATTTTATTTTATTTATTTATTTTTGTGTCGGATTCCGACAGATTATGAAATTTTTCTGAATCCGTTGGAACCTTGTGTCGGAAATTGCGCATTTTGTTGTTGAAAACTCCATTTTTTGTCATTACTAGAATTTGTCATAGAGAAGATGTCTTCATCTGGTTCACATTTCTTGGAGCACAATGAGAGATTAACATCTTTCAATTTTGCAATGTGGAAGATCTGGAATCATTATTGATTCTACAGGATGTAATGGATATTGTGAGTGGAGTTGAAGAAGAACCTGCTGCACCTAATGAAGCTGCAACATTTTACAAAAGAACCAGAATTGCCCTTCTTTTTGTAAAAATGAATGTAACCAATGAAGTGTAAAGAGAGATCAGCACATGCACCACTGCCAAGGAAGCTTGGGATACTCTAAAAACAATCTATGAAATTAGGAATACTTCTAGATTGCTTACAATTAGAAATCAAATTTTTTTAAGTTATCAAAGAGTAGATGAGAGTGCTTCATCATATGTAATGAGAGTTAAGGATCTTCATCAAGAGTTAGCTGGTACTGGGAATCCTCTTAAGAACACTGAACTTGTTCAAGTAATCCTTTATGGACTTAGAGATGAGTATGACAATATTGTGTAGACTTATGCTGTCAGGGAGGATCTTCCATCCTTGGAGACACTGCAAGGTGTTCTCATTGCTGAAGAAAGTAGACAAGAGAACAAGATGCTGAGGATCAACAGACTTTCATTGAAAGATGGTGGAGATGACAAAGCACTCTTCATCAGAGACAAGTCAAGAGGCAAGGGCAAAGAACAACAAGACTTCAAGAAGGACAAAGCCAAAGAATGTGGTGAGGATTAGTTCTCACAAGCTGCAACATCCAGTGGCAAGAAGAAGCTGTCAAAGATCAAGTGTTTCTTCTGTGGCAAGAAAGAACACTATGCATCAAACTGTTTCAAGAAGAAGAACCAATCTATGCAAGCTAACCCTACTAATGAGGATGAGTGTGAGGGTGTTGAGAGTGAAAGAGAGGATTCATTAATGATGTCTACTTTTTCATCTTCTCATTTTAAGAATGAAGAAGTTTGGTGGATAGATAGTGGGGCTAGTTCCCATATGTCTAGTTCTAGAAACTCTTTCACTAATCTCATGCCATATCTAGGTGCAAAAAGATTAATCTATACTGCTAATGATGTAGAGTGTAGGATTGAAGGAATAGGTAGTATTCCACTGCATGCATCATCATCAAAATCATTTTGCTTACATGATGTACTTTATGTACCTAGATTGACGAAAAATCTCATGAGCGTAGGACAATTGTTTGATAGTGGATTGGATATCAAGTTTCAAGTTGACAAGTGTATAATCTCAAGAGAAAATGAAGTTATTGCTAGAGGTCTAGAATTGGTAAGTTGTCCAAACTAGATTCTAGGGAGAGTGCTAACATTTCAGATATTGCTTATGAGACCAAGGTTCTTCAGGAGGATCTGTGGCATAAGAGATTGGGACATCCCAATTTTAAAGCCATGCAATCTATGGTCAAGGAAGGAAAAGTTTTGGACTACCAAAGACACTGTCAAAAGAGATTTTACCTTGTGAAGCTTGTGTGGTGGCAAAATCACACAGAAGGCCTTTTCCTAGATCAAGTATCAAGACAAAGCAACCATTTGAACTCATGCACTCTGATGATCATTTCTCATCAACTAAGAGCAAAGGAGGAGCAAATTGCTTTGTCTCCTTTGTAGATGATTATACAAGATATTCTTGGATCTATATATTGTCTTCAAAAGCCATGGTTTATGATGTTTTTCTTACTTTTAAAGCTTATGTAGAGAAGCAGTTTCCTTTCAAGTTAAAAGCTTTAATAAGTGATAGTGGAGGAGAGTACACTTCCAATAAATTTAAAGACTTTTGTGAGAGAGAGGGTATTCAAAGAGAATTTTCTTGTTCATATACTCCTCAGCAAAATGGAGTTGCTGAGAGAAAAAATAGAACTTTGTGTGAATGTGCAAAAGCCATTAGGCTAGAAGCTTCTCTGCCTAAAGAATTTTGGGGAGAGGCAGTTCCATGTGCAAACTATCTTTGTAATAGACTTTCAAATCTTGCAATAGGAGGAAAGAGACCATTTGAGATGTTGTATAAGAAAAAGCCTAAGGTAGATCATCTTAGGATTTTTGGCTATGTATGCTTTGTGCATGTGCCTCTAGAAACTAGGAAGAAGGAAGAATTTTTGTAGGATATGCATCCACTAAAAAAACATACAAGATTTATTTGCCCTCTACTAACAAGAATGTTGTTAGTAGAGATGTGATCTTCCATGAAGATCAGAAGGTTAACTTGGATGATGCACGAATCAAAGAGACTCATGCAAGATCAATGATCAATCTTGATGTTGTTCAAGAAGAGGTGAGGCCGAGGCTTGAAGAGGAGCAAATTCAAGCTACCACACCAAGAAGATCTACACGAGCAAGATCTGAACCAAGGAGGCTCACATATGATGAAGAAGGAAGGCAAGTGGAAGGTGAAACTTCCTATTATGCAATTTTTATATCAGATGAAGAGCCTAAGGAGCTTTTCAATCCAAGGAGTGGGTTGAAGCAATGACCCAAGAATTTGAAGCCTTGATGTCAATTAATACATGGGAGCTTGTGGGGCCACCAAACAACATGCATGTGATTGGATGTAAGTGGGTATTCAGAATCAAGTAAAATCATGATGGATCAATCAATAAGTATAAAGCAAGACTTTGTGCCAAAGGCTACTCATAGATCAAAGGTCTTGACTATGAACACACCTTTGCACCAGTTGCAAAGATGGTAACAATTCGAATACTCATCTCTCTTGCATGTTTTCACAACTGGAGTATGTTCCAGCTTGATGTTTCTAATGCAATTCTTAATGGTTATGGAGTAGCCTCCAGGTTTTGTGAGGGAAGGTGATGAACCAATAGTTTGTCTTTTGTTCAAAAGTCTGTATGGACTGAAACAGGCACCAAGGTCTTGGTATGCAAGCTCAACTCCTATCTCATATCGTTGGATTTTGTCTAAGTGAATATTTTGTCTTTGTGGAAATAATGAGAAGTTAGTTGAAGAAACTAAGCATGCATTTGGTACTGAGTTTAAGATGCAGGAATTAGGAGTTCTTCACTATATTTTAGGCCTTGAAATAGATTTTTGGAAAGGTCGTGCATTTATAAACCAAAGTAGATATGCACCTTCCATGCTCAGGAAATTCCATATGGAAAATTGTAAAGGCATAGATACACTTGTGGAGCACACTGTAAAAGTCCAATGAAAGATGATGAAAAATCCTTTGAGGACATCACTCTTTATAGGAGTGTTATTGGCTCACTTATTTGGTTAACAATGACTAGGCCTGATCTAAGCTTTTGTGTTCATAAACTAAGTCAACACATGCAGGCTATATCATTGGAAGTTGGCTAAAAGAGTCTTGAGGTATATATCTCTACCTTGGATTATGGATTATGGATTACTTTGATTGCTTTTTCAGATTCAGATTTTGCAGGATACAGGTTGGATAGAAAATCCACAAGTGCTTACACTATATTTCTGGGAGGAAACTTGGTTTCTTGGCTATCAAAGAAGTAGGCAACTATTTCCTTATCATCTTGTGAAGTTGAATACAAATCTCTTACAACCACAACAAAGGAGGTTTTATGGATCAAAAGGCTACTTTTGGAGCTAAAGTGTTATGTAGATGAAGATCTTCCAATTATCAAGAATGACAAAATTTCTGCTACCTGAGAGCAGAAATAGTTTTCTATCATTGATTTTCTCTCTCTACCCGAGAGCAGCCTATTGTTCCCATACTGAACACTTAGAATTATTTTTGACATTCAATTCTCATAGTGAGGAGTTATATTTTTCAGTCAGATGTATGCCATTGTGCTCTTGTCTTAGATTTTTCAAGCATACTGTTCTTTGATCAATCTTGTGCAATCACAACACCTCAATAAGATCATGTAGGGTGTGTGGTGAAGTTCACACATGCTAAAAAACTTCACAAGATTCACTCATAACTTTATCGATGTAAATTTGGTGCACGCTAAACCTTTCTACCAGAAAAAGTGAGAAAAATATCGTGTGACAATGACATCAGGAAGTAATTTCGATTTGATGGATTTTATTGTTCCTGATGTAGAATTGCACATTCAAGATTATTCTGAAAAACTAGAATTCCATGTTGTTGCATTAGCTAATGTAGATATTGTTCTCGGGAAACAATGGCATTTTGATAAGAACAAGTCATGGAAAATTGATTTTGTTCAGAAATATTTATCTTTTATGCATGAAAATTCTTTAATTAAGATCAAGGCTAGTTTAAGTGATGACACTAAAAATGTTAACCCTTATTCTAAACATGAACTTAACTCTATTATGAAGAATTCGAATTTTAAGGTTTATTTATGTTTTCATAATGATATCATTTGCTGCATTGATGAAGAACTTAACATAAATGCCATGAATATATCCAGTGAGAATACTACAGAATTTGAAGCCTATAATTAACTTAGGTAGTAATTCAATGATGTTTTTTTAGACGTTCCTGTAGGTTTACCACCAGAAAGGACAATTGATCATAAAATTGACCTAATACCTGGAGCAATTCCAATCGCACAATGTCCTTATAGGATGGGTGCATTGGAAGAGGCTGAGGTAAGTAGGCATTTACATGATTACCTGAAAAAGGGGTGGGTACAACCTAGTAAGTCTCCTTGGGTATCACCAACGGTTTTGGTTGCCAAGAAGGATGGGACTATAAGGTTTTGCGTCGACTATAAGAAATTGAACAAGGTAACCGTTAAGAATAGATATCCACTATCGCAAATGGATGATCTAATAGACTACCTCGGTGGTGTTGGGTACTTTACCAAGATAGATCTAAGATCGGGATACGCATTAAGGTAGAAGATATACCAAAAATTAGGTTTTGAACTCGCTTTGGTCACTAGAAATTTTTGGTGTTGCCTTTTGGTTTGACCAATGCACCGGCGACTTTCCAACAGAGGATGAATGATTTGTTTAGGCCATATTTAGGAAGATTCGTAGTGGTATTCTTAGATGATATCCTAGTGTTCAGTAAGACTTTGGCGGAACGTAAAGAGCATTTTAGGATTGTCTTGGACATTCTAAAAAGGGAAAAGCTTTTTGCCAAGGAGTCTAAGTGTGACTTTTTTGCTAAGGAATTGTCCTACTTGGGACATAAGATTTTTGAACGGGGAGTGGAGATTGAGGTCGATCGTATCCAGAGGCTTATTGATTGGCCTATTCTCACCACAGTTCAAAAAATCAAGTCTTTTTTGGGGTTTGTAGGATTTTTCCATTGGAATATTCCTTGTGAAGATTATTAAAATATTATCTTCCTATCTTGAGTTTGGGGTCATGTCCATGATAATTTCCACTAGATTCATGTTGTACATATAAGGAGTGTGAATTGAGCACATATCCTTCTAGTGTAGCTCAGATTTGAGTTAGATAGGTTCAATTATGATGACATGCAGATGTTTTGATAGCATGCAAAGTCTTACTGTATGCATGCAAGCCACATGCAATCAGTGCATGCAACATGCAAAGTAGTTTCTGTGATCTACACATGTCTAGGCAATTTTATGAGTTGACATGCAATTCATGCACCATACATGCATGCAGTTACACATGTGGATCTCTGGTAGGTGAATTAGTTCAGTTAAGTGGACTTTCCATGCAAATGCACTGTAGGAATTCGAGTCTCTCTCATGTAGGGAAAGCTGGACATGTTTTGCCATATTGTGAATATTGAGATTTTGGTGTTCTGGACTCATTCTCTCTCTACCCAGGTTTTCTATGTATGATTTTCTCTCTCTACCCGAGAGCAGCCTCTTTTTCCCATACTGAACACTTAGAATTATTTCTGAAATTCATTTCTCATAGTGAAAAGTTAGATTTTTTTATCAGATGTATGCCATTGTGCTCTTGCCCTAGATTTTTTAATATTATTGTTATTTGATCAATCTTGTGCAATCACGACACAAAAGATCCTATAGGGTGTGTGGTGAAGTTCACATGTGCTAAAAACTTCACATGGTATCAGAGCTTCATGCTTTGAAGAGGTGAGGGTGTATACATCAGATCAGCAATGTTTTTGCTTGCAGGAACTTGGATTTCGGAGAAGGATTCAAACTCATTGAGAAACAAGCAATCTGTGGATCAAATCAAGGCTGATCTGATCCAACGGAGCTCTGTACGGACATAGACTCACACGTGTGAAATCAGCCCTCATTAATGAGCGCTACTTCTCAAGTGATACAAATTTGATGTTCTATAGCTTGTTGGATAGGTATTGGAGAGTAGAATGTGTTGCTCTTATTTTTAAGTCGATTTCATTTGTTTTTAAAAGAGTTTTAGGCAATCAGAGAGTTTGAGAGAGTACTCAACTCGTGGGATATGCCAAAGTGAACACACATCTGTCTTTTCCACCATTTTTCATCAATTTTCACTGTCAATCAAGTAGGATTGGATAGAAGTGAGTGTTATGAGGTCTTAGACTTTTCATTTCACACATATTACTGTGTTTAAGCTGAAAGTAAGTTCCTAGAAAGTTTATCAGTACATTGAATGACTTCTTGCTTGCATGTGTTCTTTTGTGACTGAAGCAAGATCCAAATTCAAGATAGATTGATCGAGAATTTGTTCTCACATCTGTTGCTAGATTTCATAGGTTGGTGCAGTAGGTTTCTTTCCTTGCCTAACCTGAATCCAAGATCTAGTCAATCTAGCATCAAAGAGACGAAGTTAGTTGTCACGCGGAGGTTCATTCCCATGAGAGCGATAGTATAGTTCAGATTTCAACATGAATGGAGGATCTACATCTAACACTAACATCCATTAACACTACATCCACTAACCCTACTTCCATTAACCCTAAATCCACAACAATGATAGAAACTCACTCTTCTCTCTCTCTCCCTTTCTCTCTCACAAAAAGCATAAGAAATAGCAATCCCAATAATGATCAGATCCAACAATTAGCAAAATCCAAAGAAAGCATGAGAAATGGAGGAAAAGTGATCAATCCATTTCTAAAAAGAACCAATCTGCTTTATTGAAATGAGGAAATGAACATGAGGAACAACTTGAGTTGGTCCCTTTTTATAGTAGAGAGGAGGATCCTGGCGTCTGAATCCTATTGGTCCAGTCTTGCCTCTCTTTTTATTCAAATTTAAAAATGCGTGGGAACCTTCAAAATTGGAGGAAAACCCAACTTTATTCACTAACTTGACATTTAGGCCCTGTGACATTAAAAGTCCCGCAAAAAGGCCTAAAGTCCTTTATTAACTTTTAACTAATCAATCAAATAACTATGTGATCATTGGGTTGGACTTATACAAGCAGGATGCCAAATTTCTCTCACTTATTAACTAGAGTTAGGGTTGCCTTGGGATCCGCAAACCCTCCAACAATATCCCCCACCAAAATTGGTGGCGGTCCCATGACACCTGCAATATGCAATTATTGGGGACTTTTATTGGCTTCATGCCGAATCTTAATTAAATGATATTGCACCTTCTCCATAAAGTCAAAGGCGTGCAGTATTGAAATCCAAATTATGCGGCAGGAAACAATGGTGGGCTCTGGCAATCCACTTGGAATTTGTCCATGAAGTGAAGCGGGATTCCCAAGAGTTTCCCATCATAGCCGCATGGAAATACAATCGAACAATCGGCAGCTGATCTTTGATTTGCTCTGAGGCCATCAGCTTATTTGGATCAAATGCCAGGGTAGGAAGGCAATCATTCGATTTGGTTGCCACTGACGCCAACAGAGTTAGATCTTTTGCAAACATTGCCGATCATCGCACTATTGGATCCGGAGAGTGGACATACTCTCTCTGATATGCTTGTAAGGCCCGGTGGAAATCCACCGAAATATTCCAGCTGTAAGGCTGGTGAATGATTGGCCAATTGGGCATATGGATGGTGACTTTATCCATAGCCAATCCCAAATCTTTTCATTTTTGTTTTCGCGACATTGGCACGTAATAAGGATCTACCCACAACTGGTGAGGGCTGGCGATGTAACTCCTAATTGATTCCAGATTTTTCTCAAAAATCGTGATTCTCCATGCCGGTTGCTCTCTCAGTGTAGGTATTTTGTCCAATTCTTTGCCGGCCTCAATCTCAGAGGTCTTAAATTTGAGAACCCATCCACCACGCGAGGACTCATGTGGATGCTGCTTTAAGAAGGTCTGGATCTGGTCCTCGACGTTGATGGGCCTTCTGAATAAATGGCCTGTCCTTGATGAGGATGGACCTGCTTGTACTGCCGGTATAGTTGGCGGTTGATCTGCTAAATCTGGAGCTCCCCCCTGGTCCATGCTCAAATCAACCCCTGTATCCATCTGTATAACTTCTTGGCGCGAAGGGGAGAATTGCGGCATGACCGGGATGGAGATTTGTGGTCCGGCTTCCAACACTTGAACGACGGCTTTTTCGTAGGCGTTGATGGTCTCTTTTGCCTTTTTCAACTCGGTTGAAGCTGTTCCTTTGAACCTATCAAAGCGGCCTTGGAATCCCTGAAGGGCCACTTTGTATGTTTCCACTTTCTTGAACAAATATGCAATCTCCATCGGTGTGACCGGATGATCGGGTATTTGTGTTTGCAAATACGCATCACGCTCAAGGGT
The DNA here is from genome assembly GCA_029204225.1 of Diphasiastrum complanatum. NCBI lineage: Eukaryota > Viridiplantae > Streptophyta > Lycopodiopsida > Lycopodiales > Lycopodiaceae > Diphasiastrum > Diphasiastrum complanatum. Next base: position 72,238,152 of record CM055097.1, read on the forward strand.
GGTTGCATCCAATTCACCTTGAAGCCATGTGCGATCTTGTTCGGTCATTTGTAATTGCCCTTTTAGCAGCTGCACCTGTTGCTTGGCATCTTGCACTACCTTATCTACTTGATCCTATGCGGTTGTCAGGGCATTTTGCAGGGAGTTGATGTAGGTTTCCAAGCGATCAGCTTGTTGTTGGGCCAATGTCTTTTCGCTTTCAGCCTTTTCTTCATGTTGCTTGGCTATCTTCACCTCTCAATCCAACTGCACAATTTTTTGGCTGATCAGAGTGTTTTCAGATCCTAAAACAGAGATCCTCAGTTCCATTTCCTTTTTTTTTATCCAACATAGACTGGATCACTTGCCCAAGGCTTGAAACTAACCCGAGAGCATCACCAGAATCGACAGTCATGGAGGTGGCAGCAGCAGGAGACCCTGATGGTACTGTCCATGGTAGGCGTGGAGTAGGTGCCAAAGTCCCTTCTTCTTCAAAAATATCCTCGTCTTCAAACCCTTCAGGCACCGTGGCGTCGAACTACTTTGGTGACTTGACAGTTGTGTCGACCCAAAGTGTGGCTGGGCTACCTTGTGTGGGTGGTTGCTGACTGGCATCTTCGACACCAACAGTAGCTTCATGGATATGCTCGAATCCTCTTCCACGGGATTGGGGTTCAAAGGGTTCTGGGCTCTGGGGCATTTCAAAAATTTTGGTGGCCCCAAGGGGGTAGGAATCATCAAACATATCCATGAAGAACTGTGTGTTGGGTGAGGTTGCTTTAGTGTGTGGGGGTGAGGCGGCCTGGACAGCTGTGATGGGAATGGTAGGCCCAATGGTCACAAACCGTCCTTGTATGGGAGCAGAGGCTAGGGGAATGGCAAGTTTAGTGTGAACAACAGCAGGGGGTGGAAGCGTAGCTGACGAGGTATGCCTAGTACGACGTCGTGAGGTGGAAGGCGAGTCAGGAATTACGATCTCACTGCATGGACGACGATGACTATGAGAACTTGAGGCCTGGTGAGGGGACTCGGCTGGTGCTTCTTCGTAAATGGAAAGCACAGAATCCAGATGAAAGCCATGGATTCTGTTTTGTAAGTGAGAAGCGGCTAAGAGGGACAATAGAGAGCCAACGACGAACTGCTGCTTTGTATTGGCCTTAATAGCTCGCTTGAGCTCACCAGAAACAGTCTTGAACCAGTTATATGGTTCAAGAGGGGCTTTGGCCAACTTGATGTGGGACTCCACTATCCTGTGAAGGATTTAAGATGTGATGTGGTCTTTCCTGAGGTTGCCAACCATCAGGAAATGATTCAACAATTGGGCAGTGGCGTGGATGGAAGGTTCAGTGATGGCTTCCAAAAGGTAACCATCATTAGTCCAATGCAGATCGTTGGTGAGGTCAATGTATGGCTTGATGACCTATTTGGCGTGCTTGTGATCGGGTGAGATTCCTATAGCTGCAAGTGCGGCCTCATTGACGTGCACCTTGTGTATGGCTCCTTGGAAGGTGATGTAAAACTTGGATTTCTCTTCCTACCACGTACTGAAGGCAAGAGTGATGAAATCCATATTGATGCGTCCCGAAAAGGCTCTCTCATGAATACCCATTGCAGTAAGTAGAGGCTCCGCAAGGGTCATCCACTGAGTGACCATGCTTGTGCTAGGAAGAATCATGATGTCCGTTGCAGATGGGACATCACAATGGATAGTATAGCGCGGAGACTAGGAAGTATCGGTAGAAGACATGATGATCAGAAAAGAATTATAACCGCGTGAGAATGTATCAGAAGGCAATGCAAGAAATTTGAAAGGCTTTGGTCGCAAGAAAAATTTGCAAGAGCTTCGCTAGCACAAGTGAGGAATGAATCCAATTGAGCCAACTTATAGGTGAATTTGGTGGGTCCATTATACTGAATAGTAGTTGGGCTGATCAATTCTGAACAAAAATTTGCAGGCATGTACAGTATTGTAAAAATAGGCTATAAAAATCTCGGCGAAGGTTTCTAGGGACCTGAACCTATTAGGCAAACGTTTTCCAGGGCTGGCAAAGGATGAACCTTCGCCCAAGAGGGTCCTTCGCCCAGGTACTGTCAAAAATGCTTTTTTCCACAATCTGAACCTATTGACAACCTAATTTTGACAATTTAAGATCATCTAGCAGGTCGACGAAGATTCATAATGATGTTATGATGCTCGGCGAAGGTTCCCAAAATGGCATATCACTGAACATTCGTCTGACTCAAAAATTTAATTTTCTTTTGTCAGAAACCTTCGCCCACCTCAATTTAGATAAATCAAGGGTGGATGTACGGTCTGAGAGCTCAGCAAAGGTTTCTGATACTGTATTGGCCAAATCGACCCAAAACAGTGGTTTTCTAAGTCATTTTCCATAAAAATACCGTGTTTCTGTTTTCTTATGCTGATGACTTCTTGACTTTTGCTCATCAGTTTTTTCTTATTTTTTTATTTTTTTCTTTTTTCAACTGTCTTTTTCCAAAAAAAGTCAGCAAAGTATATACTGAAAACAAAAAATTGAAAACAGATAAAATGAAAAAATATATTGAGATTAGGATTGCTGAAGTGGCGGAGCAGGCTGCCAAAACTTGCGTAATCGGCTGTCATTTATCGGAGTATCAAATCGTTTCCCATCCAAGTGCTCAAGAATTACTGCGCCATAGTTCAGGATTTCCTTCACTTTATACGGGCCTTCCCCAGTAAACTTCAACTTACCCTTGATCAGCTTGGTTTTGTACGTCAATGCAAGATCTCCTACTTCTAGATCTTTTTTATGCAATCGCCGATCGTGCCATGCCTTGCGGCGGGCTTTCTCTGCTGCTAAGGCATGAACTGCCATCAATCGGGTTTCACATAATTTGTGCAACGCATCGTGGCGAAGTTGTAAAGACTGATCATCATTTATTTAATCATTCCGTTGCTGCTATGCGTAAAGATGAGATTAAAAATTCAATTGGCATAACAACATCTTGACCATAAACCAGTTGAAAAGGTGTTTGATTTGTACTATTTTTGTAAGCGGTTGTGAATGCCCATAATGCTACATACAGTTTATGTTCCCAATCAGACCAACTCGCTTCAGCTGTCTTTGTCATAATGGTGCAGAGAATCTTATTGGAAGATTCAGCTTGGCCATTCCCTCTGGGATAATAGGGAGTACTAAATCTATGTATAACAAAAAAATCTTCCAGTAAACACTTTATTGTTTGATTAACAAAGTGTGTCCCGATCACTGACAATTTTGATCGGACATCCAAATCTGACTATAATATTTTCATATAGAAACTTAGCTGTAGATTTCGCATCAACTACTTTGATAGCCTTGGCTTCAACCCACTTGGTCATATAATCAGTTGCGACGATAATGTATCGGGCCTGAGATCCTTGAGTAGCGGGCTGAATAGGACCAACATAATCCAGTCCCCAAGTACAGAATGTCTATGTCTTCACGTTCCAATAACAATCATTCTAATTAGTCAGTTAATCAGCTGTCAAGCAATCTTGTAAATGTAAAGCTAGAATAATACAAGATCTTCCAGTTGTTATAAATGTAAATGAGCGATTGAAGTTTTTATAAGTGTCAAGAAGTCATAAATCATCTGAATAAAATTTTATGTGTCCTTATAAAGCGTAGGCCACCAACAACCAGATTGCAAAAGTTTGCGAACAATAATATCTCCCGCAAAAAGGCCTAAAGTCCTTTATTAACTTTTAACTAATCAATCAAATAACTATGTGATCATTGGGTTGGACTTATACATGCAGGGTGCCAAATCCCTCTCACTTATTAACTAGGGTTAGGGTTGTCTTGGGATCTGCAAACCCTCCAATAGTTGGATCAACATCTGTGTTAGATCCTAGATTGAGATAGCAAGCAACATCCTTTCAACTCCATTTTCTCTCATTACTAGAATTTCTCACCAAGAAGATGTCTTCATCTGGTTCACATTTCTTAGAGCATAGTGAGAGATTAACATCTTCCAATTATGCAATGTGGAAGATCAGAATGGAATCATTGTTGATTCTACAGGATGTAATGGATATTGTGAGTGGAGTTGAAGAAGAACCTGCTGCACCTAATGAAGGTGCAACATTCCACAAAAGAACCAGAATTGCCCTTCATTTTATAAAAATGAATGCTACCAATGAAGTGTTAAGAGAGATCAGTACATGCACCACTGCCAAAGAAGCATGGGATACTCTAAAAACAATCTATGAAATCAAAAATACTTCTAGATTGCTTACACTTAGAAACCAAATATTTCTAAGTTATTAGAGAGTAGATGAGAGTGCTTCATCACATGTCATGAGATTTAAGGATCTTCATCAAGAGTTAGCTGGTATTAGTGATGGTCTTAAGAACACTGAACTTGTTCAAGTAGTCCTAAATGGACTTAGAGATGAGTATGACAATATTGTGTAGACCTATGCTGTCAGAGAGGATCTTCCATCCTTGGAGACATTGCAAGGTGTTCTCATTGCTGAAGAAAGCAGACAAGAGAACAAGATGCTGAGGATCAATAGACTTTCATTGAAAGATGGAGATGATAAAGCACTCTTCATCAGAGACAAGTCAAGAGGCAAGGGAAAAGGACAACAAGACTTCAAGAAGGACAAAGCCAAAGAAGGTGGTGAGGATCAATCCTCACAAGGTGCAACATCCAGTGGCAAGAAGAAGCTATCAAAGATCAAGTGTTTTTTCTCTGGAAAGAAAGGACATTATGCATCAAACTGTTTCAAGAAGAAGAACCAATCTAAGCAAGCTAACCTTACTAATGAGGATGAGTGTGAGGGTGTAGAGAGTGAAAGAGAGGATTAACTAATGATGTCTACTTTTTCATCTTTTCCTTTTAAGAATGAAGAAGTTTGGTGGATAGATAGTGGGGCCAGTTCTCACATGTCTAGTTCTAGGAACTCTTTCACTAATCTCATGCCATATCTAGGTGCAAAAAGGTCAATCTATACTGCTAATGATGTAGAGTGTAGGATTGAAGGAATAGGTAGCATTCCATTACATGCATCATCATCAAAATTTTTTTGCTTACATGATGTACTATATGTACCTAAATTGACTAAGAATCTCATTAGTATAGGACAGTTGTTTGATAGTGGATTGGATGTCAAGTTTCAAGTTGACAAGTGTATAATCTCAAAAGAAAATGAAGTTATTGCTAGAGGATCTAGAATTGGTAAGTTGTACAAACTAGATTCTAGGGAGAGTGCTAACATTTCAGATATTGCTTATGAGACCAAGGTCCAATAGGAGGATCTGTGGCATAAGAGATTGGGTCATCCCAATTCTAGAGCCATGCAATCTATGGTCAAAGAAGGAAAAGTTGTTGGTCCACCAAAGACACTGTCAAAGGAGCTTCTACCTTGTGCGCAAAGTCACACAGAAGGCCTTTTCCTAGATCAAGTATGAAGACAAAGCAACCATTTGAACTTGTACACTCAGATGTTCATTTCTCATCAACTAAGAGCAAAGGAGGAGCCAACTGCTTTGTCTCTTCTGTAGATGATTATACAAGACATTCTTGGATCTATATGTTGTCTTCAAAAGCCATGGTTTATGATGTTTTTCTTACTTTTAAAGCTTATGTAGAGAAGCAGTTTTCTTTCAAGATAAAAGCTTTAAGAAGTGATAGTGGAGGAGAATACACCCAATAAGTTTAAAGACTTTTGTGAGAGAGAGTGTATTCAAAGAGAGTTCTCTTGTGCATATACTCCTAATCAAAATGGAGTTTTTGAGAGAGAAAATAGAACTTTGTGTGAATTTGCAAAGCCATTAGGCTGGAAGCTTCTCTGCCTAAAGAATTTTGGGGAGAGGTAGTTGCATGTGCAAACTATCTTTGTAATAGGCTTCCAAATCTTGCAATAGGAGAAAAGACACCATTTGAGATGTTGTATAAGAAAAAGCCTAAGGTAGATCATCTTAGGATTTTTGGCTGTGTATGCTTTGTGCATGTACCTATAGAAACTTAGATGCTGCCTCTACATAGAATAATTCAACATCTTGTAATTCATCATCCACTTAAGTATTAATTGGTGTGGATTCAATTCGCAAAACGTGGTCGGCTAGATAATGTTGCTTCCACTTATGAACGACAATTCGAAAGTAAAATTTAGTCAATAACAGTAACCATTTTACAATACGCCTTGTATTACACATCTTGTTTACCAAGTAACGGTTGGTGATCCGTATAAAATGCAAAGTGCATTTCCATGAGGTAATGACGAAATTTTCGTATAGAAAAAATCATGGCTAACGCTTCACGTTCTATTGTTGAATAGTTCTTCTCTGGATCTGTAAATTGTCTGCTTGCAAATCGTATTAGATAGTCCTTATAGTCACTTGGCTGCATCAAAATTGATCCAATGGCATATTTTCAGGCATTCGTGTGAACATTAAACTCAATCATCCAATCTAGAGGATGCAGTATCGGTGCTGAAGTTAATGTTTTTTTTAAAATTCTCAAAGGCTTCTAACGCCTCTATTGTCCAAATAGGAACAATAGTCAGTTCGTATATAGGTCTTGCTAAATCCGCAAAAAAGATAATAAAAATTCGCATGACCCATACACACATAAACTCCACAAATTGTATCACATGCCCAAGCACAACTCCGTGGGAAACCCATATCTGGCATTTTTCTAGATTTAGGTAAATTTGGTTTTGCGACATCTTTCAAATACTTTTTCCAATCGGTCCAGGTGGTCTGTATTTGTGCTATGGACTCCAAGGTCATCCAAGTAAATTTCAAGAAATTTCTGTAGATAATCTTTAAAAGCAAATTGCATTACTCTTTGGAACAAACTTGGTGCATTACAGAGTCCAAACAACATTACTTTGTAAGCATAGGCGTCCCATTCTGTTGCAAAAGCTATTTTGTGACGATCTATAGGTACAACCTTGACCTGGTTGTAACCACTAAATCCATTCAGAAAACTATAAGCTTCTGTTCCAGCAAGGCGGTCCAAAATGCTTTTAGTAAAAGGTAACAGAAAGTGATCCTTCCGTGTCACTTTGTTCAAGGCCTTGAGATTCACACAAATTCTCAATTTCACATTCTTCTCTTTCTTTATCGAATCCACAACATTAGGATTACAGCGATAGAACTTTGTAACCTTTGGAACTATAAGAGAGCCCAATACTAAATTCTACAGGTTGAATGCTACAATCAAGGGGCAACATGGGCTTATCTCATCAATTTCATCGCAAACTGAATTGTGGCATAAAAGGCTTGGTCATTTGAACCTAGAAGGCCTCAGTTCAATGAGAAAACTAGAAATGATAATATGATTGCCTATGATAGAAGATCACTTGAAGTCGATGTGCGAATCATGTGTGTATGGAAAGCAACATCGAGAAAAGTTCAATAAAGGTGGTGTTGCAAGTGCAAAGAACATCCAAGATTTGATCCACACAGATCTATGTGGGCCTATGAGAACTATGTCCTTAGGTAAGGCCTTCTATTTCATGACTTTCATTGATGATATGTCACGCAAGATGTGGATTTACTTCCTGAAGAAGAAATCAAATGCGTTTGACACATTCAAAAGCTTTAAAGCATCGGTCAAAAATCAAACAGGTAGAAAGATCAAAGTTAGATCAGATAGTGGAGGTGAGTATAAGTCTAGACAATTTACGCAAGCTCTTACTCTTGAACTCAATGGTGTAGCTGAGTGCAAAAATCGTACGATTGTGGAAAGTGCTAGATCTATGCTAGCTGAGATGAAACTACCAAAAGATTTTTGGTTAGAAGCATGCAGTACAGTAGTCTATCTTCAAAATAGAAGTCCTACCATAGCCATACCAAAGATGACACCTAAGGAGGCATTCATGAAGAAGAAGCCAAAGGTGAGCCACTTGCGAATCTTTGGATGTAAAGACTTTGTACACATTCCTAAGAAAGAGAGACGGAAGCTTGATGTGAAAGCTATCAAGTGTATATTCCTAGGATATGATGATCGTGTAAAGGGATATAGATGTTTTGACCCATTGGTCGTGATGTTATCTTTGATAAATCTAAGATGTATGGAGATGAGGATGCTGAGAAGACAGATACATCCAGTGGGAAAGATGGTATAGTGAGGATACCCCCTGATGATGATCCATTTATTGACTTTCCTAGTGATGGACATGAGGATACATCTCAAGATACTACTACTCAACCTCAAGAGACAGGTTGGAGAGGTAGAGATAAACCTTTTGGTGCAAGAAGGATTGAAGTTGCAGGTGACAAACGCAAGGAAAAATATGTATCGTGGGATACATTTTCACCACAAAGCCGATCACCTGACAATAAGCTCGCTAAATGGTTTGAAAGATTGATGGAGAGCCGCAACATGGATGAATTTTCAGGATCATCTAACCAAGGAGAGCTATGAAGATCAACAAGAGAGAAGAAAAGACAACTTGAAAGGTATGAAGCAAATTATGCTCTCTTATCTAGCATTATTCAAAGCAAAGAACCTTCGACTTATGGTGAAGCGAAGGATGATGGGTCAAGGCCATGGGAGAGGAGATGGAGTCAATTGCTAAGCATAGCACATGGGACTTAGTGGAACCACCAGTTGGCAAGAAACCCATTGGTTGTAAATGGGTATACATGACTAAGTACCATGCAGATGGAAGTATAGCAAAGCACAAAGCAAGATTGGTTATCAAAAGGTATTCACAAAGTAAAGAGATCGACTGTGAGGAGACCTTTGTGCCAGTATGTAAGTGGAATACTCTACGTCCACTTGTTGCTTTAGCTTCACATTTTGGTTGGCCTTTGCATTAGATGGATGTGAGATGTACCTTTCTAAATGGTGAGTTAGATGAAGAGGTGGTCATGGATCAACCCAAAGGCTTTGTAGCGAAAGGACAAGAGAATAAAGTATGTCGCTTGAAGAAAGCGCTTTATGGCCTTAAACAGAAACCACGTGCATGGTATAGCAGGATTGATGCCTACTTTCACTCAAAGGGGATGGTGAGAACACATTCTGATCCGAATCTTTATGTCTTATGCTTTGATGGTATGGTTGCTTTGATTTCTCTTTATGTTGATGACTTGATTATCATGGGACATAATCAAGAGATGATAGACATGATTAAGAAAGAGCTCATGGAACAATTTGAGATGATAGATCTCAGCCTACTGCATTATTGCCTTGGAGTGGAGGTGTGGCAAAAAGGACATGAAGTGGGTCTAACACAGGTGAAGTATGTTAGAGAGTTGATGCACAGGTTCAGGTTGCAGGATTGCAAGCCAATGAACACTCCTTTTGAACCTAGTAAAAATCTTTCTAAGCTTGACAAGTCACAACCATTTGATGCTATGCTATATAGGCAGTTAGTAGGGAGCTTGGTTTACCTTACCACGACTAGACCAGATATATGCTATGTTGTTGGTATTATAAGTCAGTTTATGATAGCACCTACAGAAACGCATTGGAAGGCACCTAAGCGCATTTTGCGTTATGTCAAGGCACTTCAGACTATGGCTTGGTTTTATAGGAAGCATGAGGGTGTACCTGAGTTATGTGGCTATGTGAATGCGGATTGGGGATGTGACTATGACGATCGTAGATCCACCACATGGTATGTATTCCAGCTTTGTGGCAGTTGCTTTTTCCTAGTCTAGTAACAAGCAAAGTACAATTGCTCTATCCACCACAGAAGCAGAGTATAAGGCAATGTGTAGTGCAGCACATGAAGCTATATGGTTGAGACAGATCTTAGAAGATTAAGTTGGCATGAAACAGAAAAATCCCACAACTATACATAGTGACAATCAGAGTGGCATTCAGCTGGAAAAGAATCTAGTGTTCCACGTGAGAACCAAAAGCATTGAGATTCAGTATCACTTTATACGTGAGAGACTGCTGAGTCGTGAAATTCATGTTGTTCATTGTAGTACAAAAGAACAACTAGCTGATATTTTCACTAAGCCACTTGTTAAAGAAAAGTTTGATAAGTTTAGAACAAAACTTTATGTACTTAAAGTTTGTTGACTTTAAAACCTATGTATATGACTGTATAAAGAGCAGACTCTACTTTAAGGGAGAGAGTTAG
>CM055097.1:72258205-72300705 GCA_029204225.1 Diphasiastrum complanatum
GTCAGACCAACATTTTTAAGAGCATGCCTCTGGTTCAAATTTAGGGCAATCCCTTCTTAAAAGGCTCCCATTCTAGAAAGGGTCCCCTCCCATTCACATTCTTTTCACAGGCTCCCAACGCCTCATCAAAGCCCTTCCTGCCATCACCACGCCTCATCAAAGCCCTACCCGCCATAACCAAGCTCAACAAGCTATGTTTTCAGCTAAGGCGCATGTCCAACTCATGTTTTCAAGCACTGATTCCTTCCATCATGGCTGGTGCTCCATCGTTTCAGTTCTTCTCAACGATTTCACTCCAGCTTTGTTGGTGCTCCTCAACAAATGTAACACACAGAAGGACATACAGAGCCATCATCTTGAACAGAGTTGTACAATCCCTAGTGTGCTTGCATAGCCATCCTCTTGAATAGCAACCCATCACTCTTAATGAGCCACTAACATTTGCTTGACGTGTTCCTAGAACGTGTTACTCTTCAAACACTATAAGAAATGGGGAGCTTGAGCCTCCTTGTTTGCAATGTACATGTGTAGATTGTGCCAAATCTATGTGGAATCAGAATCCATTCAAATGTACTTGTGCTCTTCATTTGAGATGGAATTTAGCTGTAGATTTTGTTGTAAGAAGAAAGAGACGTTTATGTAGGTGTTTCAAACGTTTCAGAGTTCTTCTAGCTTACATGTGTAAATATAAGATCACATTTGATAGCACGTGATCTATGCAGCTCCACCAAAGGCAAAAACATCTTCCTCACATCCTGAGACAGTATCTAGAGCAACAGCTGAAACCATCACTACTGCTTTCACATAAAAATTGCTTTACTGGGCTGCTACGATACGTGGTCAAGTATTTGGCATGCCTTACTTCGATCCTGTGTAGTCTGTGGACACCAACTCGGATATGTCCCTAGCGATGATCCTAGGGTATGCAGTCCCACAATTTGTCAATTGCTCGTTTTCTTTCATGGTCGATGGTGAAGAAACCGGCTGCATCATCTCCACAGCCAACGAAGATAGCAAGAGAATTGGAGCTCTCGTACGGGGATTATTAAGATTCTGATGACTACATGGATGACTGATAAAAACGATTCCCTAGGTAAAGATGAAACTCATGAGCAAGTCCCGATGTTCTTTCAGCTCCTGCGCTCCTGCAAACATGATGATAAGCAATGATCTTTCAGTCTATTTCACAGGTTCACAATCTCCTTTCTTGTGTGTGTTTTTCATCGAGCTTCATGTAGGCAGCGCTTCTCTTGGTACGGAGGTTTAGATCACAAGGCATCATTCTTTGAGCGTAGCAACAGTACCCTCAAAATTCTCCTCCTTCAGTGCACTATACTTACTACCAACGTAATTTTCCAATGCATCATTCCTTCTTAAACATCTTTCTATTTTTGCCACTGCCCCAGCTTTCATACACTTTCAAAGCTTCCTTGTGATTCGAATTCTGAGGAGCAGATTTGGGTGAAAGCACCCAAGTAGAAATTGGACCATGCACAGGATCAGTTCGCTTAGCAACTGCTCCCCCTTCAATCTCTCTTTCAATATTGTTCATCCATCAACCTCTTCATCTCCTCAACCAGACTGAATCCACTAAACTGGAGCCTGCTCTCCTTCCCGTGGATTAGGAGAGAATAGCATTGATTAGTATGGGAAGAGCTGAGTTAACTAATCTGTAGAGGAAAGAGATTGTGATGCATCATAGCATTTCAATCTACAGGAGACATTGCAATGAGCAATAGAGCATTGAGTGCATGGGCTTCTAAGAAATATGGCTTTCTTGTATCAGAGATGACAATTTCTAGACTTCTGAGAAAAAAAGATCAGTTTCTGGGAGTTCTTGCATAGCCCGAATTGAAGAGATTGAGGAAACCATCATGTCCACAAGTGGAAGAGGCCACTGAATCAGTAGTTTTTGAGCCATATTCACAAATCATATAAGGAAGTATCATTTCATATAACTTTTCAGTCTTTCAGAACCAAGTTCTACACTGGAAGGAATTATATGAATCTCAATCCAATTGTCTCATATTTAAGAAATTTCTAAAAAGTAGAAGTTTAACATAATAGTACTTGTAAATAATGAGATGCCATTTGGGATCGATCTATATCTCTAATTTCCCAAAATACCCAAAACAAAAAACCAATGGATTTCATTATTAGTATGGCCATTACAATAATTACTAACCATCAGTCTACAGATCATTCTCACTCAAGAAATTCTCTTTGGAATCATTGATGTCCCATACCACCAGCTTTTCCTCCAAGAATCCTCTACATCTAGATCTATTTTGCCCCATTTTTTCTTTTTTAAGCGGCTTCACTTTGCCTAATTCAGCGGCATGTTTTTCCATCAGACTGGTCAACTACTCAAAACCCTTCTTACTGACAACGGTGGACGAGTTTCTGTCAAACGAAATGTTTGATTATCGGGCATCATTCGGCATCATCATCAGTTAACCACCAGCCTACACATCACAGGTAGAATGGAGTAGCCAAAAGGAAGAACCGAACATTGCTAAATGCAGCACGATCAATGATGTCTATTGCTCAACTCACCAAGAATTTTTGGACTGAAGCTATTTCAACAGCTTGCTATCTGCCGAACTATTTGAGAACCAAAGCAATCGACTCTAAGACTCCCTTCAAAGCTTTCTATGGATACAAAACCGAGTCTAACGATACCTCTGAGTGTTTGGTTGTCTTTGCTATGTATATGATCTAGAAAGAAGCTTGACCTTGTTAGTTGTAGAGTATCTTCATTGGATACTCAACGTCACACGAGACATATAGAATTTTTGATGTCGAAACAAGCCTGAATCTTAGTTAGTCGAGATGTCGTCTTCTTCGAAGACAAATTTTTTGACTTCAAGCAGAAGCATTCAATGCAAGAGTTCGTCCCAACCGACTCCCATCACCATCGACAGGCCTTGACCTGCGACTGTTCGATGGACATCGAAGATATCCCTGTCGCACAACAAGAAGAATCATCATCTCAGCAACTGACTATTGTTCAAAGATCTACAAGACATCGACAAGAATCTGATTGTTTCATCCCTCAAGCATTCATCAGCAATGTTGAACCCACTTCAGGTAACCGAAGCCTTGTCAAGTTCAAATGCAGGACAATTGGGCGTTCTGCCATGCATTGCTGAATACAATTCATTGATGAAGAACAAGACCTAGCGTCTTGTCGAAGCTCTTGCAGATCCAAAGATCATTAACACTAAGTGGATCTTCAAGCTAAAGCTCATCCAAATGGTTCTACAGCCAAATGGAAACGCTCGTCTAGTCATCAAAGGTAGCTGTCGAAGATACTGAAATACACTAGATGGATGTTCAGGACAACCTTTCTGAATGGACATATACAAGAAGACATCTACATCTATCAACCTAAAGGTTACATCCTTCAAGGACAAGAACACAAAGTATGTAAGCTGTAGAAAGCTCTCTACAAGTAAAGCAAGCTCCAAGGGCCTGGTTTGATAGAATCAATCGATTCTTGTTGTAGCATGACTTCATTCCGAACTCTGCTAGCTCTAATATTTATCTCAAACATAGAGGCTCAAGCTATGTCATAATAGCTCTATATGTTGATGACTCACTGATCATCAACATTTCAAATCAGCTACCTGATGAGACAAAGAATCTTCTGTCGAAGGAATTCAAAATGACTAATTTAGGCCTTGTACACTACCTTCTGGGAATCGAGATAAACACAGACAAAGCGAGGAGAAGTATCACACTAAGTCAAGAAGAGTATCTAACCAGTGTACTCTACAGGTATGGCATGGAAAACTACAAGTCAATAGACTTGCCCATGGACCCAAGATTCAAACTGTCAAAGGATATGTGCCTGAAGACTGATGCAGAGAAGAATGAGATGTGCCAAATACCCCTATCAGTCGATAGTTGGGATCGATCATTTACGTCATGGTTTGCAACCAAACTGATCTAGTATTTACAGTCATCCACATTATCACAGTTTATGTCCAATCCCGACCTACCTCACTAGAAGGCGCTACTCCAGAGTACTAAGATACATTCAAACCACCCAAGCACTATGCTTTGTGTTATAATAAAATATAGATGATGCTTTGACATTAATTACTTATTCTAACTCTGATTGGGCTAGTAATGTGGACACAGAAAAATCCACTTCTCGTTATCTTTGCTTTCGAGCGGATCTATTTCATGGAATAGTCGAAAGCAAAAATGTATTTCTTTGTCCTCCACAGAATCAGAATATCTCACAGCTACCTCTGTAGTGAAGAAAATCATCTGGCTCAGAAGATTGCTTCAAGATCTTATGATCGTTCAAATCAGTCCAACTATACTCTATTGTGACAATCAAAGCTACATTGCTTTATCTTTGAACCCATGAATTCACTCTAGAACTAAACATATTGAAGTTCAATTTCATTTTCTTAGAGAGAAAGTTTAGAATAAAGATGTTGAATTAAGTTATTGTCCTATGGCCAGTATGTTGGCTGATCTCTTGACTAAGCCTCTGTCAAGAGAAAAGCATGTTACATTATGTGGCTTGTTCAATTTATTTTCAAGATCCTATGAGTTAAGCTTAAGGAGGGGTGTTGCAATTAAGCATCACTCCAACTCACTAAAATTTGACTCATTCATATCATCAGAACAAAAAATCGTTTGAGTTTGTCTCAAATTCTGAGCTCTAGTACATTATGTAAATACACACACACACACACACACACACACACTCTCTCTCTCTATGACAACATTGTAGTCTTTCTCTCTGAAGGAGATCGTCTGTGCAATAATCAACTCATGGAGCAGAAGCGGGATCCACAACGAACTCTTCGAGTTCGAGATCTTCGAACACATCCTCTTCGTTCTCCTACAAACTCAAAGTCTTCGGTTCGAGATCCACATCATTCACACTGCCCCGTCCGACACAGACTATGTCACAGTTCACTTTAGTGCTTTTAAGTAGGTCATAGTTCCTTTCACTCTTAGTTGAAGATATTTGAAAATCTGTCAACTAATAGGAGCATTTCTTGTTTTTTGGGATCAATAAAGACCAAGAATAACGTAAATATTATCAAAATAGTTTCTATGCTGATCCATAAGGGGATTTTCTAGTAATTAAGTGTGGCACCTAATGAATGAACAATCAAAATTGTTTGGTTAATTTGTAGTTATGTATTATCGATACCAAATTGAACCTTTTCCTTATACAAACTTGGGGCTTTTAGCCTGAACCATATTTGTAAGGGAGGAAAGAGATGAAGCTTGAGGGGTAGTTGATTGGTCGACCCAGTCGATCAATTTTGTTAATCTGCTTTCAATTCCTAAAGTATAACTGGTGGCAAATGAGAATAACAAATGGGAATTAATTAAGAAGACTGCCTCTGGGAATTTGGATTCCTTTTCTCCAGTGTTGATTAGAATTTTTAGGAATCAAAGATTCTAAGAGAAAAGTGAGTGGCAAGTCAGATAATCCATTTATGGAACCATCTCTATTTTGCAATTGGATTTGGATCTTGCAAGTGATGGTAGATGAAAGGTGTTCCATACAGAAATCTAGTAATTTGGATTCTTTTTGTGGCATTATAGAGTGTTCTTTTACCATCACTGTGACAACCAAGAGAAATGCTAACCTATAAAAGAATTAAGTTCTTTTTTACCGATTTTGAAATAGATATTGGACATCTAAGACAACAAGGTATTCGGTTTTGTTGAGATCCATGTTCCTTTTGGGTTAGTGAATACACTTGCAGCATTTCATTTGTACTTGAATGATACATTTTCGTCTCGCCCATGCTGGGTTATAATGTGGAGTGGTAACACTTAGGGAGCATGAGAGATTTCAATGGTTAGATGTATCTCCTGGAATTGGTTGTGGGGATATAGGATAGCCAAATAGTCTACTTGACTTTTTATAACTCGATGGTGAGTGAAATTACTCACGTGAAGAGTGGGGAAACGAAGCTTACTCAATTTGTTTCTCGGCACGCTGAAAAACTTATGATGCATATACAAGATTGATCTCATGTTTAGATGTCCTAATCTTTGATGCCATAACTGGGCATTTGAAGTACTCACATTTGTGGAAAGATCATATTCGTGACCCAGAACGTAGAAATTACCTTCTTTGTTTGTAGAGAAAAAAAATTTATTGTGCTTGTCCAGAATGGTACAATGCTTCGAATCAAGCAAGGCTTTGCGATCCTGATCAATATACTTGCTGACTGACAATCAATGTTTGGTCAGTTTGGGTACATATAGTACATGCTTGAGCAAGGTTAGCTTACCATTAGAAAGATAGAGACGTATAGATCCTTTGCCTCTAATCTGTAGTGTGCTTGAGTCATCGAAGTAGACATACTTCAAATCTGCTAGTGTGAGGTCTTCAAATAAGGGCTTACATGCTGTCATGTGTTGAGAAGCACTGGAATTGAGATACCAATCCATTGCATCTCTGATGGAAAAATCTTTTATGATCAGTAGAGTTGGTTCATCTTGAGAAGTTCTGGCAAAATCATATCCTCCGTCCTGCTGCATCTTCTTCTTGGCTTCGTTATGCTTGAGAAATCGACAATCCTTGATGTTGTGGTTGGTTTTCTTGCAGAAGAGTCTAGTCTTAGGCTTTTGATGTTGTCGATTGTGCTATTGTGATTGCTGGTCTGAATCAGTTTGCTCAGCTTTTGTCTTCTTTTCCTTCAAAAATTTTTTCTTCAAAAATTTCTTCTTCAAAAACAGTTGCTTATTCGAATAGTGAGCGACTGTCTTCGTATTTGACGTGGATAAGCTTTGCCTTCTTACTTCTTCCTACAATAAGCTTGTTGTCACCTTTTGAAGAGACAGGTCAGGAGTACTACTGAGTAGCAATACTAAATTGTCGTAAGAGAGAGGAAGACTAGACAGAAGAGACATGTTAGCATTTTTGTCTTATACTGGCGAACCTACTACAACTAACTAATTGAGTAGCTATTTGAATTCATTTAGATGATTTGTTGGGTTCCCTTCACTCATTTTGAGCGACAGGAACTTCTTTCTCAAGAAGAGACAAGTCGACATCTGTTGTCTCGTATAGACCAGTAAGAATGTCCCATGCTTCTTTGGAGCTGGAACAATTAGCTACATGAGCTATCTGTGAATCTTTAAGATTCCAAAATACAATGGCATGAGCTTTTTCATCCTTAGCTTCCCAGGTGGTCAACATGTCGGGTTCAGCCAGCTTGGAGCCTATTGAACCATTGACATATCCCCAGAGTTCTTTTTCTATGAGTATCATCTTCATCTTGAACTTCCACATGTGGAAGTCGTCACTATTGAACTTGTTGATTAAGTGGATTCTCAAGATGTTCCTTCCATGATGAATGATCTAAGTATAGTACACAATTTCGTATACTAACTAGTAGTTTGGAACAATGCTCTGATACCACTCTGTTGGGGTGCTCTTGAATAGGGGTGGTCTCAAATAGATTAGGTGTGGAAGAAGAAACACATCTCCAACATAGAGAACTTTACAAGATCTTTACCAAAACTACAAAATCAATATTGACTTAGATCTAATGGAGAAATATCTTGGTAGGTGTCAGAGACAACCATGAAAGGAGCGAATAATTAGGCGTTTGAGAGCCATGCCTCCTGCGAGATTAGACATTCCAAATTGAGTGTGTGTCAATAGAGAGAAAAAAATTATCAGAAAGCATTTGTAGTGCATTACACATAAGAAGAATAGAGAATCTGAATTAAGCAGTTGTGAATACAACAATCAGATCACAATCATGTGCCCAAGATGTTGTAATTTAATCTAACTCCTACTCATCCCAACAGCCCTGAAGAAACAAAATGTTTCTAGCTACAAAGCCTTGCTAGCTTTGAACCCTCCACCAGACACGAAACACGAATACAAACGATTCGTGAACACGAGAGTCAAAGGACACAAAGACGAACGATTTGCGAACACGAAAGTCAAAGGACACGAAGATGAACAGTTTGCAAACTCGAAAGGTTTACGAACCAAGATCTTTTGTGGTCTGGCACGAGATTCCTTTGTGGTCCAATACGAGAGAAAGACAGACGAGCAAAACGAAACCGACGACGACGGAAACGAAGCCTACGGTGGAAACAAAATCAACGATGGAAACGAAGCCAACGTTGTGAGACCTTCTGATGCTGCCCTCCACGCTCCAAAGACTAACAGCGAGATCATCCAAGTACCCACAAGTACACATATCTGACATGATGACATGACATCAGCAGATACAATCTTAGGTCATGGCTAATCCGCCACTCTTGTAATTTCCTAATTAGTTGTAGATGTTTAGTCACTCTGATCTTAGGAGTTATATAGAAACGACTATATACTTGCTGGAAGATACTTGTGAAACAGAGATCTTACAGATTACATAGATCATATACAAAGATGAAATGAGGTAGTTTGATGCTAGTAAGCAATCAAGATGAAAAATACATAATACATGTCCGCCTGCGTGCGAAGACAATTCTGTTTAGGATCTGTAGATCCAACTGTCCGCTAGTAAAGCGAGACGATTACTCATGAGAGAACTGTGTTTCTCCCACGCTAGCGCACTGCGTGGATTTGTATGCAATGCTTGAGGAATCAGAGAAAGATCAATATAGATGATTTTCTTGTCGTGTTTGATCTCGAATGATAAAGTGTCTGTTGTTATTTGTGTGTCTAAGTTTCATTGTTCCCTTTTTTATTCCGCACCCACATTAAAATTATGTTGAATGCTGCATTTATTTTATAAACGTAGATCAACAGTGTCTGACTACATTCTGGGGGACTGTAGGAGTGATTCAGCTGGCAGTGCCCAACGATCGCATCTGAACTCCATCCGAATCGCAAGAAGAATTCGCAGGAGAGTCGCAAAAGATTCGCGACTGCTTGGAGATTTCCCCTTCAGTGGTATCAGAGCAAGGTCATCCCATCAAATTCTGACATAGTCAAGAAGCTAGCAGATCCACATAATTTGTAGAAGTGGCTTCTTTGTCAAACTATCAATTTCAATGGATAAAAAACTGACAATATCCAATCAGTCTGAGGTGTAATTTCTTGATTAGTTGTAGATGTTTAGTCACTCTAATCTTAGGAGTTATACAGAAACGACTATATACTTGCTGGAAGATACTTGTGAAACAGAGATCTTACAGATTACAAAGATCATACACAAAGGTGTAATGAAGTAGTCTGATGCTAGTAAGCAATCAAGACGAAAAATACAGAATACATGTCCGCCTGCGTGCAAAGACAATTCTATCTAGGATCTGTAGATCCAACTGTCCGCTAGTAAAGTAAGATGATTACTCGTGAGAGAACTGTGTTTCTCCCACGCCAATGCACTGCATGGATTTGCATGTAGTGCTTGAAAAATCAAAGACGGATCAATATAGATGATTTTCTTGTCGTGTCTGATCTCGAATGAAAAAGTGTCTACTGTTATTCGTGTGTCTAAGTTTCCTTGTTCCTTTTTTTTGATTCCGCACCCACGTTGAAATTATGTTGAATGTTGCATTAATTTTATAAACGTAGATCAACAGTGCCTGACTACATTCTGGGGGACTATAGGAGTGATTCAACTAGCAGTGCCCAACAATCGCATCTAAACTCCATCCGAATCGCAAGAAGGATTCGCAAGAGAGTCACAAAAGATTCGCGACTGCTTCGAGATTCGAGATTTTCCCTTCAAGCCCTTCTTCCTTCTTTGATTTTTACTCTCTCAAATGCAACCTACAGAAAATGAATTGTCTTCTAACAGTCTGCATATTTGAACTAATTGTCGCCACAGTCTGCATTTTTACTCGGGTTTTTTCGTAGGCGAAAAACCTGACACTCGACACTATCGCTTATTTTTTGCCTTAATCTGCAAATAAGTGTTTAGCAACACTTATCTAAGTTGTTTTTGGGCCATTTAGGCACTTCCAGGATAGCCACACTTCTTGCGAAAAAGGTGACACTGCATTTTTACATGCAATTTTTGACAAGTGAAAAAGACAAAAAATGCGACACTACATTTTTACACGGAATACTACACAGGCAACACTACAGATTTACACGGGATTTTACACAAGTGACACTCTACAGAAATACACAGTATTCCATGTATAGACTGTCTACGTCTTCATGCTCCAATAACAACTGTCTAATTAGGCGGTTAATCAGTTGTTAAGTAATCTTGTAAATGTAAAATTAGAATAATGCAAGATCTTCCAGCTGCTATAAATGTAAATGAGTGATTGAAGACAAAGATAGTGAGCAATCAAATTAGATAGATCAGAAGTCATTATAAGTGTCATCATAAGTTATCTGTCAAAGATCAAACGACCAGAACGGGTCTTACAGTAGCTGACTCCTAAGAGATAGTGATCAGAGAGAGAGAGAGAGAGAGAGAGAGAGAGAGAGAGAGAGAGAGAGAGAGAGAGAGAGAGAGAGAGAGAGAGAGAGAGAGAGAAATTCATAACGTAGCAATTGTTTTGAATCTGTAAGTAGGATCACGAGCTTATCAGTGCGATTGTATTGCGATCTGATCATTGTATTTACAATTTATTATACAAATTCGCTATTGTTCTATATTCTTTCTGCATTCTTGTTGAATGATAACTCTCACTCTTCTTACACAAACACTATTATCAGAGAATCGTATGGTTGTCTTTGACGTCTAAATTGATTCTACAGTCTCTTCATACCAGGTTATCAATATTAGAGGATTGCATGATTGTCTCAGATGCCTAATCACTGTTTCGCAATTTCTCTTCACGATAGTCTATGACTCCTACGTTGATAATCTGATTCATCACAAAAGAACAGCTCATAAAATCCATTCTCTAAGTAATCCATGATCCTGCTTTCAATAATTCTTTGTTTCTTCAGTTGACATCAATCCAAACGTCAATTGAGGTGGTATCAAAGCTGATAAATTCACATTCCATCTGATCCCACAAATTGGTATCAGTTCCTAACAAAGTGGTATCAGTGCCCATAGAGTGGTATCAGAGCCACAGGTTTATTGGATTACTAGAGTCTAGGAATTATAATAGAACTTAACATGTTTATGGTTCTATAGAGCTGATTCATTTAGCTTGTGTTTTATCTCTGATTATAATGGAAGGTTCAATCTCAGAGATCCGCCTCATCAACAAATTCAATGGAGATGACTTCCACATGTGAAAGTTCAAAATGAGGATGATTTTGACTGAAAAGGAGTCATGGGAAACCTTCAACGGTTCCATAGCTAGACTGACAGAACTCGAACAACTTCCAGCTTAGGAAGCAAAGGATGGCAAGGCTCTTGCCATTGTATCTCTAAACCTGAATCAAATCGCCCATGTATTCAACTGCACCACCTCCAAAGAAGCGTGGGATACACTTACAAGCATCTACGAGATCTCAGAGGTTTCCACTCGTCTCTTCTTGAGGAAGAAGGTACTGACGCTCAGAATGAGTGAAGGCACCTCAGTAAGCGACCATCTAAATGAGTTCAAACAGTTGCTCAACGCTGCAATAGGTTCCCTATCTCAGAAGAAGACTCTACCATGTCTCTTCTTTCCAGTCTTCCATCCTCCTACGACAATTTAGTGTTGCTTCTTAGAATACTCCTGCGCTGTCTCTCCAAAAATTGACAACAAGTCTGTTGCAGGAAGAAGTTAGGAAGAAACGCTTGTTTACGACAACGAGTGCCAAATCCATGGCACTCTACTCAAACAAGCAGCAGTCCAAGAAGAAGAAAGGCTTTAAGGATAAGAAGACAAACGCAGAATAGCCAGTAGCATCACAACCACAACAACAGCAGCACAGTCAATCATTGTCCAAGACCAAGTTATTTTGCAAATACTGCAAAAGAACCAACCAGTCAATCATTGTCCAATGATTGTCATATCCTCAAGCATAATAAAGCAAGGAAGAAGATGCAGCAACAATGAGAAGACAACTCTAACACAATCAAAGGTTCCCAAGAAGATGATAAAGTGTTGATGGTTCAAAATCAACCCAGTAGAGATGCCCACCAATGGTATCTCAATTCATGTGCTTCTCAGCACATGACGCCATGCAAAGACCTATTCACTACACTCACAGCTACAGAATCAAAGTATATCTTCTTTGGTGACTCCAGTTCACATCAAGTCGAAGGCCAAGACTCTATTCGACTACAATTCTCCGATGACATCACTAGGCAGCTTAATGGTGTACTTTATGTACCCAAGTTAACTAAAAATCCATTGTCTATTAGCAAGATCACATATCAGGGCTATAGAGCCATGTTTACTGCCAGTCGGTGTACTATTGTAAATGAGAACTCAAAAGAAATCCTCTCTACTTACAGAAAAATTTTTTTGTATATATTGAGTCACGATTTTTCACTTTCTGTTAGCTGTTCAGATGTAATTTATGGCATCAAAGATTAGGTCATCTAAATATGCGTTCAATCTTGTATATGCATCATAACAAAATGGTCAAGGACATGTATATAAACATTGTTACTACAGCTAATCAGTCTATCTATGAAAGTTGCTTACTAGGGAAACAACCTAGAACTAGATTTCCAAGAGGACAAGCCAAAAGGGCGAAGTCCATTTTGTCACTGATACACAGTGACTTATGTGGTCCTATGAGCGTACCTTCATTAGAAAAAGCTCTATATTTTATTACATTCACTGATGACTACTCTCAATTTACCATAATCATGTTCATAAAGAACAAGTCAGAAGCATTCAATTGCCTCAAAGAATTCAAGCAATATGCTGAGAATCATACTGGTCAGAGAATCAAGGCCCTACGGTCTGATTTAGGGGGAGAGTACTTATCAAATGAAATGAAGGACTATATATCTTCATGTAGCGTGCACCATCAGTTTACTACGAGTTATACTCCACAACAGAACGAGTAGCTGAAAGGAAGAACCACACACTGTTGGAAGCTGCACGATCCATGACAGTCAATGCGCATTTGCTTCAAACCTTTTGGGCAGAAGTGATCTCTATGGCCTACTATTTGCAAAATTACTCTAGCACTAAAGTAGTTAATTCCAAGACACCGTTTGAAGCCTACTATAGCTACAAATCAAGTTTGAAATACCTATGTGTTTTCGGATGTCTCTGCTACGCACAAGTGTCATCTAACCTGAGAAAAAAATTGGACCCAGTAAGCTGCAAAAACATCTTCATCGGCTACTCAACATCACACAAGACATATCGTGTATACGATGTTGTTACAGGCTAGATCTCAGTCAGTCGCAGCGTTGTCTTTCTTGAAGACAACTATCACGATTTCAAGCAGAAGCAGCCAATGCAAGAGCATGTCATAGCAGCTCCATCCTCCATTGATAGGCAACAACCTATGATTGTTCCAACAACGGAGTTCATCCCTACGACTCCACTTACCATCGATGGGCCTAGACCCACGCTGTTCAACCATATAATGCTACGATTCCAGTCATTCACCAAGGAGAATCGTCTTCTCAAGCACCTGCAGCTAGAAGTTCTGCAAGACAATGATAGCAGCTTGATCGCTTCATCCCTCAGGCTTTCATCAGTCATGATGAAGTTGCCACTGTAGCAGAAGTTCTATCAATGCATGATGCAGACAAATGAAAGGCTGCCATGAATGCTGAATATTAGTCACTAATGAAGAACAAGACCTGGAGTCTTGTCAATCCTCCCACATGTGTAAAACCAATTGACTCCAAGTGGATCTTCAAGCTAAAGCTTAAATCAGATGGATCAATATCCAAATGGAAAGCTATACTGGTGGTTAAAGGATTTGAACAAGTATATGGGATAGACTACACTGAGACCTTTATTCTAGTGGTAAAACATCAGTCTATTCATACCTTATTGGCTATATCTACTGCAGAAGATCTGGACATTCACCAGATGGATGTCCAAACGGCATTCCTACACGGAAATATACAAGAAGAAGTGTTCATCTATACCCAAAAGGTTACATCCTTCAAGACAAAGAGCATCTAGTATGTAAATTGCATAAGGCATTATACAGTCTGAGACAAGCTCCGAGGGCCTGGTATGATAGAATAAATCGTTTCTTGTTGCAACACAATTTCACTTCTTGCTCTACATACTCTAATATATATCTCAAACGTAAAGGGCCAAGCTATGTCATAATAGCATTATACATTGATGATTCCCTAATCATGAGCAATTCAAATCGGTTGCTGCTAGAAACTAAATCCTTACTCTCAATAGAGTTTGAGATGACTGATTTAGGCCTAGTCCATTACTTTCTCGATATGGAGATCAGCAGAGATCGCGCGAGCAGAAGGATCACCATAAGCCAACAATCTTACCTAACCAATGTACTTCACAATTACGGCATGGAGGATTGCAAACCCATGGATACTCCTATGGATCTAGAATGCAATCTATCCAAAGACATGTGCCCCAGAATGAAGGCAGATCAGCAAGAAATCTACAAGTACCCCTATCAATCAGTCATGGATTCTATCATGTACTCTATGATCTGCACACAACCTGATCTTGCATATGTTGTAAGCACACTGGCAATTCATGTCCAATCCAGGCCTACAACACTGGAAAGCCCTGCAAAGAGTTCTGGAGTACATTCAAGCCTCAAAGCACTATGCCTTGAGTCACAACGGCAACACAGAAGCTGCAGTCACACTGACTACCTATTCAGATTCTGATTGGGCAGGAGACATGGTTACCAGAAAATCCACATCAGGTTATATTTGTTTCCTTGCAGGAGGACCCATTTCATGGAACAACAAAAAGCAAATATACATTTCGTTGTCCTTTACAGAATTCGAATACGTTGCAGGTGCATCAACAATGAAGGAGATCATTTGGCTGAGGAGACTATTGTAGGATCTACAATTTCCACATATCAGTCCAACAATACTCCAGTGCGACAATCAGAGCTGCATAGCTCTATCTCTGAACCCATGTACTCATGCTAGAACCAAACACATAGAATTTTAGTTTATTTTCTTAGAGAGAAAGTTAAGAACCTAGATGTTGTACTAAGTTACTGTCGTACAGACAATATATTGGCTAATATTTTGACAGAGCCATTGTCTAGAGATAAACATTCTACCTTAGTAGAAATGATAAATCTCAACTGCAGATCAGATTTATAGTAGTTAGCTTAAGGGGGAGTGTTGAGATTTAATCTAACTCCTACTCATCCCAATAGCCCTTCTTCCTTCTCTAATTTTTACTCTCTCAAATGCAACCTACAAGAAATGAATTGTTTTTTTAATAGTCTATATATTTGAACTAATTGTCGCCACAGTCTGCATTTTTACTTGGGTTTTTTCCACTGGCGAAAGACCCAACACTCGACACTGTCTATAAAGTCCTCAATTCAAGAATCCTATTCTAAGCATGCCAATCACAAGCAACACAAGGGAACCCAATGGTGGACAAACCAACCCAACCAAACCTAGATTGAACGGATCTAGCCCCCAAGCTATGGATCAATCACTCAAAGAGGAATGAGGCATCACACCAGCAGCATCCTGCCACCAGTCATGCTATCAAGCATACACTAGTGAGAGCCCGCAAGTATACTTATACCCTCCAAGGCCCATGCACCACTAGTAGTGCACTGTGACACCTCACTGGACACCTCTACAGCCTATCTAGGCCACATCATCTAGTTCCCCAATGACTCACTGATAGACCCATACCAACTCCACCACCATGTGTTTAGGCCTACAACCATTAATTATGACCATGTACACATAAGGGTCCCAATTCCCTTATAGTCATAATTAACTTACGGGTTGTTGGTCTATCGGTCCCTAGAGTGGACACGCTACCCGAGACCAGTCATGGACATGACATTCTTCCTCCCTTATTCAAATTTTGTCCTCAAAACTTAAAACTAGAAAAGAACATCCTTAAGCTTCCTTCCTGTTCCCAAGAATCATCATCGTCCGTACATCCCTTCTATTGAACCAGATGCTCGATAACTATCCTAAATATTTTTGGGTTCAAGACGAGATACATCCGATGATTCATCCAACAGGTCCAACTAATCTCCAGATCCAAGATGCTCTCCTTCACGTAGACTCTTTCAAAGACAGTTTACGTGAAATACGGGATGCACTTGCGATCCTTCCGGGAGTTCCACTTAGTAAGCTAAAGATCCGATCTTTTTCAAGGTCTAAAACGGTCCTATATGTCTAGGGGACAACTTATAATGCATGCCGGTATGCATTACACTTGAGTCCCTTGAGATTCTTAAAAAATACCCAATCCTCCACTTGGAAGTCTCTTGGTGATCTTTTCAGACTTGCATAATGTTGGTCCCCATCCTGGGTACACTAGACATTCTCACATGCAATTCGTAGCATTTCTTGCATATCATGTAGGAAATCCACTACTTTCTGAAACTAGAACGCCCGAGTCTCTACCGCAATGGGTTATATAGGCTTAAAACTATATGTAAGCACGTACGAGCTATAGCCGGCAGCCAAATGCTTACTATAACTCAATCTCCATCAAGGATAACTTTCTCTCTGAGGAGATTGCTATGAAAATATGAATACATATCTTAACTGATCTTCTGATCACACAGGTAATCCTTCTTTTGACTGATCAAGTATAACTGGAATCTAAACTATGATTCGCCAATCATAATTCATCAGATTCTTGTCCTATACTCAGTAAAAGAACGTGATAACCTCACATAGGCAACTACTAATGATTAGAAGAACTTTTAAGCTCAAAGTCATCTCTAGTTTAGCAAATACGGTCGACCAAAAAGCGACCAATGAACTTTGAAACGCGAATGTTTATAATGTCACTTTGGTAATCCGCAAAGCCTAAACAGACACTCTATAACTTCTTTGTCTATACTTGCATAAACATAGTCGATTTGGTAAGGTGATCAGTCGTACCAAAATTCCACTAACATGTTTATTCATCCGGGGTATGAATACTACCCTCTCCTATGGATTAGGTATTTCCTAGAATCTGAGTTATGATTTACCAATCCCAACTCTCCAGATTCTCGAGACCATACCATATAAGAGTGTATCACAATTCTTAGGAAACACATGAGTTGTCCCTAAAAGTCCTTTCCATCTGGAAAGTTCCAAACTTTTTCAACTCACACACGGTGCCAATATAAAGATTGTAATATAAAAAATGCCCTTACTAAACTATGATTCGCCAATCATAATTCATCAGATTCTTGTCCTATACTCAGTAAAAGAACGTGATAACCTCACATAGGCAACTACTAATGATTAGAAGAACTTTTAAGCTCAAAGTCATCTCTAGTTTAGCAAATACGGTCGACCAAAAAGCAACCAATGAACTTTGAAATGCGAATGTTTATAATGTCACTTTGGTAATCCGCAAAGCCTAAACAGACACTCTATAACTTCTTTGTCTATACTTGCATAAACATAGTCGATTTGGTAAGGTGATCAGTCGTACCAAAATTCCACTAACATGTTTATTCATCCGGGGTATGAATACTACCCTCTCCTATGGATTAGGTATTTCCTAGAATCTGAGTTATGATTTACCAATCCCAACTCTCCAGATTCTCGAGACCATACCATATAAGAGTGTATGACAATTCTTAGGAAACACATGAGTTGTCCCTAAAAGTCCTTTCCATCTGGAAAGTTCCAAACTTTTTCAACTCACACACGGTGCCAATATAAAGATTGTAATATAAAAAATGCCCTTACTTTAGACATGGCACAAATTGTCATTCCGAAGATAGGGTCCCAATCTAGAATACGTCTAGATTTTCCTCTTAAGTTCTAATCTAGAATAACTTAAGATTTACCGGAACCTCATTACGTGAAGTTCTAACTTTTGGCAAACAACTATGCAACTCTCCTGAGTCTTTCGGGATATCATTCCATCCATTTTGAACGGGAAAAGATAAGTTCCAAAAGTTTTTGTGTATTCTATGCACGCTCATCTGTAAAACAATCCAAAATGACTCATAAATGTTGTGACTTATAAGCAATACATTTCAACAATAATATCCATAAGTAATATTTCTATTGTTAAACTACAACAACTAACTTAGAAGTAGCGCATTTGACTCGATTAGTTGTATCAGATTCAGAAAATATTTAAATGTTTTGGTGTGGTACCAAAACACCACATTTTATCTGATTCTAAATCAATTCTAGGTCAATAAGCAATTCTCAATGAGAAATTACAATAACCCAGCAAGAAATTGTCTCAACACAATTCTCATCAATATGCCTACGTACCAACCGCTAGTTTATGCATGCAAATAAACTTAGTTCAAGGAATACTTTGTAGATATAGAAGTTTGTACAAAAGGTTTTAATGATTCTATAGAGATTCACTACATAGCATATCTCTATAGATATCTTGATCTGTACACAACACTTTCATAACCGAGAATCCTGCAACTTGGTTATCCTCTAAGAGAGAATATTTCTCAAAGAGTGTTATTTCACATCCAAAATCTCAACCGGAGATTCACTCAAAAGAATATATTGTAAACATGAATTTCCTTCCTTGCATCAACCCACGGATCTCAGTCCGAACTAATATCAAGTTGACTATATCCAGCAAGGAACAGGTTTCAACAAACCTCTCATCTTGCAATAGAACTACCGAGTTGTGACTCAAATCAGTCGGACTTGTTATCAGCCACTTTTCTACTGCAACAGTGCTTTCTAATTTTTCTCCACCTTAAATCTTCAAACCTGATATCACCTATAATCCATAAAGAATTTCTGTAATATCTGAATATCCTATCATTTCTGATTTATAAAACATGCCCGTCATCTATAACAGATTTCTCCTAGAATCTCTGACAGATGCTTCTCCTTAGTAACCCTCTTTTCTTCCTACCTCTCCCCCTTTTTAAGAGGAAACTTCACGAGTTTCCAAGGGGCGCATATCAATTGAGATTTGCTCTGAGAAGTTTCAAAGAAGAGATCCGAGAAAATCTTGAAAGCCAAAAGAAGTGTTGCATCATATAAGCAAATACCAATGATGTCCCAACACAGTGACTAAACCAAAGATCTTCTTCATTACCAAGCTTGTGAATTAACCCATAAATCAGAAAAGGATTTCTTGAAAATTCAAGTAGAGAAAACAATTTTAGAAAATAGTTTCATTAACCTTTTCTGTGATATTATCCATGGTTAACGGGTAATCAGAATTACCTTCCAAGGAATCACAAAAAAGCGGGTTAATTCATGTGTTAAGAAATTCACCAATATATTTCTTATAAAGAAATAGCTTGCCGAATTTCCGGTTTTGTAAATTTGAGATATCCAAAAAAGGGGTCATGACCAATATATCAAATTTCTGACAAAACACCCGTTTTATGACCAACAGTATATGGCATCACTAAGACTTAGAAAAGAGGCGAAAGAATGTTTGTTTGAGTTGAAGTTGGAATTTTTTATAAATTCCCGAGAACTTCATATACTAACATTGAATTTAATGGCCTATAATTGTCTAAAATGATTTTGCATTTGGTTGTTTCGGTACTTATAGCTTTTATAAAGTTCCATAACAGTCTCACCCAAGGTTGAGTTGTTATAAAATTAGGGGGTCCATCATTTTTAGGTGACACCGAAAAAATTTCCAAGAAGATGGGAAAATTATCTCCCCTACCGGAACTTTACACATAACCACTTGCTTTTCTCAACCGAAAAGAAACACGTTCAGTTTAGAATCATTAAGGTATAATTCCCTTTAATAAAGCAATGTCCAAAAAACATAATTTTTATAGATCATAATGTGCTTATCAAAGTTATACCAATGAATTTTGCAAATGGTACCTAAGCCATAACACTGCCGAAAAACCATGTCAATGCATTTAAATCAAATGTACACAATTTTCGAAGCCATTAAATTCAACCTTAACTGCATTTAAAAAAACCTAGAATAGAATAACTGTAAAGTTGCCCTATTTTCATTTTTAATCTACAATAAACAGCAGAAGAAATGTTTGGAATGTTTCAAGAAGAACAGAAGCTAAAAACTTATGTTTCAAAAGCAACAAATAAGGAAAAACAGCTGTGGCAGCCTCCAGAACCACGCCTCTCCTGCTGCATACAGTGCGCCCTCCACCTAGCTAGCTTCCAAAAAAAATATGAGTGGGAATATGGTGAAGTGAAGGTGCACCCCCATCTCTTCTGAGCCGCCATCTCTCTCTCTCTCTCTCTCTCTCTCTCTCTCTCTCTCTCTCTCTCTCTCTCTCTCTCTCTCTCTCTCTCTCTCTCTCTCTCTCTCTCTCTCTCTCTCTCTCTCTCTCTCTCTCTCTCTCTCTCTCTCTCTCTCTCTCAGGTTCGGGTTCGGGGCTATTCGGCCTGCTGTCCGCTCGCGAGGGTTACTGGCCCGAGAAGTCCTTTGTTTTGAAGGAAAGTGGGGGGGGGGGGGTAAGGTTAACTTCTTGTTAACTAAAGTTCAAACTGTTCGCGACAATTTTGCGACATCTGAGGCTTGAACAAGAAACAAAATATTTTGCGACAAGATCCTGTTCGTGAATCTTTCAAGCTTCTACAAGAAACTGTTTCGCGAATCTTTCGAGATGACTGAAAGACAAATTTCGCAGATCCTTCATAAATCTTTTGAGTTGGTCACGAATAGAAATACTTCGAGTTCGCGTTCATTTCTTTCTCATCCTTTGTCAAGTAAATTGCGCGCTTTGTTAGTAGAATCAAGATCTGTCTTATTAGTTGTTCTACAGCTCCCTCTCAAAGTGCCAGTTGGATTAACTCCAATCTTCTTCGCTACTTTTCGAACAAAGCCTTACTGAGTGGCTTTGTAAAGATATCAGCCATCATTTTCTCTGTGGGTATGAAGACTATCTTCAGTATCTTCTTCTCGACTAAGTCCCAAATCACATGATACTTGATAGCTATGTGCTTCGTTTTCGAGTGAAATACAGGATCTTTCGTAAGATAGATTGCTGAAGTATTATCCATTAACAAGACATAAGGTTCAAAAATAGATTCATCAAATCCTTCCAATATCTATTTAATCCAGATCAGCTCGTTTGCCATCTTGGATGCTGCTACATATTCTGGTTCACTGGAAGATTGAGCTACTGCTATTTGCTTCTTGCTAATCCAGAGTATGGGGGGGTAAGGTTAACTTCTTGTTAACTAAAGTTCAAACTGTTCGCGACAATTTTGCGACATCCGAGGCTTGAACAAGAAACAAAATATTTTGCGACAAGATCCTGTTCGCGAATCTTTCGAGCTTCAACAAGAAAGCCACGAGCTTCTACAAGAAACTGTTTCGCGAATCTTTCGAGATGACTGCAAGACAAATTTCGCAAATCCTTCATAAATCTTTTGAGTTGGTCAGAAATAGAAATATTTCGAGTTTGCGTTCATTTTTTTCTATCCTTTGTCAAGAAAATTGCGCGCTTTGTTAGTAGAATCAAGATCTGTCTTATTAGTTGTTCTACAGCTCCCTCTCAAAGTGCCAGTTGGATTAACCCCAATCTTCTTCGCTACTTTTCGAACAAAGCCTTACTGAGTGGCTTTGTAAAGATATTAGCCGTCATTTTCTCTGTGGGTATGAAGACTATCTTCAGTATCTTCTTCTCGACTAAGTCCCAAATCACATGATACTTGATAGCTATGTGCTTCGTTTTCGAGTGAAATACAGGATCTTTCGTAAGATAGATTGCTGAAATGTTATCCATTAACAAGACATAAGGTTCAAAAATAGATTCATCAAATCCTTCCAATATTTGTTTAATTCAGATCAGCTCGTTTGCCATCTTGGATGCTGCTACATATTCTGGTTCACTGGAAGATTGAGCTAC
Source organism: Diphasiastrum complanatum (assembly GCA_029204225.1). Taxonomy (NCBI): domain Eukaryota; kingdom Viridiplantae; phylum Streptophyta; class Lycopodiopsida; order Lycopodiales; family Lycopodiaceae; genus Diphasiastrum; species Diphasiastrum complanatum. The sequence goes on from CM055097.1 coordinate 72,279,981, forward strand.
TGCTATTTGCTTCTTGCTAATCCAGAGTATGGCTGTGCTAGATGTTAGAGTACAACCTCCTGAAATACTTTTGCTATCATCCTTCATGGATGCCCAACTTGCGTCACTGTAAGATTTGATGTGAAATCCAGCTTCCTTCAAATAACACAGTCCATAGTCTTTCATTTTTTGGAGATATTGTAGTACTCTCTTTGCCAATGATGTTGGGTTTTGATTATATTGGCTCAATCTGTATACTGCAAACACTATATCAGGTCTGGTGTTGTCTACTAGATATAACAATGATCCAATCAGCTTATGATAAGGTGTTTTGGCCATTCGTTCCTCTTCCTCGAGAGTCTACGAACAATCTGCCTTGTTCACTATTGTTCCAGGTATCATGGGAGTATGCACACCTTTGCATTTGAGCATGTTGAAGTTTTCAATGATCTTTTGAGTCTACTTTTGTTGGTGAATATATAATTTACCACCTTTAAAGTCTCTCACGATCTGCAAGCCTAGATAGATTTTAGCTTCTCCTAGGTCAGCGATCTCAAATATTTCAGAAGTGTCTCTTTTGACATCTGAAATTAACGTATTTCTTCTTGAGAAGATAAGTGTGTCATCAACATAAATAGCTAGAATGATTATTTAATTTTGGATATGTTTAATATAGACATTTGATTCAGCAAATAGAGGTTTGAAGTCTATGGAACGTAGAGCTTCGTCCTTCTTTCTATACCATTGTCTCGCTACTTGTTTCAGACCAGAAATGTTTTTCTTCATGTGACATCCATATTTTGGATATTTTTGGCTTACAAAACCAAGTGATTGGTCCATGAATAAGTCGCCTTCCAATTCTGCGTGCAAAAAAGTAGTTTTCTCATCCACATTATGAATTTTCAGATCATAAGCCACTGCATACGCAAATAACAAGCAAATTGATGTATGTTTGACTACCGGTGAGAAAATATCAGTGTAGTCAATCCCATACTTCTGTGAAAATCCTTTAGCAACTAACCTTGTCTTGTATCTAATGTTTTCTCCATCAGGACCTATTTTGATCTTGTAGATTCACTTGCACTTGACTGGTTTTCTACCATCAGGTATAGGTGCAAGTGTCCATCATTGTTCTTATACATAGATGACATTTCGTCCTCCAGCTTGAATCCAACGATCTTTTTCTGGTCCATCTACAGCTTTCTCGAATGTTTGAGGTTCGTCAGAGAATCCACAAAATTTGATGGCTGTATTAAAAACATCCTGACCATACCTTTCTAGTGGTTTTTGTTGTCTATCAGGTCTTCTCATAGGTGGTTTCAAGTTCAATTTTGCAAGTTTTGAGTTCGATTCTGATTCAAGTTTTTTTGCTGGAATTTGAACTAGCGATTTGAGTTTGTCAGGCACTCGATCTTGACCTCCCTCTAAATTTGGTAACTCTCTTTCATCTTTTGCTTGTTTTTCTTCTATTGTCATTGGTAGCTCATAATAATTTTTGAGAACTTCATAGCCGACTAGATCATAGTCTGCTTTGTATTTCGTCTCATCAAATTTAACATCCTGAACCACTTTTATCTATCAAATTTCAGAGACTGAAATTGATCTACAAATGATCACAAAGAGTGATTGGTAGCTTGGGATCTTGATCTATATCAGGAATAGCTTCCAAATCTAGCTTCTACTTGACAATCTTTGTGATTCCGAGCAAGAACAATAAAAAAAGATGATCCACGACTTCACACATATGTACAGCTACTGTATGGCCTGATAATAGAAAAATAGTTTACTTATCATTTACAAAGCATTCATCCACAAAGAAAGTGCCTAAGAGAGTCAAAACACAATGATAGCTACACAGACCAAGATTTCTCATCATTTTTTCAAAAATGGATCCATCATGGATCAAGTACAAAATCACCATAATCTCTCTCTAAGCTGCATCCAACACGTGTAGGACAGCTCATTATACTTATCCATATCCACTTTGGATAAGATCTATCAAGTTTGCCACATCATCCATTGGTGGTTTGTGTTGACCTTCTAGATTCCTACAATCTAGGACCTAACTCCTATAATCTAGGAGATGTCATATTAGGCTCAAATGAAATCTAATCAAAATGGATCTGAATATTACAAGTGTCATTTCACACGTGTGGATAGGTCCTCACACGTGTGGATCCACATAGATGTCTAATATTCATCAAAAACCATGTGAAAATTGCTAAATTCTAATACTCCTCAATTTTAACATGATACAACTATAGTGCATCTATCTACAACACCTAAGACTGATCTTAACTTGATAAATGAAGCCTTTGGCAAGGCTTTAGTGAGTAGATCAGCAAGGCAATTCGAAGAAGACACATGATGTAGCTTGATCTCCTTTGCTTGAAGCTTTTCCCTCACAAAATGGTGACCAATCTCTATGTGCTTGCTCCTTGCATGGAATGTGGGATTGGTTGCTAATGCTTGGCTTGATTGGTTGTCACAAAACATTGTTGGCTGCTCCTCGGCCTCCATGACTTGTAAGGATCTCCTTTGTTGTGGATGTTAGTGCCTTGTATTCCGATTCGGTTGAAGATAGAGAAATAGTATCTTGTTTTTTGGAAAGCCAAGACACTATGCCATTGCTAAGGAAGGTAAGAAAAGCACTTGTGGATCTCCTATCCACCTTATCACCTGCAAAATCAGCATCCGAATATGCCCTTAAGGCAAGATTAGATCCATCATATAAAATACCAAAGTTCTTGGTGGCCGAGATGTACCTCAACACCCTTTTTGCATTTTTCCGATGACAAACCAATGGATTTTGCATAGATTGGCTAGTTTGCCTACACTATAACTTAGATCTAGTCTAGCTATAGTAAGATAGATCAAGGAGCCTACAAGTCTCCTATATAGTGTGATGTCCTCAAAGGATGCTTCATCATCACTATTAGAAACTTTTACATTTTGCTCCATAGGAGTTTCTACTCCTTTACAATCTTTCATTTCAAAATTTTCTAAGATAGAAGAAGCATATTTGGATTGACAAATAAAACTCAAATTTTTGCCTCTTGAAACTTCTATTCCTAATATGAAATGAAGATTACCAAAATCCACCATCTTAAACTCCTTAAACAATGCTACTTTCACTTCTTGTATACCATCAAGATCATTTCCACTAAGGATTGTTGAATTTCACAGGTGTGGATTGTCCACTACATGTACTTGTGATATCCTAAGGTGTGTAGATGCACCAAGATCAAGACTAGATTGAGATTCAAGATCTATCTTTGATTCTATGGCAAAAAACACACTACTACATGCATTCAATCACTTCCAACTCTCACTCACACGTGTGGGAAGTGTTCCAAAAGTATTCTAAGTAAAAACAAGCTGCTCTCCTCGGGTAGAGAGAGAAAAACCATTATGAGCTCTCGGTAGAGAGAGAAAGCTAGAAAAATGATGACACTCAATATCCACTCAATCTCAAAATCGATTAGATCCAAAATGAGGAGTACAATGATACTAGTAGATCCACAAGCTACCACTATTCTTACTATGATTGGACCACACTTTGTCAGAGATCAAGATCATAAGATGTGAAACAATGATGATTATCAAGATTATGCTTTCTAGCTTGACTAGTCCACATACAATGAACTATATCCATGATGGATCTAATCTTGATATCAAAGACTATCTTGATCTTTTTTAGGCTAGTTACTCTCTCAAGGATGTAAGTGTCCACTTTGGATGCTTCACTTAATCTCAAGGGGAGTTTACAATTTGCCTCAAAACATGTGAAAACATGATTTTCAGAAAAAGTGAGTACCAAGCTCAATCTTGTTCTTAATAGAACCAAGAGCATACTTTTGACAATACAATATCTTGCTTTCAAAAAGTATTGGAAACATATCTAAGTCAATAATGACAAGAAACATGTCCATACCATAAGCATCATACAAAACTAGCATAGCTTTTCTTGAACTTTGAGATCCAAAAAATTCAATGAAGCAAGGTAGCATTTCAAGCAAAGGAAGAGAAGCATATATGAATGTGTTGTAGTAGAAACAACATGAAAGATGCCTCTCTTTGCCATGTAAGCTGAGCCATAAAGACTCGGCCATGCATCTTGAAGATCTTCTTAAATTCATATGAAGAAGAAACTCCTCCTCACACATTGGCCCCATCATAACTTGAATACCTTCAAAAAAGATAACTTGTGATGCTTCTTGAGAAGCCTTGATCTCGGCCACTTCCAAGATTGAATCTTCCTGCAATGTGACATCTCTACTCACAATCACTTTTGAAATAGAGAGTGTAAAGGCACTAAAGGCCTCCTTGATGGATGAGTATCCAATCATGATCCATGAGCTTGGATCATCCTTCTTTCTTGTTTCCAAGGGAATATGTGCAAAGCAAGCACTACCAAGTTCACTAAGGTGATCAACCTTAGGCTTCATCTTGAATAAAACTTCATATGGTGCTATTCCTTCAAGAGCTCCAATACTCCTCAAAGCTTTGATCTTAAATGAGAATTTCTTCTCAACATATGCTTTGAATAATAAGGAATAATCATGCACCATAATACTTGAAGAGAGAAAATACTTGAAGAGAGAAGATATGTGCATCTTGTGTGATCATCCTCCTTTGGAATATTGGACATATAAGAAACATCAAGAGAGTTTACACTCTCACTTGGATCCAATTTGTAGATGCCTTCAAATCTTGATCCATATGCAAGGATCTCACCATCCTTCTTAATCACACAATTGTCAATATTGAAATTGACATCAAAGCCACTATCAAGAAGTTGGCCAACACTTAAGATGTTCTTTGTAAGCTTTGGGACAAAAAGAACATTGTTGAGAAAGAGATCTTTAGAAGATGCAAGCTTCAAGGGAATAATCCCTACTCCTTCAATATTGCACTCATGCTTACTTGCAAAGTATATGGTCTTCTTGACTCCATCATAAGGCATAATAGATGAAAAAGAGTGCTTGGAGCCACACAAATGTGAAGATGCTCCACTATCAATGTACCATGAGTCATCATTGTTGAAGGTGGAAGAGGAGAAGCTTGATGCCATAAGAGAGCCTTCTTCATCACTTGCAATATAGTCTTCTTTCTCATTGGTGATGTTGGCTTGATTGAGTTGATTCTTCTTCTTGAAGCAATTGGTGGCATAATGGCCTTTCTTGCCACAATAAAAGCACTTGATCTTCTTCTTCTTGAGATTTGAAGTAGAAGCATGAGAGGTATCCTCCTCCTCCTCTTCATCTTGGTCTTTAGCTTTGTCATTAGAGAAGTGATGGTGTTGCTTCTTACTCCTCTCTTTGTGCTTGGAAAATAGAACTTTGCCATCATCATGATTGAGTGATAGCTTGTCCATCCTCAAGAGTTTGTACTCTTGCCTTGATTCTTCAGAAGTAAGCACACTTTGAAGGGCCTCCAAACTTGTTAGCTCCTCCTTAATGGCATAGGATTGGACAAGGTTGTCATATTCATCTCTCAAGCCATTGAGAATGACTTGGACTAGCTCACTTTGATTGATTGATTCACCAATACATGCAAGCTCCCTATGAATATCCTTGACTCTCAAAACATAATTAGATGCACTCTCATCACTCTTTTGACTACTTTGGAATATTTGATTTCTAAGAGTGAGGAGCCTAGAGGTATTCTTGGCCTCATAGATGGACTTGAGACAATCCCAAGCTTCCTTGATGTAGAACAATCACCAATCTCCCTCAATATCTCATTAGAGACATTCATCTTAATGTAGTGGAGAGCCATCCTAGCTCTCTTCTTGTATTTTTGTACTTCTTCAAGGACTTGAGGCTCCTCCTCAATCCCAAGTACAATGTCCATCACATCTTGGAGTATCAAGATAGACTCCATCCTCAACTTCCATATTGAATAATTGGAAGTAGACAATCTCTCACTTGGTTGCAACAAGTATGAACTCATTGAAGTCATGTAAAGTGGAGATAAATAAAAGAAACGAACAAAAAATGTTGCTTCTCTCTCACTATAGGATCCAATAATGGTGTGCTACCATCTCCTATGCAAGATCTTGCAACAAACTGTGAGACGATTCTCACTAGCTATCTCAATCTCTCCAAAACTAGATCTACTTCACATCAAATGATGGAGTATGGGCAAAGTTAGGATCAAACACTCTTATCACGTGTGAAATACACTAAGAAACTAAATTTGACTCAAATACAATGATATTGCATGAAACAAAATGGCTAAGATCTCAAAATAGTGCCTAGATCATATATAGATGAGATTGGTAAACATTCAACTGTGATTTTGGATCAAACAAGCAATCTCTTGACCAAACCAAATGTGTCCACCCAGGTCTAGGTGCCCTACCTAACTCTCTTCAAAAGCTTATAACTTTTGATTGGCTCAACCAAATGGAATGAAACTGATTGCATCAAAAACTAGACAAAAATAGCTTCAAAACAAGCTATCAAGCAAGATAAATGGATCAAGCATGAAATTGGATGCTCCTCACACGTGTCTAAGCACCTGATTCCGTACAGTATCAGGTCAGACCCAATCAATGTCCTTTTGATCTCTTTTGATCCAAGATTGAACAAGATAGCTAGGAAAATGGGCCTTGACAACTTCTAGCTCAAGATTGATGAAAATTTTTCACTTAGATGGATCAAAATGCATGGTAACCTTGGGTAGGCTCTGATGCCAAGTTGAATTTCACACGTGTGGATTGTCCACAACATGTACTTGTGATCTCCTAAGGTGTGTAGATGCACCAAGATCAAGACTAGATTGAGATTCAAGATCTATCTTTGATTCTATGGCAAAAACACACTACTACATACATTCAATCACTTCCAACTCTCACTCACATGTGTGGGAAGTGTTACAAAGGTATTCTAAGTAAAAATAGGCTACTCTCCTCAGGTAGAGAGAGAAAAACCATCATGAGCTCTCGGGTAGAGAGAGAAAGCTAGAAAAATGATGACACTCAATATCCACTCAATCTCAAAATCAATTAGATCCAAAATGAGGAGTACAATGATACTAGTAGATCCACGAGCTACCACTATGCTTACTATGATTGGACCACACTTTGTCACCTCTTAATCTCATTGGGCCATTGATCCATGCACCTCCTAATTCTATTGGACTATATTCAAGCACACCTCAAATTCCTATTGGACCACACATGGTTCCACTCTAAATCCTATTGGACCTCTTAAACTTCATCAAACAAAAGCATTACACTTGTCTACACTCTAATTGGCACAAGTTTGGCCTCCTACTCTATTTTGGCTCAATAGTGGCATTACAAGTGGAAATGGATAATTTGTCATCTATGCCAAATTTGACCCTTTCAACATCCTACACCTAAATGCTTGACTATGAAATTCTATGAGACCCCTATATCAAACATTTTTATTTACTTTACAATTCTCCACACGTGGGAACATCCTCCACACATGCGAGATTCACTTACAAACTTCTATCATAAAAAATACCAAGCTAGATTTTTGCCAATTTCTCACAAGGATAATGTCATCAACATACAAAATGAGAATGATGATCTTACCATCATTAAATCTTAAGTACAAAGAAGGATCATAAGCAATTACAACAAACTTAATAGAGTTCAGTAAGGTATTCAACCTAGAGTACCAAGCTCTAGGTGCTTGCTTAAGCCCATAAAGGCTTCTTAGCAACAAACACACTTTTTCCTCTTGATCTTCTTTGATGAAGCCCTCAAGTTGCCTCATGAAAATCTCCTCTTCCAAATATCCATTGAGAAAAGCATTAGTCAAATCAAGTTGAAATAGAGGCCAATTGAAAGTCGTTGCAAGAGAAATAATCAACCTTATGGAAACTAGCTTAGCAACAGGAGCAAGAGTTTCATCAAAATCTACTCCCTTGGTCTGCAAAAATCCCTTTGCCACTAGCCTTGCCTTGTGTTTGTTGATACGCCCATCTTGATTGTACTTCAGTCTATAGATCCATTTGCACTCAAGTGGCTTTCTTCCTTGAGGAAGATCCACAAGCTTCCATGTATGATTCTCCATAAGAGCATCATACTCTTTTTGCATGGCATCCCTCCGTTCTTGTGACTCCATAGCTTCTTCAAAGCAACTTGGCTCATCAAACATAGAAGTTAGAAAACTATAAGAGGTAAGTGAATGTAGATCTTCCCTTTGTTCACCTTTGTCAACATAGGTGAGCCTTGAGGGCTCGGCCTTCCTTCTTGTAGATCTCCTTAGAGTCCTCGGATCTTGAGATGGATCTTCAAGATCTTGATCACATATAGGCTCCTCCTCAAACCTTACAAGATCCTTGACATAAGATGGATTAGAAGCTTTCACATTCAACTTGTAGTAGTTACCTTCATCAAAAGTAACATCTCTACTCACTAAAATCTTCTTAGTGATTGGATTATAGACTCTATATCCCTTGCTATTTTCAGCATAACCAACAAAGATCTCTTTTATAGAAGTAGGATCCTCTTTTTTTCTTGTATCTAATGCTTGAAAAACATAGCAAGTACCTTAGATCTTTAAGATTCGGCTTCTTACAAAATAGAGCCTCATAAGATGTTATGACTCCAATGGGCTTACATGGCAATCTATTAAACAAATAAGTTGCACAAATAATAGCCTCTCCCCAAAAGGACTTAGGTAGAGATGCATCTATCCTTAAAGCCTTAGCACACTCACATAGTGTTCTATTCATCCTCTCGACTATACCATTCTGTTGAGGACTATAAGTACATGTAAGTTCTCTCTTAATGCCATTGGATTTACAAAACTCTATCATCTTGGTGGAGATATACTCTCCACCATTATCACTTCTCAATACTTTAATTCTAGCATCAAGTTGATTTTCAACTAAAGTTTTGAACTTAATAAAAGCTTCAAATACTTTACTTTTGGAATCCAAAAGTTCAATCCAAGTGTATCTAAAGTAATCATCAATAAAAGATACATACATAGATGCACCTCCATTAGATTTTTGAGAAAAAGAGTGCACATCACTATGAATAAGATCTAATGCTTTTGTAGATCTAGTGGAAGAGATATCAAAAGGTAGCTTGTGTGCCTTTGAGAGGCTACAAGCTTTACAACTTTTTCCACACTTTGAGAGTGTCTTTGGAGGGCCAAGAGCAAGATCCTTGGTGTGAAAGTACTGTACTTTAGGACCATAAATGGATCTACAAAATATCCACAAGAGTGATTGGATGCTTGCTTAACAATCTATCAAAAAACTAGACACAAAAAAGTTGATCTACATTGGCAATTTGACAAACAACAAGCAATAACAATCAAAAGCATTGATCAACATTGAAATCCAAGCCCACACATGTGTACTACAGGCTGTAGTACAGCCTTAAACCTGAGAAACAAGTAGAAATTGATTTGGTTTCATTTGGATCACAAAAACTCAATGTACATAGTGAACTAGCTTGAGATTGCCAATGAGCTCCAAAAATTTTCTATCTTCTCACTATGGAGAGAAGGAATACATAGCAAATTCGACTTCCTTCTTGAAGTTAGGTGGACTTCCAGCATGTAATAAGGAAGTTAACTCAATCTCCTTGACCTAAAATGAAACCCTAGTCTATTTCCTAGAGTTATGCTTGGTAGGTAGTTAGTTGGTCAAATTTTCACCTTAAACTTAGGTGTAGGTCCTATAAAGTAGGGATGACCACCAAATAGACATGACCAACTCTCTTAACTTGACCTAACCTACATTAGGATGGGTTTCCCATGTGGCATCATGGCCTCACATGTGTGGGACCCAGTTGTGTACACAATTTACACTATTCTACATGGTTTTTGATCAAGCTAGATTTGCCAGTTTTTGGCAATTCTTCACACTCCTCCTCAAATTTAGCTTGATCTATTTACAACTCTCTTGATAGATGAATGAAAGTTTTTAGAAGTGTCTAAAAAATCCAGCTACAAACAAGGAACTTTTGAGACTCCAATAGAGAATGATGTCCATGAAGGATCTTTCACCACCTCTTAGAGGATCCCTTACAAGATGTTCCATAAATGTGTCTATATACATGTAGCACACTTCAAAACTAAACATCATGCCAAGCCATGGATTCCAAGGCATTTTGTGCACTTGAAGATACATCAATTAAAATATTAAGTGCATACATAATGTTGCCAAAGACAACTTGTCTTGCTTGATCCATATGATTGAGCCTAGATGGCTCCATCTTGATACTCAAGGTCCTTCTTGGAGTCCTCGGGTCTTGAGCTTGATCCTCCACTTGACTTGACTCCAAAACATCAATGAATTGAATAATGTGTTGATCCAAAGGTGCTTCTTCAAGTTTACAAATCTTCCACTCTTGAAAGATCATATTTCCACCATTGACAAATTCTTTGGCTGAAAACAAGTAGATTCTACAATCTCTACTTGAAGAGCAAAACACTATCATTATTCCTATCATTGAAATAGGATCATCTTTGGTCCTTACATTGGAATGATCATGCTCAAAGCATGTGGACCCAAAGATTTCCAATACAAATGATGGTTCATCTTTTATGACACTATTCAAACTATTACAAAAATAGTTATCCAATGAAATTGCTTTATTAACAACAAATGTAGATTTCAAAGCATCCCATTTCATTGTCTTGTCATGCAAAGTAATAAACACCATGAATCTTAAAGGTAAGAAACAAGTCACCTCATGTCTACTAATACTTTCCAAAAAGTATTCAAAGATAGTAGACTCTCCAATGCTCACCACCCTTGCAAGATGCACACTTGAATGGACAATTTGCATGCAATTTGATGACTCGGACATTGTCATTGAGGACTCCCTTGGAACTCTCATGCTTTGAGGCTGATCCTTAAGGTCTTCCTCCTTTTGATGCTCCTCCTCCATGCAAGCAAGATCACACTTTGTCAAGATCTCCTCTTGAGTGATCTCTTCCTTTGCCAAGCTCATTCTTTCAAAAGCAACACTAGCTTCCAACTTAAACAATCTTCCATGTTTAAATCCCTTTTCAATGCAAACATCATTCTTCAAGATGAAGCAAACACCATGCTTAAAGTGGACATTCAAACCACTTTCTAAGAGTAGACCAACACTAAGCATATTCTTGGTGATTGATGGTACATAAAGGACATTTTTTAGATCCATGCATTTTGAGGATTCTAGATACAAAGAGATGGTGCCAACACCAACTATCCTACACTCTTCATCATTTGCAGTAAAGACAAACTTTTTAGCATCATTGAAAGAGTGTAAGGTTGAGAAAAAGTCCTTTTCACAAGACATGTGGGAGCTAGCCCCAATGTCGATCCACCAATTGTCTCTTGAATTGCTATTGCTTGTTGGTGAGGATGTAGATGCCATCAAGAATACATCTACTTCATCCTCCTCCTCCTCCTTTGCAAGGTTTCCTTGTTTGTCCTCCTCCACTTGTGCTCTTAGCCTCTTGTAGCATTCAGATGCATAATGCCCCTTCTTTCCACAAAAGAAGCATTTTTGCTTTGACTTGTCCTTTGAGCTTGATGCATCATCCTGTTCTTTGGCCTCCTTTGGATGCTTCTTCTTTCCATTGGTCTTCTTTTTGCCCTTGAATGAGAAATTGGCTTTCTCATCACCATCCTGCAATGACAAGGAACTCATCCTAGATTTTGCATGGAGCATCCTACACTCTTCAGCCACTAATACACAGTGAAATTTTTCTATAGTTGGCAAAGTGTCTTGGATGGCAAAACTTTGGACCAAATTTGCAAAGTCATCTCCTAGACCATTAAGGACAATTTGAACAAGCTCTCCATCATGAATCTTCTCTTTAATGGAAGCCAACTCCCTATTTAGAGACTTGATTCTGAGTACATAATCATGTGCACTCTCCTCACTTCTCCTCATGCTTTGCAAAATTTGATTTCTAAGCATAAGAACTCTAGAAGTGTTGCTAGACTCATAGATTTATTTTAAAGACTCCCAAGCCCCTTTAGCATTAGTACAAGTTGATACTTCTCTCAACAAATCATTGCTCACATTCATCTTCACACAATGAAGTGCAAGCCTAGATCTCTTCTTGTATCTAGCTAACTCCTGTGCACCTAGAGGTTCATCTTCATCTTCAATCAAGAACTCATAAAGGTCTTGGAGCACCAAGAGTGACTCCATCCTAACCTTCCAAATAGCATAATTTGTAGAATTCAACCTCTCACTAGCTTCTAGAAGGTATGCTCCAGCAGATCCCATCTTACTAGTGACTTCTACAAACAAGAAATAGATTTGATTGACTTGAAACTCACAAAGGTCTCACACTTGCAGTGTTTCACTCAAATTTGATTTCTAATCCAACAAATGGACTTATAATCACAGTTCTGTCACTCCCTCACAAAGCTGGAATGAAGATAAGATGAAGTGAAAAGTACTTTCAAACAAATCTTGCCAAGAAATGGATTTGATTGTCTCTAGAAACTCACTAAGGTCTCTCTCTTGTAGTTTTTCACTCAAATTAGATTTCTAATCCAACAAATGGACTTATAATCTCAGTTCTAGCTCTCCCTCACAAAGTTGGAATGAAGATAAGATGATGTGAAATCTACTTACAATCAAATCTTGCCAAATTTGGCTATTTTTGGACAAAAAAATGACTTAATCTCTTTCTTCCTTCTTGGTGTACTTTCAAGACCTATTTTTAACCTTAATAGGACTTGAACTCAGCCTAGATTAATTAGATTCCATGAAACAAATTCAAATCTAATCAATGGCAAATGATCTTGGTAGATTATCCTAGGATCTCCACCAAAAATTACACCAATAGCTCACAAATTGAATTTTTTTGGATCAAATGAATACCATGCATTAAATGCAGGTTTAGAGGTGCCCACACATGTGGACGGTATGGATTTGGACTCCTACCAAGTTTGGGATCAAATCTCCTCACCAAAATCAAGATTCTAGCTTGCCCTCTCAATACTAGTTTTTAGCACCAAAACTTGCTAGAAATGGATTTGCATTAGATCAATGGCTTATGCTCTTGTACTTGGCTCTGATACCATGTGAAAGTACTGTACTTTAGGACCATAAATGGATCTACAAAATATCCACAAGAGTGATTGGATGCTTGCTTAACAATCTATCAAAAAACTAGACACAAAAAAGTTGATCTAGATTGGCAATTTGACAAACAACAATCATTAACAATCAAAAGCATTGATCAACATTGAAATACGAGCCCACACATGTGTACTACAGGTTGTAGTATGACCTTAAACCTGAGAAACAAGTAGAAATTGATTTGCTTTCATTTGGATCACAAAAACTCAATGTACATCGTGAACTAGCTTGAGATTGCCAATGAGCTCCAAAAATTTTCTATCTTTTCACTATGGAGAGAGGGAATACATAGCAAATTCGACTTCCTTCTTGAAGTTAGGTGGATTTCCAGCATGTAATAAGGAAGTTAACTCACTCTCCTTGACCTAAAATGAAACCCTAGTCTATTTCCTAGAGTTATGCTTGGTAGGTAGTTAGTTGGTCAAATTTTCACCTTAAACTTAGGTGTAGGTCCTATAAAGTAGGGGTGACCACCAAATAGACATGACCAACTCTCTTGACTTGACCTAACCTACATTAGGATGGGTTTCCCATGTGGCATCATGGCCTCACATGTGTGGGACCCACTTGTGTACACAATTTACACTATTCTACATGGTTTTTGATCAAGCTAGATTTGTCAATTTTTGGCAATTCTTCACACTTGGTGCATAGAATCTCCATAGATTTGAAATTGGGGTGGCCCAACCTCTTATGCGAAAGCTCCACTTGATTTTACTCGTCCTTCACCATGTTTACACTTCCAAGAAAAACATTAGCATCAAGCTTAAAAGCCTTCCTTGCTTGAATCCCATTACAATGCAAGTATTATTCATCATTATGGAGCAAACAACTTGCTTACATCTAAGCCATCATCCATCAATTGTCCTACACTTAACAAATTCTTAGTGAGTGTAGGAACATAGAGTACATTATCAAGATCTACTCTTTTAGAGGATCCAAGACTTAAGGGAATAGTTTCCACTCCATCTATTCTACATTCTTGATCACTTGCTGTTAGAATAGACTTTTTACAACCTACAAAAGGTACAAGAGTTGGGAAAAAAAGCCTTTTGGAATGTCATGTGGGAACTAGTCCCACTATCAATCCACCATGTGTCATTGGAGTAGCTCTTTGATGTTGATGTAGAAGCCATCAATGATGAATCCACTTCATCCTCATATTCCTCAAGAGTGAGGTTGTCTTGTTTGCTCTCTCCTTGTGCATTCTTCTTCTTGAAACACTCGGATGCAAAGTGCCTCTTCTTTCCACAAAAGAAGCACTTGAGTTTGGCTTTGTTCTTCTTTTCACCTTTGGAGCTAGATGGTTGATCATCATTCTTGGTCTCCTTGTGTTGGATCTTCTTCTTTGACTTTGCCTTTCCCTTGCTTGAGAAGTTGGCCTTCTCATCACCATCCTACAAATTTAAGGATCCCATCCTTTGCTTGACATGAAGGATCCTACTCTCCTCGGCCACAAGCACACTATGGAGCTTGTCAATGGAAGGTAGTGCATCTTGAATAGCAAAGCTTTGTACAAGATTGGAGAACTCATCTCCAAGACCATTCAAAATGATTTGAACAAGTTCATCATCATGAATACCCTCACTAATGATGGAAAGTTCTTTACTGAGAGATTTTATTCTCAAGACATACTCTTGAGCACTCTCATCACTTCCTCTAATTCTTTGAAGAACTTTGTTTCTAATCATAAGCACTCTAGAGGTATTTTTGGATTCATAATCCCCTTGAGGTAGTTCCATGCCTCCTTGGCCAAGGTACAAGATGCTACTTCCTTTAGAAGTTCATTACTAACATTCATTTTCAAACAATGTAATGCTAGTCTAGCTCTCTTTTTGTACCTCACTTGATCTTGCCCTCCTTGAGGTTCTTCTTCCTCTCCTATGACATGATCAAACATATCTTGGAGCACAAGTAGTGACTCCATTCTTTCTTTCCAAGTTGAATAATTATTAGAATTTAGCCTTTCACTAGCCTCAAGAAGATAGGCTCCAATTAAACCCATTCTATCTAGTAACAAGTACAACAAATGTACTATTCAAAGGATCTCCCTTCTTCCTTTCTCAGAATTTAGCTAAAATGCTACTCTCTTGAATCTCACTAGACTCAAGAAGCAAGATCTATAATGATCTTGAGCTCAAAAAGATTTGGGAAAGTGTATTCTATCCAATCTATTCACTTAGAACCTAGGATTTGATTTTTGGAAGTGCCAATGCCTTCCTATGGTGTTTAGAATTGGTTTTAGTTTCACTCTTGAACTAAAAACATAAGCCTCAAACTCTCTCACAAGGATTTGTAGGTTCAATAAAATTATACCACCATTTACTCATCAATATTAAATGAAAACAATGGTTTTTCATAAGCACATCACTAGTTTCACTCTACACAACTTGTTTGAAGCTCAAATATTGAAAAAACACAAAGTTTTGGTGAAAGTACAACTCCAGCAGCCTCTCACACGTGTGAGAAGTACATTTGAACTTTACACACTAATCTGAACCTCAACATTACAAGTAAACTATTAGAAAAGGTCGCCTTCCTTCAAAGTGACTCTAGCACCAATGCTTTCACCAAAATGAAGACTTTTGGATCATCAACTAAGCTCTTTGACTTGGCTTTGATACCATGTCAAATTTCAGAGTCTATGGACTGAAATTGATCTACAAATGATCACAAAGGGTGATTGGTAGCTTGGGATCTTGATCTATATCAGGACTAGTTTCCAAATCTAGCTTCTACTTGACAATCTTTGTGATTCCAAACAAGAACAATAAAAAAAGATGATCCACGGTTTCACACGTGTGAAGTACAACTACTGTACGGCCTGATAACAGAGAAATAGTTTACTTATCATTTACAAAGCATTCATCCACAAAGAAAGTGCTTAAGAGAGTCAAAACACAATGATAGCTACACAAACCAAGATTTTTCATCATTTTCTCAAAATTGAATCCATCATGGATCAAGTACAAAATCACCATAATCTCTCTCTAAGCTACATCCAACACGTGTAGGACAGCTCATTGTACTTATCCATATCCACTTTGGATAAGATCTATCAAGTTTGCCACATCATCCATTGGTGGTTTGTGTTGACCTTCTAGATTCCTACAATGTAGGACCTAACTCCTATAATTTAGGAGATGTCATATTAGACTCAAATGAAAGCTAATCAAAATGGATCTGAATATTACAAGTGTCATTTCACACGTGTGGACAGGTCTTCACACGTGTGGATCCACATAGATGTCTAATATTCATCAAAAACCATGTGAAAATTGCTAAATTCTAACATTATCTTGCCAGTTTCTATGAAGAATTGCCAAAATTTGGCAAATCTAGCTTGATAAAAAACTATGTAGTGTAATGTAAATTTTGTACATAAGTGGATTCCACACATGTGAGGCCAATATGCCACATGGCAACCCACTTTTAATGTAGGTTAGGTCAATTCAAGAGAGTTGGTCATGTCTATTTTGTGCTCATCCCTACTTTATAGGACCTACACCTAAGTTTAAGGTGAAAATTTGACCAACTAGCTACCTACCAAGCATAAGTCTAGGATCTAGGCTAGGGTTTCATTTTAGGGCAAGAAGGGTGAGTAAACTTTCTTATTACATGCTCGAAGTCCACCTAACTTCAAGAAGGAAGTCAAATTTGCTATGTATTCCAAGCTCCCATAGTGAGAAGATAGAAATTTTTTGGAGCTCATTGGCAATCTCAAGCTAGTTTACTATGTACATTGAGTTTTTTGTGATCCAAATGCAACCAAATCAATTTCTACTTGTTTCTCAAGTTGAAGGCCGTACTAAATCTTGTAGTACACACGTGTGGGCTCGGATTTCAATGTTGATCAATGCTTTTGATTGTTATGTCAAATTGCCAATCTAGATCAACTTTTTGATGATTAGTTTTTTGGTAGATTGTTAAGCAAGCATCCAATCACTCTTGTGGATATTTTGTAGATCCATTTATGGTCCTAAAGTACAGTACTTTCACATGGTATCAGAGCCAAGTATAAGAGCATAAGCCATTGATCTAATGCAAATCCATTTTTAGCAAGTTTTGGTGCTAAAAACTAGTATTGAGAGAGCAAGCTAGAATCTTGATTTTGGTAAGGAGATTTGATCCCAAACTTGGTAGGGGTCCAAATCCCTACTATCCACATGTGTGGGCACCTCTGAACCTGCATTTAATGCATGGTATTCATTTGATCCAAAGAAATTCAATTTGTGAGCTTTTGATGTAATTTTTGGTGGAAATCTTAGGATAAGCTACCAAGATTAATCTAGACTGAAATTAGGTCCTCTAAGCTTGTTTTAGAGGTCTTGAAAGTATATCAAAAAGTGTGAAAGAGATTAAGTCATTTTTTTGTCCAAAAATAGCCAAAATTGACAAGATTTGAATGTAAGTAGATTTCACATCATCTTATCTTCATTCCAACTTTGTGAGGGAGTGCTAAAACTGAGATTATAAGTCCATTTGTTGGATTAGAAATCTAATTTGAGTGAAACACTACAAGAGAGAGACCTTGGTGAGTTTCTAGAGACAATCAAATCCATTTCTTGGCAAGATTTGTTTGAAAGTACTTTTCACTTCATCTTATCTTCATTCCAGCTTTGTGAGGGAGTGATAGAATCCATTTGTTGGATTAGAAATCAAATTTGAGTGAAACACTACAAGTGTGAGACCTTTGTGAGTTTCAAGTCAATCAAATCTATTTCTTGTTTGTAGAAGTCACTAGTAAGATGGGATCTGCTGGAGCATACCTTCTAGAAGCTAGTGAGAGGTTGAATTCTACAAATTATGCTATTTGGAAGGTTAGGATGGAGTCACTCTTGGTGCTCCAAGACCTTTATGAGTTTTTGATTGAAGAATCTCTAGGTGCACAGGAGTTAGTTAGATACAAGAAGAGATCTAGGCTTGCACTTTATTGTGTGAAGATGAATGTGAGCAATGATTTGTTGAGAGAAGTATCAGGCTGTACTAGTGCTAAAGAGGCTTGAAAAAGGACAAGATAAAATTCTTGCCATGATCAAATTCACAGGCAAATGATATTGAACCACAAAGCCAGTCACTGAGGACCAATAAGACAATACTTTGCCAATAACGTGGTCAATAGTATCGTAATGGTTATCTTAATGCTTGGAGAATAATCGATCATTGCACACTGCTTTCAGCTTCTACATTATAATTTCCTCATACGACGGCAGACACAGAAATGGATTCCAGGTTAAATATACAATTTGCTCAACAATTTGGATTTTGAGCTGGATATAAATTTCCAATTGTTGTTCTCTGTTTTATAAAATTTACACAGTGCCATCTTATCACAATTTTCAGACTGGATTAGTAAACATGACCACATAAAGTGAGTTGGGTTGAAAGAGTGTTTTTGGTTTCATGCTTGGCACCTGTAATCCTGCTGCCTGGATTTTCTGCATCTCTGATTCAATATTTGCAAACTTAGATCAACTTGCATGACCAATGTCTAATGCAGATCTTGAATTGTCATCCACTTGATGCTGCACCAAACCGGAGAGAGCAGTTTTAGCTTCTGCCATAACTACGTTCTGCAGCTTAGATAGCTGATTCTCTCGCAATTCCCATTTTTTTAGTACTTGCTTCAACTCCTGCTCTTTTTCAATAAACGCTTTGTGCACATTTTCCAATTCAAGGTCTTTCTTGAACATGGACAATTTTAGAGCTTCCAACTCCTTTTGCATGAAATCAACAGGCGAGTTATTTTCCTTGAAGTGCTGGTCTTGAAACTCAGTTTCCAACAGTGCCCTATTTGCAGCGAATAACTCATAGTTAGTTTGCATCAGGATAGTGTCTTCATCAAGATCAGAAGCCTTTCCATCTTTAGGACATTCAAGTAGTTCTTTTGAAAGACTAACAACTCTTTCCACAACTGAGGTAGCCTCAGAAAGCTTGACTTTGTACAAGTCTGAATCGACTGATATACTCTTCAGCTGCTCCTCTTTTTCCTTCAAGACGGTAGTAGTCTTCAAGTATTTTAACTCCCACTCCTTTGCAAGAGTTGCTAAATGAGCAATCTCTGTACGCAGCTCCTCCATGGTATTTCGACCAGCTTGCAAGGCACATTCTCGTTCATCCATTGCAAGCTGCACTAAAGAGAAATTGGAGCTTATCTGCTGCGATTCTAACCTGATAGCTATAAGTTCTGTTTTTATGAGTTGCAGTTGGGATTGAGCTTCCGATAAAGCAGAGTCCCTCTTCTGTAATTCAGTAGTTGCAGAGCTCAATTTGACTATTGCCTCTCTTAAGGAAGTCTTTTCGCTAGCCAGTTGTAATAGCGATTCTTCTGTCACATGCTTTTGTCTTATTAATTCTCTTTCAAGCTCGTCATAGGAAATCCTTGCAAGACGTAAAAGCTCTCTTTCGTTTCCTAGCGCTTCCCTAGCTTCTTTCAAGTTTAACTCTTTGAAGTGTATCAGTGAATTTTGCGTAGCCAACTTTTCTTCTTGCCTTTTCACTAGGAGATTCTGCTCCTCAACCTTTCCTTCAAGCTCAGTAATGGACTTCTCAGTACTTTCAAGCTCTTGTTGACAATCCACAAGAAGGCTATTACATCGATCAAGCTCTTGCTCTAAAGCAAGATTGCTCTCTTTCAACCTGATAGTGTCACGCTGTAAGGTATCTGTTTTGTTTTGTGTATCCACGAATGCATTTGCATGATTTGCCAGCTCTTCCTCTGTTTTTATCAGCTTTGCCTGTTTCAGCAATCTTTGTCGCTCTGAATCCTTGAACATCGTTTCTGCCTCCTTCAGACAAGCTCGAAGGTTATCGATTTCCGAAGACTGTTTCAAAACTTCTTCATTCGAGCTTTTCAGTTTAGATTCTTGTGTCTTCAATTCCAGATTTGCATGGCTAAGGGCATCACTTTTCTTAAGCAATTCATCTTTCGTTTGGATCAGATTTTCCTGCATCCGCTCCAAAGCCTTCTTCAAAACATTAATCGTATGCTGTTGATCTTTTGTTGTGCACCTGACCTCTTGCAGTTCTTTTACCAGTGAAGCGATTTGTTTATGTGATCCGCCAAACTCATTACTCGTCCTGCCCTTGCCGGAATAAGCGGCGTTGCTTTGCTTATTCGGAGGAGGAAAATACGGTTCCACCATATGCACATTCTTGTCAGTTGATTCTGGAGTCTTCTCCTCCTCTTCATTCATCGAAATCTCATTTTTATTAATGGAAAACGATAAAACGAGACGCCTCCCGCATCCAGTCCCTTTTTCCACGGTGCCTGCAGGATCCTGACCCTGCATCTTTAGCCTTTTTAACACATCTCGAGCATCCTCTATATTGTCAAGGCCACGGCTGGTTGAATTTCTGCCAAAATCTTTCATAGCCGCTGTGAACAGCTGCCGATAATTGCTTTTGTGCATTCGTGGACAAGAAATCTTTTTGTCTCCCAGAACGCAGCAATTTGCCTGGATTTGCTCAGAAATATTATCCAAAGTATACAAGAGTCAATTATATGAAGATGACACATCGATATTACACTTCCAGACACTGTAAAACCATCCCTCGTTGTACAACCCTAGGTCTGAATGTTCTAACTTGCAACAAGTTATCAGGCAGAAACTTCCGCTTTACTAAAAGCAGATCTTAAAAACAAGAGAATGA
>CM055097.1:72305705-72442757 GCA_029204225.1 Diphasiastrum complanatum
AGACCCTAGCATTAATGTGGACTAGATTCAAATGTCAATCTTCTATAACTCATGTACTACACTTTTTCACACTTTCAGAAAGTGTTTATTCAAATGCTTTTAGACTAATATAACTTTGAAAAGTCAAACTCAAAGTCTAATATGAAAATTGGCCAAAATTGCCAAATATACAAATATGATCAAAATGGCAAAACTAATTTTAATTTCTCACAATCCCTCTTCAACTAGTTTTAGCATAGACTTTGAGAACACTCCAAGTAAAGTTCTATGCTTCATGAACAAGTCCTTTCCCAATGCTTTGGTGAAGTTATCAGCTACACATTCCCCATGTTGAAGCTCCATCTCCTTTGCCAAGACTTTCTCCCTCACAAAGTGATATTCCATCTCAATATGCTTGCTCTTTTTCAAGTTAGAATCGATTTTCCTCAAATCTAGCAAGTGATATGCCAACTTTTGGGCTGATAGGTTGTCACAAAAGATGATTGAGCTCTTTGAAAAGTCTAGCAAGTGAAGGTCCTTGACCATCCTCTTGATCCATACCATCTCCTTTGTGCAATGTGTAAGTGCTTTGTACTTGGCCTTACTAGATGACAATGAGATAGTGGCTTGTTTCTTTGACATCCATGATATAGCTCCATCACCTATGAAAATACAATGAGCACTTATGGATTTCTTATCCATTCTATCTCCAGCAAAGTCCGAATATGAAAATCCAAACAAGTTAGGTGATGATCCCTCATACAATATGCCAAAATCTTGAGTTCCAATGATATACCTCAAAACTTGTTTCTCTAGCTTCCAATGCTCTTCAATAGGATCTTGCATGAATTGGCTCAATCTACCAATACAATAGCTTAGATCTAGTCTTATCATGGTTAGGTAGATGAGTGAACCAACTTTCTTTCTATAGAGAGTAACGTCTTTGAAGGATTTTTCATTACCTCTTATAGTTAGCTTTACATTTTACTCCATAGGTGCATCACAAGACTTTGCATCTACCATATGAAATCTTTCTAGAATAGAATTAGCATACTTCTCTTGACAAATGAAAGTAGATTGAGAAGATCTAATCACTTCTATTCCTAAAATGTAATGCAAATGACCAAGATCATGCACCTCACACTCCTTCTTGAGAGCACTCTTGATATCCTCCACATCTTGGTTGTGTCCACCACTCAAGATGATATCATCCACATAGATTAGCAAAATGATAACATCATTACCAAAAAACCTATAATAAAGTGAATGATCATATTCACTCATAACAAAGTCTTGAGAGAGTAAAAAAGTGTTAAGCTTAGCATACCAACTTCTTGGTGCTTGCTTAAGGCCATATAAGCTCTTTTGTAGAAAACACACATGATTTGGCTTTGTAGGTGAAGTGTAGCTCTCGGGTTGGTCCATGTACACTTTTTCTTTAAGATCACCATTTAAAAAAACATTTGTGATATCCAATTGTCATAGATCTCATCCATAAAGAGTAGCAAGAGATATGATGACCCGAATGCTTACCATCTTTGCCATGGGTACAAATGTTTCATCATAGTCAATACCATGTTCTTGAGCATATCCTTTTGCCACCAACCTTGCCTTATG
Source organism: Diphasiastrum complanatum (assembly GCA_029204225.1). NCBI lineage: Eukaryota > Viridiplantae > Streptophyta > Lycopodiopsida > Lycopodiales > Lycopodiaceae > Diphasiastrum > Diphasiastrum complanatum. The sequence continues at coordinate 72,307,302 of CM055097.1, forward strand.
TTATTGATAGATCCATCTTGGTTTGTCTTCACTTTGAAGATCCATTTACATCCAATAGCTTTCTTGTCCTTAGGTAACTCCACCAATCTCCATGTTTCATTCTTCATAAGAGCTTGATACTCAAGATCCATTGCTTGGATCCACTCCTCTTTGTTTATTGCTTCATCTACACAAGTGGGTTCATCAAAATATGTGAGAAAAGCAAAATGAATCACTTCCACTTTCTTACCCTTCTCATCATATGTGAGCCTTGAAGGTGTTTGTCTTCCCATTGGTGTTCTCCTTGGCTTTTGACTTGATGAAGGTCCTTCATCATCACCATCTATAGTAGGATCCTTTACATCAACATCAAGAATGTTAGATCCATCCACTCCGTCCTTAGTTGACCTCACTATTGTCGTAAAATTGCAGTGTGGGCGTGAGCGACAGCGGAAGCTTGAGGATTTGGGCGCGGCGTGTAGGAACAGAAATGCAATAGTTAGCAGCAGAATTATTCAAGTCGAAGAATTCATACAATATGCGCAAATGAACGACACAATAGTGAGACAAAAATTGCACTCAGATTAATATCAACAGTGAGTACAATAGCTTGAAGTAATAACTTCAGCTTGTTGAGCGTAATAACGCTGGCTACAGAAAACTTTGATTGAAAGAGAATTTCAATTAACTCAATTCAAGACTTAATCCTTACATAGCTTGAATCAGCTAAAATATAGATTTACAAGTGTCGAGGAACAAAATATCTTACATGTCTTTAATGTTATTTATGCTAGTCTTTACATATGTACAAAGTTGGTAACCACCAACTGCCTTTGGGATATTTGGTTGTCCAGCTATTTTTAGGGTTGCTGATAAGTTGGCGACGTCGGTCAGCCAATGCAGCAAAAACGCGAAAAAGCCAAAAAAAAACCCGAAGATGCCTTTAGATTGAAGTTTTGCAACTCCTGAAGGTGCCTTACACTAGAGGTATGTAAATCCCTAAGGCGCCCTTAGATTCAAGACAACGAAGAAGGCGAAAGGCCGAAAAAGTGCCTTACATCTAAGGCAGTGAAGAAGTCGAAGGTGCCTTAGATTTTAAAGGCAACGAAAAAGACGAAAAAGACGAAGATGCCTAAAAATGTTTTCTAAGGCATTCTGGCCACTTGGCTAGTGTGTCGCATTTTTTGCTAAGGAGCGAAAAGGGCGAAGGTGCCTAAAAAATTGTTTTAAGGTAAAAGAAGAAAAATGTGAAGGTCCGAAAATATGAAGTCGGCCTTCAGGTTTTCAAGATGCTCATTACTTGAATGATTTATTTAAGACTGAGCATAAAAAATCTAACACTCCCCCTTTATGTGGATCCTTAAAAACTTTGAACTTCAGATTTAACATATCGTTAAATATGAGATGTTGCTCTTTTGATAGAGCCTTTGTGAAGTAATCTGCTGCCAGTAGCCAGGATCCTGCAGACGTATCTCTCTCTCTCTCTCTCTCTCTCTCTCTCTCTCTCTCTCTCTCTCTCTCTCTCTCTCTCTCTCTCTCTCTCTCTCTCTCTCCACCATACAGCAGGCCTCTCTCTCCATCACAACTAAAATCCGTGAGGCGACAAGCAGCATTCTATAGATCCAGAGCAGTTCTGGTTTGTTGACAATTTCAAATATTCAATTGCTCAATTTGTTGTGTAATTGATATTTTTCTTTTTCTTAAAGCAGATATTTTGTAGTGGTTGCTTTAATATGACTACTTTTTTATTTTATTTTAGTATGTTCCATTGAATATTGTAAGTGTTTTGCTGAATCAGATGAGATTTGGTTATACTTTGGGAATTTCTCTTAGCTTAAGTAGGCAAGCTTACAATTCAAGTTTGATGTGCAAGATTTTTCCAGACACGAACGTCTAAACTCGAATTTTTTTAGACACGAATTGGAATAATTGCAGACTCGACTCGAATTGGACGAACTCAACTCGACTCAAATTGGAGAAACTCGAATTGAACGAACTCTCTCTCTCTCTCTCTCTCTCTAAAACACTAAAAAAATCTCAATTTCTCTCTCTCTCTCTCTCTCTCTCTCTCTCTCTCTCTCTCTCTCTCTCTCTCTCTCTCTCTCTCTCTCTCTCTCTCTCTCTCTCTCTCTCTCTCTCTCTCTCTCTCACACACACACACACACACACACACACACACACACACACACACACACACACACATGACTCGAATTCAAAGAAGTTTTCTCACTTGACTCGACTCGAATTCAGAGTTTTTCTAGACACGAATGGCTAAACTAGAATTTCTGGAGACTTCAATGTTTTGAGTCTCGAAATTTTTGAGACACAAAATTTTTGAGACTCGAAACTCTAATTTTTGGAGTGTCTTTAAATTTTCGAGACTCAAAACATTGTGGAGAGACGAAATTTTGTGGAGAACTTGAAACTTGAATTTTTCTAGACTCGAATTTTTGGAGTCTCCGAATTTTCGAGACTCAATTTTTGGAGACTCCAAATTTTTTATGTACATTTTGAGGGCCATTGTCAATTTGTGGAGAGACAATTTTTTGGAGACTCAAGATACGAATTTTTGGAGGTACATTTCGAGGTACTTTCGAGTTACTTCGACGGTCAGTGTCTCAATATTTGAGGTATTTTCAAGACGGAATTTTTGGAGACTCCAAATTGTCGAGACTCAATTTGTGGAGGAACAAATTTTTGGAGACTCAAAACACGATTTTTTGGAGATATTTTCAAAGGTACATTTCGAGGTTTCAATTTTTGGAGACACGAAATTTTCAAGACTCGAAACTCAAATTTTTGGAGTCTACAAATTTTTGAGACAATTTGTGGACAGACGAAATTTTGTGGAGAGACTCGAAACTCGAATTTTTTGGAGTCTACAAATTTTCGAGACAATTTGTGGAGAGACTCGAATCTCGAATTTTTTGGAGTCTACAAATTTTTGAAACAATTTGTGGAGAGACGAAATTTCTGGAGAGACTCAAAACTCGAATTTTTCTAGACTCGAATTGTTGGAGTTTTCAAATTTTCGAGACTCAATTTTTGGAGACTCCAAATTTTTGAGGTACATTTTGAGGGTCATTGTCAATTTGTGGAGACACAAATTTTTGGAGACTCGATATAAATTTTGGAGGTACATTTCGAGTTGCTTTCGAGGTATTTCGAGGGTCAGTGTCTCAAATTTTTGAGGTATTTCACTGTCAATTTTTAGGTACTTTTCGAGATACTTTCGATACAGAATTTTTGGAGACTCCAAATTGTTGAGACTCATTTGTGGAGGAACGAATTTTTGAAGACTCAAGACACGAATTTTTGGAGATATTTTTGAGGTACATTTCGAGGTTTCAATTTTTGGAGACTCAAAACTAAAAAATTTTGGAGTCTATAAATTTTCGAGACAATTTGTGGAGAGACGAAATTTTGTGGAGAGACATGAAATTCGAATTTTTCTAGAATTTTTGGAGTCTCCAAATTTTCGAGATTCAGTTTTTGGAGACTCCAAATTTTTGAGGTACATTTCGAGGGTCATTGTCAATTGTGAAGATGAATTTTTGGAGACTCAAGACACGGCTTTTTGGATGTACTTTCGAGGGTCAATGTCTCAATTTTTGAGATACTTTTCGAGGTATTTTGAGGTACTTTTCAAGGGTCAGTGTCTCAATTTTCGAGGGTCGATGTCTCAATTTTCGAGGTACTTTTCGAGCTATTTTGAGGTACTTTCGAGGGTCATTGTCTCAATTTTGAGGTACTTTTCGAGGTACTTTCAAGGGTCAGTGTCTCAATTTTCGAGGTACTTTTTGAGGCACTTTTCGACGAAATTTTCGAGACTCGAAACTCAAATTTTGGAGTCTACAAATTTTCGAGACAATTTGTGGAGAGACGAGATTTTGTGGAGAGACTCGAAACTCAAATTTTTTGGAGTCTACATGTTTTCGAGACAATTTGTGGAGAGACGAAATTTTGTGGAGAGACTCGAAACTCTAGACTCGAATTGTTGGAGTCTCCAAATTTTTGAGACTCAATTTTTGGAGTCTCCAAATTTTCAAGGTACATTTCGAGGTGCTTTCGAGGTATTTTGGAGGTACATTTGGAGGTACATTTCGAGTTGCTTTCGAGGTATACCGAGGGTCAGTGTCTCAAGTTTTCGAGGTATTTTCTAGGTATTTCAGTGCCAATTTTTAAATACTTTTTGAGGTACTTTCGAGACGGAATTTTTGGAGACTCCAAATTGTCGAGACTCAATTTGTGGAGGAACGAATTTTTGGAGACTCAAGACACGGCTTTTTGGATGTACTTTCAAGGTTTCAAGGGTCAGTGTCTCAATTTTCGAGGTATTTTCAGTGTCAATTTTTCGAGGTATTTTTGAGGTACAATGTCTCAATGTCAGTGTCTCAATTTTCGAGGTACTTTTGAGGGTCAGTGTCTCAAATTGTGGAGAGACGAATTTTTGGAGATTTCAATTTTTGGAGGTACTTTCGAGGTACTCTTCAAAGTTTGAGGTAAGTGTCGCATTCTTTGAGGGCATCCCGCCAATTTTTTCAAAATTTTTGCGAGATTTTTGATGCCTTTTCGCATTTAGGCATCGGGATTTTCGCGAAACCTTCAGGGAAATTTTTCGAGATATTTTCTCAAAAGCTTCAGTGATTTTCGCGAAATTTTTGCCAAATCTTCAGGGAATTTTCTCGAAGTTTTCGCAACATTGCCCTCCCCCTCCAAAAAAATGCGACACTCCCCCTCCCCCTCCTAAAAAATGGCTCCCCCCTCCCAAACAATGCGATACGTCGGCTGGCACACTTCGGCCACATACACACATACATCTTCCACCCGTCAATGAAGACATACTAAATTTCCAAATCATCGGAGAATCATCGCCCGTCAACGAGATACTCAATTTCCAAACCATCGGTCGTCGCCTAGATCGGTTGCCATTGCTCGTCAACGACGGGCACTCTTTACTAGTGTATATATATATACATATTGTGTGTGTGTGTGTGTGTGTGCGTGCGTGCATGTGATCGCATGTGTTCGGGCATGCATGTGTTGAAGTGAACTGAGTTATGTGATACTTTGGCAACGTATGACACCAATTTATGTGATGATCTTTTGTCCACTTTTTGAGGCAATTGAGGGCAAGCAAAGACTTTCTTGGTGATGGTGGTTTCCATTTTGGCTTGTTTCTTAGAAAATGTGGGTTGGAAACATAAAACACATGCATTAATGGGCGAAAACTTATGTATGCAATTCATAAAAATGCCATTAATATTTTCATGACTTGCATATGGAAGCCATAGCAATCCTTTTGGCTTCCACTTAAATGTGTTATTTGAAGGCTTCTTTTGAGAGAGAGAGAGAGAGAGAGAGAGAGAGAGAGAGAGAGAGAGAGAGATTGAGAGATTCTATAATTTCACTTCTATTAGGTTGGCCAAGAATAAGTACGAGTTTTGCTTATCATTTACATATAAGGGTATATACGTTAATGGTAGTTTGAGTAATTCTCAAAATGATTTACAATCGGTTCTTGATTTTCAAAATTGTGTGTCAACCTAATAGGCTCTACTAATTTTTCATGTTAGGAATTGCAAAGGTCACTAATAAAACCATTCCCATATAATAATGAGCCTTACCCCAATGTTCGGGAGACCTTTTTGAGGTTTTCGTCCAAAAACCAATATGTTAAAGAGTTCTTCGGCCTCTATTAAGTGACAACCTCTTACTTGCCGATTTATGACATAAAAAATCTTGTACAATTTTTGTCATGCCAATTTTTTGAAAAAGATGGCGAGGCTTTCCACATTGGCCTTACCCAAAACCATTCCAATAAACAAAAGCACTTCAATCATTTAGAATTGGGCACTCCTTTATGATATTAACTGCTGAAGAGAATTGTAACTGCAGTTAACATCACAGTGTTATCTCCTTTGCCCTTCACTTTCCGCCTCGCAGCTCTCCTTCTCCTGCATGATCGCGTTCGGTTTTGCAGTCATTACCGCCAAAGGAAAAAAATCTAAATCTAGCCCTTATGTCTTGCAATTTCTGGAATACAATTCGATCGATCCAATTCTTTTGAGTTGGAGTTAATGTTTGTGTATTTGCCAGCAGCAGCCAAACCTTTTTCACAGTTGCGTCTGTTGTGTTGATTTGCTGCATGAGATTTTGATTTTTGGCCTTGCCTTCTTTCACTTCGTTTCTTTCTAATTTGCAAGCAAAGCATCTGTTACAACCTCACAACACGCACCAGTTGCGATCCTTGTGAATCGGTCACTTTACACGCAAGACCACAAAATTGGCTTAGTTTTCTACTGATTAATCAGGGGATCGGCACACGGAGGTTAGGGTTTGCGTAATATCTCTCAGCAGCATTAAGAATGAGTTTCCTGTTTGGAAAGAAGAAAACTCCTGCAGGTATTTTGTGTTTCGATCTCTTCCTTAGCTGCTCATTTTACCTGTTTTATTGCTGTTTGCAATCTCTATCAAAATGGACAGATGGCCTTCTAAATAGAAGACATTGAGTCTGTCAATCGAACCTATTGTCTCTTTTAGGAGAAATTTTTATGGGTTACATTTACTATTTTACCCTACCAGGAGACTATGTCTTGATCCAGGGCTTTGACATACTCTATTCTTCTCCATTCAAAGAGCTTCCCTTGACTATCTATAGTTTGTTTGCTTCCCATGAATGGGCATCAAGGAAAGATTGAGTAGTAAGATGTTTGTTTGGTATTTTCTAATGATCTATGACATTACGAATTCTGTAGAGCTTCTGCGGGAGAACAAGAGAATGCTTGATCGCTCGATTAGGGAAATTGAGCGGGAAAGACAAAGTTTGCAGACTCAAGAGAAAAAGCTTATTTCGGAGATAAAAAAGACTGCAAAGCAAGGCCAGATGGTGAAGTTGTTCCCATTCTGGCTGTATGATTATAAGTTTGCTGAATTTATAAGATTCTGAATGATATCTTCTATGTTGCTCTAGTGGCTAGCACAAACTTCAACTCATAAATATCTAGTTTTTTGAAAGGATGTATTGTTCTTTGTTCTAGAGTGCGGTAAGAGTGATGGCCAAAGACCTAATTCGAACACGACATCAGATTACAAAGTTTTATGGTCTTAAATCTCAGCTGCAGGGTATCTCACTACGAATACAGGTCAGTTAATTTCGGTGCCATAGTTTCTTTATTTTCGACTTCTATTGGCCATCCTAAGTTGTTCCTTGATGCCGAAGCAATTTTTCTGGTACCTTCAAAGACTGAAGTTTATTACCTTATGAAGAGATGGTACAACATATTTTTAGCTTATAAATGTTGAGAGTTTGACTTAAAGTTGACTCTAATGTTTCACAGCTTCAAGCAACATAAGGCCTGTTCATGGTTTGTGCCTCCTAATAGATGGAATCTAGAGAAGATTAAGAAGCTGCCAATGCAATAGGTTATAGTGTTTTTTGTTTGTCATTTTATTAGATTCTGCTAATAGCACTTCTCAGCCCATAATTTTTTAAAGCCACCAAGTAGGTCACTGATTCATGCATAGGTATCTCAAGTGTGTGATATTTGTTAGGCACCATGGGCCTATCATTTCCTTTGACATCATCTGATATTCACTTGCTAGGATGATACAAGGAACTCCCTTTTGGGAGGCACAAGGGCAGCGATTCTGGAAGTATTAGCTATCACCATGATAAGGCTCACGGAATCAGAGATCATAGTCGTCTAAGAGCTATAGTGTTAGCTTATGCTATGAAAGAGATATTGAAGACAAGCCTTGTGAAAACAAATTATCAATTGGTTTCAGTACATAACCTTTTCAATCTTCGATAAGGATAATGGGCAATGCTGCTGAATTCCTTCTTGTGTTTCATGGTTGGTTCATTGTCATCTAGGAAGCTAATGTGTTGACCATTTCTTGCAAGAACTATATTTCAAAAGTGAGTCTTATGTGAACTAACTAGTTCGTACTAGAAGCCCTTTCAATCTATGAGAAGGATAATGGGTAATGCATCTAGATTCATTTTTGTGTCTCATGTTTGGAGCAAAGTTATGTTAACTAATGACATCATTTTTCGAAATTACTAGATGTATTCAAATAGTGAATTCAATCTACTCCTATTTACAAAAAAGCTCATGAACAACTTTCTACAACAGTCTACAACAATCTACTAGGGGTGTAACGAGCATCATATGGCCATAGTGGACATTGTAAAGCGGCTTATAAATAGAAAAGATTGATATAATTCACATCAAAGTTGCACGTTCCGTTCCGGAACGCATTCCGGGAAATCCCATTAGGGTTTCCCGGAACGTACAGTAAATTTTTCTTTTTTTTGATTTTTTTTCCCAAAATACAGATTTATTGGTGTCCAAAATCGTTTAGACAGTATATAAATTTTTTTCTGCTCCTATTAACGTTTTTTAGGCCATTTAGTGGTTTTCTTTTACTTTTATGAAGAAAAATTAATCAAAAAGAAAAGTGATCCGGAACGCTTGTTCCGATCGCTGTTGCAGTGGAACGCGATCCTCTGTAACTTTGATTCACATATTGGGATATAGTTTGGATAAGATTGGAATCTGAAGTACATGTAACATTGTTGTTTTTTCTTGACCTTGATTGCTACTTTGTGGCTTCGAAAATTTCAACATAAATCTTTGGTTTGTTAGGTTCTCAATTGACCAAAATCTGAATTTTCGTAAAAAGCCTGATGATTGTCATTATGGGGCTACACTTTCTGGAGTTTTAAAACCTATACATGAGCTAAAACTAGCACATGTGATTTCTAGTCTTTGTTAAATTCATGACATAGAGAATAGTAGACCATAGTAGTCTCTCTCATTCGCTTGCAAGATTTATTTATTTATTTTTGTTTGATTATGGTGGTACAAATAGAGTGCCAATATCACATCAAAATCAAGTGCTTTTCATGTTTCAGACTTTGAAGTCAACCCAAGCAATGGCGGAAGCAATGAAGGGTGTCACAAAGGCAATGGGACAAATGAACAAGCAGTTGAACTTACCAGCTCTACAAAAAATCATGCTAGAGTTTGAAAGACAAAATGAGAGAATGGAAATGACGACAGAAATCATGGGTGATGCTATTGATGATGCTTTAGAAGGTGACGAGGAAGAGGAAGAGACAGAAGAACTTGTCAACCAAGTCCTTGATGAGATCGGAATAGATCTTGACTCTCAGGTATTTTTTCCTAATCAAAATAACAAGGTCCTTTCTCACATTGTATGATTTGTTTATGGATTCAACATAATGGGAGGCCGCATTATGCTACTTTTGACTGTTGAGCAAGTTTTAATTTTCTATTCATTAGTTGAGAAGAAGATGATTTCCTTATTAATTCAGCCCAAAATAGACACGAAAATCTATGGGTTGAGAGTGTATGTCCCGCTATGGTAAAAAAAAATCATCAGTTTTCTTGCATTCATCAATCACAATAATTCATGTGTGTGTGTGTGTGTGTGTGTGTGTGAGAGAGAGAGAGAGAGAGAGAGAGAGAGAGAGAGAGAGAGAGAGAGAGAGAGAGAGATTTTGAACGGGTCTCCATAATTAGATATTGCAAGAATGAGGAAGAAGATGCATCAAAGAAGAGTCAGAAGACTCTTTACAACTAGGTAATTCTAAATTTTAAATGATTGTAAAATTTTGAATCTTCTGACATATGGTTCTTCTTTTGGTGGTGGTGGTGAGGGGGGGAACATTTTGAGCACATTGATGGCAACTTTTCTTATTCTATAGAGTTTTTCATGTGGTGCGTTTTTTTTTTGGGGGGGTGGGGTTTGTTAAGCTCTTTCCCATTGAGCACATTTGGCAACTTTTTTTATTCTAAAGAGTTTTTCAATCTGGTGCATTTTTTTTTTTTGGTGCGGGGGTTGGGGGGGAGTTTGTTAAGCTCTTCCCCATTGAGCACATTGATGGCAACTCTTTTGATTCTAAAGAGTTTTTCAATGTGGTGCGACTTTGTAAACTTTACCGGATGAACTCTTCACTCCTTTTTTTCTAGAGGTTATAACGTTGAGGGTAAGTCCAAGCTACAGAAAAGTGGAAGCATTGCCAAAAAATTCCTTGTTATTGAAAACTCAACCTAGACCTAAAAATCTTACACCGTACGCTTGTGATACTTTGAAACTTTGTGATCCTAAAATATGTCCATCCATGCTACTAGTTCCAGAATTGTCTCAAACAACTTGGGACCATGCAGATAATGGATAACCAACAAATATGCTGCCAACTTTACAAGGAGGAAATGTGTAACTTGAAGCTTATCAATGCAGAAACAAACTGTCATCCTGATTGGAAAATTATAGCAGCAGATTTTCTCTTTCTGATGAAAGCAAATTACCACAAATGTTAAGGTGTGTTTGTTAGAGATTTGCCTGATTGAATATGAAACTTCAAAAGAATAGGATCCTGTTCAGCCTCCGACATTGATGATTAATACGAACTGTGTCAAACTTTGATATCCGCTACAACCTGTAACTCTAGCAATTCGGACAGTGGAACCGGGTCCCTTTTTTTTTCATACTGAAACTCACAAAAACCAAATAAAATCCAGACACACCCCTCCCACCCAAAAAATAGGGCAGCGATCCATGAAACCCTTATTGGGGTCGCATTCCAGAACGTGAGCTGCATCTAACTTTGAGGGTCCAAGTGAATAAAAGCCCCTAGTAATGTCTGTAATCGTTTCAATTCTTTAACCATACCTCCATTAGAAGGATCATCAGTCTTCTTTTACATCCTTGACAAGTGCAAGTATTTCTAAAACCATTATCTTGCAAGTGATTATTGTCTTGTCTTAATAAAGCTTTATCTTATTGGCAAAGATTGTTCATGTTATGCAGAGGAGTCTTTCTTAGCTTTATTTAAGTTCAGATGAGACATTTCAATTCCCAAGGAGCACTTTCACGGGATAGCTTAACATATCCTTGTTATGTTGATTTTTGTTTCTATATCTTTTTCATTTGAATGATATAAAGTTTCCCTTATGATTACGATTCTATAAAAAAAGAAATGACTTTGACGAACCACTCATGGCAATTTTTGAACGGCAATTATTGAATTTTGGAAAAGGAATTTCTGATTCAATTTTATTGAGGATATCTTGAATTTTGATTTGCCAATGGGGATTCTAGAATATAGCTGGAAAAATTTTGAGACACCTTGTATGGCTGGCCCATTTCTATCGAGCTTACTGAGTTCATGAATCAAATCATTTTTGTATCTAAGGTCGAATCAGCATTTATTAGCCTTTTTTGTAGATCCTAGTGTCCCCTGTTACAGTAGTGTATAACAGTGCTCGCAACTGCATACTCAGGTTCCGTTCTTTTAAGTTGCTTCTGTTCAGAGGCTCTATAAATGAAGTGGTGAGTTGCAATGTCTTGAAAGGTGTATGGTCGTGCTTCATGCAAACATGGTTGTGAACTCGTTCTTAAGTGTTATTTGTGCTTCTTTAAGTAGAGTGTTTTGTGCTTATGGTGGGTTCCCTCAACCAATTGGTTTTTCAAATGCAGCTTCTGAATGCTCCTAGCACTGCAGCCACTGTATCTGGAGAAAAAGCTCCTGTGAAGGTTGCTCAGGCAACAGCAGCTTCAGAGGATGATGCAGGAATTGATAGTGATCTTCAGGCTCGTCTTGACAATCTTCGCAAACTCTAAAAGAATAGTTCAAACTTCAAAGACATAATGCACCATTCTAAGTTCAGCCTGTCTGGCCTCTGGATTGACAGATTAAGCAGTCCTATTATAGTGTTAGTCCTGGGTGTATAGTATGTCTTATCTACTAAAGTGTATATGGCCTTAAGATTACCGAGCAACAGAAAAAGCAAACAATCTCTTGTTGGTTCTGTCACCAACAGCTTTCTTGTACAAACAATTGCCATACAATGTATTGCTAGCAGGTAACTAAGTATGAAAGACATTCTGAGGGCAACACCTCTCTCTATTTCAGGACATTTGTATTTCATAGTCTTTAAGGAAATAAGTTGACCATTTATCTGCTTAAAAGAATCAGCATTCTGTTATCTTTTTACCTGGAATTGGATTTACTGTATAAAGGCAAGTTCTTGTACCTTGTTATAAAATTTCTGCTGACTTGAGTTTTCAACGTGCCTCTTTGCTTGCGTCAGGATTGAGAAAAGCTCATTTTAACATGCTTTCAGCATTTTAAGGTGTAGCTCGAGTCTTTGCAGGTTCTTAGCTACAGATCATCTTGTTGCTAGTGTTTGTTTGCTGCACCAATTTGCCCACTATCTGATTATTTGATGTAGAGCCCACTGAGACTTCAACTGAGCACATGGGTTGTGTAATGAACAAAAGAATAGTGTACTGTAGTGTAACTCTGCTATGCAGTTAGCAGCAATGTTGTATTGTATACACTCTTTGTCAAGGAGTTCATGATGAGACTTTTGGCTACATCAATCAATGGTTTTGACAGCGCATATTGGACATCAATGGGTTTTCAAGGATCAAGACAACGCCGTCAGTGTTCTGGCCTACAGTGCACATTTGTACACGTGTACATACATGTGCATGTTAGAGGTCTCTCTCTCTCTCTCTCTCTCTCTCTCTCTCTCTCTCTCACATGTACGTGCACATTCATGTGGTGAAAGTGGAACTGAACCTGAACAGCCTATTTTGGAAGAATCTTTTTTCAAATATTGTTACATACAGGCATTGAACACACTGTAAACATAATGACAGCACATGACTGCAAATATCTAAGAGCCATTTGTACCTTAATAATGCAATTGACGTGCAACTATAGGCTTATAGTTGCGTGTTTTCTGCATATTGTACTTTTAGAAAAAATTTCCTATCTTTGACATCCATGATTTGAATCTTTTTGCGTGCACATTCTTTTTATACATTTTCGGAACATAATTTTTGTTTCCCTTCACAATAGCCCCTTTCCCAAAACAAAATTTTGAAGTAGATGTCCTATTTCTTTCACAGAATTTTCTACCTAGTTTTGATCAGTTCAGTACGGCTTCTAAAAAATGTGTTTTGGTGAGAGTTTGCTTTGACTAAACCTAATGTTTCTAGTGATTATCCCTCTCTGAAGAAGCTGATTTTACCCTCTTCTGCTCACATTTATTTGAAGTATGTGGATTGCATACAGTGTGAGAACATAATTCAGGTAGGTGGATATGTTATTCTTTTTTGGGGAAGGCATTTTTTGAATCAGCATTCAATATTTTTCTAGGAAAAATTTGAATATTATCTGAATCAGCAACCTAGAGAGTGCTTAATTTTACATGCCACCGAGGTTTTTTATGTGCTCATGGACAGGAAACATATCAAGCCACAATGGTTTACATTTACTTGCATGTGTGCCACTATACTTTCATCATGCAAGTGCTTGCTATCTTATGGTGATTGTGATATATTTTGTTATTACAATTTTTGTAATTCATTTTTGTCTAGTGTTTGTTAATGGATTTATTAGTTTTTAGTTTTCCATAAAAATGTGTATGCTAGCTTCAAAGTTCAGTCTGAGCATTATTAAGTAATCTAAAGATTCTACTCTCCATGTAATTGTAATCTATTATGGCCCTAGGGATTTATCACTAATCAAAAAAGAAAATTGCAAAATAAAACAAAAAAAGACGTTCACATTCACAAAACTGTCAATTCAGTCACGTTCTGTTTTGAAATGAGTGTTCCGAAATGGAATGTACAACTATGCATTTAACACTAAAATTTAATCAATTGATTTTGAGCAAATTATAGGCAAGATATGTTGTGTTGAGCATGTGATATTTGCTGAATTTATGTCAGGTCTCAATAATCACATTCCACATCTCTTCTCACTATATCACATAAGCTACCAAGGAATTTAGGTGGATATTGTCACACACACACACACATGCACTCTTGTGAATTTGGGACCATGAGTTTTTTTAATCATGAACATGCTATGATGTGCCAGAAGCTGTTTGACAAAAAAAATTATGTTTCTAAATAAGTCTTGTAAAATATTAGCCTATATGTGATCATAAGCAACACATTCATTATTATATTTTAATAAAGAATTTCGCACACAAAGTTTCTCGTGTCAAGTAATGAAAGGTAGTGTTTGAAAAATAATACGGGCCTTTTGATAGAAAATCTTTGTCATATTGTCACATATTAATAATATGCTACCATCTATTTAAATATTCAAGACAACAAATACTTCTTACACTAATCTAAAAAGTGGTAGACAATAACGACAAGCTACTAATGACTAGGCATTTTGTATTGAGTGAAATATGGTATCTTAAAATATGGGTGTGCAATAGTATTGCATTTATATCTCTACTTAGACAAAATTATTCCATATAAAGTGTGGTGAACATAATTATTGAAAATACTTCAGTTTGGAGTTGTGTAGAGAAATATGACCATTCAAAGTTCCTTAGTTCAGGTGCTAGTTTCTATTGTTTGGATGATATTGGATGTTCCTTATGTGAATGGTTTGGAGACTTTTGCCAAACCTTTGAGGGGTAGTACAAAAATTGGTGGACTATTATGCAACATCGATAGTAAATTAGTTGCATATAAGTTTATTGTCCAATAAGTACAAAGGAGCTTGATGCACACTTTTCTTTGAATGTGCGGTAATCTTCAATCAAATTTTCAACCTAGTTCATTTAATATGTTAAAAGGATAACTCATTTCTACTTATAACAAGAAGCTATGGTATACCACAAAGGCCTTGCCATGATGTGGCATTTTGAGATTTGTAAATATGTCACATCTTCTTGAAGTAGATGACCGATCACCTTTTGAAGAGTGAGGTCGAGCTATGTGGAGATCATCACCACAAAGTGTTCATTGGAAGAGAAGAAAGCAAGGTCATAACAACATCATCATCTTGAATACCACATCCTACAACTGATAACTGATCCAATAAATATTTGAAGTTGTTGATGTGAGAAGTGATGGTAGTAGAATCAAACATGCTAAGAGTAAAGAACTTCTTTCTAAGATGTAATCTAGTGGTTACATCATGAGTCTCATAGAGATTTGATAACAAATCTAATGCATCCTTAGAGGTTTTTCATGTGGTAACGTGAGATATTTGGGAGTCGGCCAGATTGAGTGTGATACATACTCAGGCCTTCTGATCTTTGATCTTTCATGCCTTTGCTTGATCACCATCTTCTGGTTTCAGGTCAAAACCTTCTACTACATCCCAAAGATCTCTATCTATCAACATCATCCTGAGTTTTAACTTCCAAATGTAGAAGTTAGATTCATTGAACTTGTCAATGATTCTAGCTTCGTTGGATGATATAGACGAAGAGCTACCAATATGAGACATGTTAACAATGATACAAATAGAACAAACTTAATCTCTCGGTTTATTTGAGCTACGCTCTGATACCAATCTGATGGGGCAAGGGAGTATAGAGAACGTGAACGGAGAAGAGAGCAAAAATATTTGCGGAACAGTTTTCCCATTACAATGGGCTGCTAGATGCAAAAATAATCTAATAGAATGTTTATGCTAAGTATAACCATAGCCTAAATGTTTTGTTGCCCAACAAGATCTTATAAATTAGTTCATACTCACAAAAATACAAAAATGAGTACAGTCCACCGAAGAGATTAGAAATGGTTTGTGTGTGGTATTATTGAAAAATGGATTTAGTCAGAAGTTTAGTTCCGAAATAGATTGAAAGAGCAGTATGACAACATAAGTTCCTCAGGCGTCAAAGACAGCCATCGTCTGATCAGAAATTGAGGAGTCGTAGATGTTCGTGTTCTAATCAGAGTGAGTGAACAATTGTTATCAAACAGCAATGAAGTGCATTCAAATTACAACAAGCATTCATCTACGTTTATACACAGATAGAAAAGCATGTTGTTGCTATATTACACTGAATCACAACAAAATAATAGTTACAACTAAAATGACGACGTAACTGGGAGGCTCAAAATCATTCGTCTCATGGGCAGAGCATCACGTAGAGTGTGCTTGGATGATCCATTTATAGAATTCATCCATGTATCAATTATAGTAAATATTTGTCACCTAATTAGGTAAGCCATTGTACTTGGAAGTATTTGGCTTGTGTGACAACTATACATGGTCAACTTGTAGGGAATGTTGACGTGAACAAGGACGCTGCAAATCTTTCACTTTGCATTTTACGTGAAGTGACTTTCTCTCACTTCGCAAATATAAAGGAAATGCATGGTGTTGGAAGTAAATCTTGTTTGCGTTGGCTAGATCTACTCACGATGTGGTGTAGTATAGAGAGGATCATCCACCTTTTAAGTTCCTACCAAAAGCTTCAAACGAAAATAGTTAATGAAAATAAATGCACTAAGGATTGCCCAACTAGTGCCCAAAATGAAACTATTTTAAAACGATAGGTAACCAATCCTTGCTAAGGCTTATCCAACAGGCAAGGTTTCTAAACTAGATCCTAAATCAACACCCACAAGGGAAATGGAATGATAGGTTGTGGCTAACTAATAATCAATCAAATAAATACATGCCACAATACAAACCGATTTCTCTCAAGCTATGCACCTTCCCAAAGGGAACACAAATGAAATAGGGAGATAGTCTAAAAAATAGAGAGCTTGATAGCTTAATCTCAAAAGTGTCATTTACATTGCAAATACCGCTCCTTTTATGGCAAGGAGAGTCTTCCATAAGTATCCACTAACTTATGGGATTAACTTACTTCTAGCCTTTCTAGAACTTCTAACTTAGGACTTAGAACTTCAAAAAGTTTCTAACTTAAGACAAAAGTTTTCTAATCTTAAGTTTCTTAAGTCTAAGTTCTCAATCTAAGTTTAAGTTATTTTATTATTTTAAGCTTCTACTCATGGACTTACAAAATGTTGGAGAAAGAGGGTGTGTGAGAGAGAAAACGAAAATAGCTCGAAAAGAAACGAACACGAATGGAAACGAACTCAAAACTCAAAAAAGAAAAGAACTCGAACGGAAAGTGTTCGTGCGCAGCGGAATGAGCTATCTCACTCTTTCCCTGGGCATGACTACGCCTATTAGACTCAAACAGAACATTTGTGATAGAAATCGCATTTGATCTGATTACATAGCCAAACATTAAGCAACAAAACATCAGAAAGATAATTTGTTGCGAATAGCTAGACAAATTATCAGTCGCAAATTAGTCGCAAAAGGCTAGACTGAGCTCGCGACTGACAATCAGTCGCGAAGAACAAACTACCAGATTAAGCAATAAGAGAGTCAGATAGAATGTAGAAAAGCATAGCAATATTGACACAAATCTGAACGCAGAACAAACAGGGTTGTAATCAGATTAAGTATATGGAAATATACATGTCCGTTGGATTATTCTCCTTCTTACCAATCGACTAATTGGTTTTAATCTTTAACCATTGTTAATCCAATTTTGCAGATTTTCTCGTGTCTTTACACAGTCTGCAGAATTACATGGAGTTTACGACAATATCACATTTTTCACCAGACAGAAATCTCGTATAAAAACATAGTATCGCATTTTTCACTTTTCAGAAGAACCTCAAATGTTAAGGAAAATGACTCTCGCAAAGTGTGCGACAACCCTAGATGAGATTTAAGGGCACCTTCTTCTGTTTCGTATTTTTTGCGAAAAATCCGGCAGTGTTGCTTGTGGCTGTTTTAGTTCATTTCTGTAGAGCTACAATTATGGTTCATTTATGCAGACAGAATGTTTACGTCCAATTTCACCGCTTATCAACAATCAATGACAAAGACTAGATGGATGCCAACTGATCACCAGCTACCTCGCGGGTGATCCAACTGGCGATGCAATTGACAACCTAATTTCTTAGTATAAATAGGTGTTCATATTCATACAGTTTAATAATCTGAAATTATATGATTATCAAGATTATTAGAAGTTTTGAATAGTTAGCTCTCTCTATCTCAAGCCTACGAGCTTGAACACTCCTGAGCATTCTAGCTCACTTCTTAGAGTTATTTTAGATATTGCTATTGCGCCATTGCTTATCAGCATTGCGCTTGATTTATTCTGTTTTGTAGAGCAAGGCCACTTAATAAAGGTTGGTTAAGATCATCTTTATTAATCGTACACAGTGTTCAATCTGTCAAGTGCATTCATATGAAGGGTGATTCCTGGTTATCCTGTTCATATACTTTTGGGATGAGATAATCACACATAACTTCATATATACAAAATTTGTGCACACTCAAAATACCAATAGAAAGGAGAAAAATAAAGATGTGCAGGTGTTTTGACCTTTGGCTGGCATAGAAGAGCAATGCTCGGACAGAAGGTCATACATGACTTAAAACTTATAAGGGAAATTCTTTTCCCGGTTCAACAATATACCCTTTTTGTGAATGATTGCCCAATTAACAAAAATTCACAAGCTCTATTATCAAAATCAAGGATTATGTCTAAACTACCTTATCCTCAAAATCTGTACATGTGCTTTAACTGGTCGGTGATCTGAGGTCTTTAGTGTATCAATAGAGTCATAAGCTTGAACCTGTGCCCTGATGCTGCTTTTATACTTTACCTTTAACAGTATCCTGTCGGTCCATGATGGTACTCTTTCCTGTGATGAATGAAGAAAGTTATATTAAAATCCCCTAAACCAGAAACAAATCTCCTGCATCGTACCGAAGTGTTTACCTTGGAAATTTAGACTTTTTACGAGATAGCTTAATGTACGCGTGAAAAAATAAATTGAAGTATTTTACTTTTGAAGTTTAGTGGTGGCTGCCAATTTCCAAACAAGAAAAAATGTAGAATATTGTCAATCAGTGATACCAACCTTTGTACTGGTGTCATAATCATCAGTTCCAACATCGTACTTGTATGTTGGCCTAAATGAGAGAGGTCCTTCTTTGAATCCACTAAATATTCGACCTTTTCGAAATTCCCTTGACAATTGATCTTTTTCCCACAAGAACTACAACAGCAAACCATCAATTAAAAACTGGCAATCAAGCTAGCAGTAATTAGGAATCTAGGTGTGGAAACTCAAAAGTAAGTAACTACTCTGGTTGTTACCTTTTCAAGGTTGTGTTTGATAAGTAGCCCAACTGAGTTCCTGTTTTCCTCTACTCGATAGTTAAGGTCCCCCATCCAGATGACAGCATCGTATTTCTCCACCGCACTGGTAGGATAAGCCTGTTCTTTGGAGTCATTTGCAAGCACTGCAGTATTTTGTATGCAAGAGCATCCTACAGAAGTAGGCTTGAAAAGGTTGTCATAAATGCGTACATACTGTGCATTTCTCTCCACTAAATTGCTCTCATGAGCTGCACTGGAACATCAGCTTGTCGTAAGTATTTTCTTGCAGGAAAGATCATAAAGACGTACAGCTGTTACTTGAAAAAAAATTTCAATTTCAATAAACACAAATCTGCAAATTCCAACAAGAGATGTAGTGATAAATGGAAGATAAGCTCGTAGTATCCAAGGTCACCAGTGCTCAGAGAAGTTAATGCTTTAAAAAGGGGACTGCAGAATTAACATTGATATAGTTGGCTGGCTATGCCTTGTCAAATCAGATAGAAATGGACCAAACTCTAGCATGAAACGGTCAATTCACAGGTATCCCCAACTGAAATTATCATAAAAAAGCAGAAATCTCTAACCAGACTAATATTTTGGACAAAACAAATGATCCAGCGACCAGCAGCAAGCAAAAGCATAAAACAAAGAGCTATGCTTTCAGTATCAAGTACACATGTTTTTCAGTTGATTGAGAGTTTGGATTGACTGCCACAGTTTGAAGAAGTTTGCACAAACTGCAGTACCCTTGAAGAAGTTTCCACAAAATGCATTACAAACATAAAGACATTAAACATATACAATCAATTGACGGCACGTACAGGCTACAGCATACAGGTCATAGAAAGAAGTTTCAGAATATGTTCCTTGTTAATCACATTAATCGCAGTAAAAATTATCAGATGCAAAGGCTGCTCAAAGTTTCTGTAAAGTGAAAAGAAGAACGGCTAAAACTAGCAAAAGGTTGGATAGTGATTATATATGCATACATTTGATTTGACATAGTTATTGATTTGTGAAGTTCAACCTCTAGCCTCTGCAGGTTCCTAGAATCTTAAAGAAGCTAAAAAATGTTCACTATTATGGCCAAAGTGTACTTACGAGCAAGATGGCACGCGACGAATAATAAAGACGTATATCTGAATCTCAATGCCACTGCAACGGCACCTTTTTGACGACCAACGACTCCGCCAAAACCTCCAACTCCAACCCTGTCGACCCTTTTGTCTGCATGCATGAACATGTACACTTCAAGTTTGTCAGCTTTTCTCTCTCTCTCTCTCTCTCTCTCTCTCTCTCTCTCTCTCTCTCTCACACACACACACACACACACACACACACAGCAGGGGTGTACCACACAAATCCTACTGACTTCTTAGTGTCTTAAAATCTATATTTCCAGATGTTTTTCAGAAGTCACTTGCAACTGAAACAGTTATATGTTATGGGGGATAGTGGATAATGTGCATGGGATAAATTTTTAATTTTCTTTGAGTCTGAGCTCTCAGAGTGTGCATCATGTTAAATGAAAAAAGGGAAAGAGAAAAAAAGATAAGAAACAAAATGAAATGTTTTAAGAATGACCAGCAGAAGACCTAACAGGATCTATTGGACAACCAAGAATGATTACAGTCATTTTTTTCCGTGCAGCTCTGTATAGCTACTGCGCGTACATAAAAACTCTTACGAATTCTGTCAAACCATTTAAATAGAATTTAACTATTGAACAATGCTGCTGGGAGTTTCAATCTTACAGCCTAATAAATCAATTTACCTAGTTGAGTTGAATACTGTGTAAATCTCTAGCTGGTCCCCGGTCTTACCTTTCGCAGTGATAATCTTTTATGTTCATATTGCATGAAATGAAATCATAGATACTTTGATCAAGAGAAGATGCAATTCTATAATGTACAAGAATCTCTTAAGTGACCAGAAGGATTCGTGAAAGTGGACTTTACCCGAAATAAATGGCTGGAGACATTTTTTGGCGAAGATGAAGAGTTGCAAAGATAGCATTGTAGACGTTGCTATAAGACTGTCACATGCTTCAGATTCTCAGAAATATAGTACACAGTACAGAGGTCAGCTAAAAAGACAAATAACGCAAATGCATTAATATTGTTAAAGATCCATACCATCTAGACCAGTAAACTAAGCTAATTTTTTGGACTCGGAAAATTTACAAAGGAGAATCAGCACTGTACAAATCTCAGAGCATGAATTGCAAAAACTGCAAAATCTACATCACCAGCAGGCTCAAGAAAAGGGTCTGTAAATAACCTGTACGTGTCGCCCAAGCCATCTAAGAGGAAAGGCTCGATGAAGGAATTTGGAGCTTCTTGAAGACCCACGACGTAGAAATCGAACCCTCCGTTACCACAGTCAATAAGCTGTGCAAGGTTAGTGCAAGGTAACTGCCGAAGCCAAGACAAAAAAAATCCGTTAGAATTCATTGAACCATCATTGTATGAAAAACAATTTACAAACACTTTTCCCTCTTATCTATACAAAAGCAGCTTATTATAGAGCCATTGCAGCGTCATAGAGTTGTACGGATAAAATTGGATCAGAATTCTCGTAAGTGAAAGAAAACAAAATTATACAGAAAATAGGAACATTTGCGCAGTCTAGTCTTTTTCGCTTGCCAAAATAATAATTTTTAAGGCAATACGCAATGGCAATCCGTTGAAGTAGATTTGTGCTCTAAACCACAGCAAATAGACGACTCACCTTGCCATTCATGTTCCATGTAACAGCATAAATGCGAAGGCTGGTTGTCGTATCTGCTCCCTCCAAAATGTATTGCGATTGCCTTTCCTCGGTGCAAACATTTGCGGGATCCCAATGTACCTCGAGTTGTTTACCAACATCGTGTCTAAACAAACCTTCATGCGTTCGTTTGAAGAGTCGTAAAGTTGGACGTTCCTGCGCAACCATTCCGTTTGACTTTTGCCTTGTGACTTGCAACTTACACTTATTATATTGCTGTTCTTTGATGGTAGTCAGCAGCTTCTCCTCTAAAGGAGAGCTTACTAATCTGATCGTTTCGCCGTTCCTTCGGATACTGAAGAGCTGCTGGCCCTGGTAGTCCAAAGTCTCCTTTCTATCTTCAATAAAAACTTTTTCTGGCCGGCTTCCTGTCCATGTAAGTTTCAGTTTCTTCCACAAGAACATTCCGATCTGGCTTCGATTTCTAATCAGCGATGCTCTTGTGAAAAAATGTGTCTGATACGAGTAATCGGCTATTGTTTCGCTTATGCGATCGTAGTAATGTAAGCTGCTTGCAGACTTGCTCTCTATTTCCAGCATTAGACTGGTGAAATTTCACACTTCACCACCGGGACGCAAATTGATCCTCTGCTGACATAAAGGTAACTGTCACTGACATGCAGCCTGGTATCAATCACAACCTTATTCCGTAAAAGCTCTGGTTGAACAACGTTAACCTCAGAAACTCATCTAATGTGTTTAAGCAAAAGGATACTACATAACTTTAAGCAAAAGAAAAGTACTTTGTACCAGAGCTCCAGCGAGCAATAAATTATTTCCAAGCAGACTAGCTGTGCCAGCTTGGAGCATTTGGATCAAACACACTCCATAAAACATTATAAAAATCACGGCACCTACTCATTAAAGGAGATTAATTTTGAATATGTTACTAAGCATTGTTTACACTGCAAATCTACAACGTACCCAACAACCTAAAATTAGATATTAAATAAAATATCTTTCAGAGACCAGCCAATTCTTACTTGCCATGTATTAAACTGATGTCGTTTACAAATTGCATCAGTTAAGTTGCTCATTGATCATGATCCCAACTTGATGTCAAGTGTATGCATAAAAATTCCAGAGAGGGAAGAAATGGACTTAAACGCGTGTGCGAATTCGAAGCATCTTTTAGAATATTATTACTCCTCATCCCGTTCAAAATTGGTGCTAATCGATTAAAATAGGAGAAATTGGACGTTTAGATAGATGCTTTGCAAGACCATCTCCCAGAGTCCCATGTTTAGATTTCCAGATAGCATCCAGGAAAGAAGTCGTTGATTACTTCTGACCCAATCTCCACTCATGCACTTTCTTCTAAAACAGCTATCAATCTGGCATCAAAGTTGGCATGAACTTGTTGCACGAGCGTACTCAAAGCTTTCAATCAACAACGATCTGAGCACAGCTAAACGCTTAAAAGTTATTGCTAGTCCCCACGAATCTCAAGCACTTTCTTCTAAAACAGCTAATAACTGAAGAACATCTGGCATCCAAGTTGGCATGAAGTTGTTGCACGAGCGTACTCAAATTACCT
Source organism: Diphasiastrum complanatum (assembly GCA_029204225.1). Lineage (NCBI taxonomy): Eukaryota > Viridiplantae > Streptophyta > Lycopodiopsida > Lycopodiales > Lycopodiaceae > Diphasiastrum > Diphasiastrum complanatum. The sequence continues at coordinate 72,330,597 of CM055097.1, forward strand.
TTCAATCAACAACGATCTGAGCACTAAACGCTTAAAAGTTATTGCTAGTCCCTAATGCCCCGTAATAAAGGACTTGACGCATGCAGGTGATGCCGGAAAACACATGTCCAAATCAAATACTACTACGGGTCAAAAATTTGGAGAAAAAGCACAATGACATGCCGTGCGTATAAATGGTTATAACATATAAATAGAGGTTGAGATATCTGAAGTAGAGGCAATTGTCAAGTGACAAGAGAGGGAAACTGGGAAAGGAAGAGCTGCATTCAAGAAGTTTTAAGAGCTGCAGAAAAACATCACCTATAAATAGTCCAGATACAGAAGAACATAATTAGTGTGCCTTCGGCCCATCTTTGTGCTTGACATAGCTTGTTTTTGCTAACAAAATGAAACGTTTAAAACATTAACTTAAGTGTAAGAAGCGCTACACTTAGATAGAACTGATAAATTGGCAGAATTATATTATAGAGCTATACGTGTATATAAATCATAGATTGGCAGATTATAGTCGTAGCAGAATAGCAGTGGGATCTGAAATAGATGCAATCATCACGCCACAAGAAAAGCAAAGAAAGAGCTGCAATTAAAAATCTTTTAACAGCTATAACGCATCACCTAGGAACAGAGAAAATATAGTATAATATAGTGTGTTTTCCCGTCTATCTTTGTGCTTTGCAAGTTACAAGTCGTGCTTGGAAACAGAACGAATTATTTAACACAAGTAACAACAAAGAGAGTACAATACTTGTATACGAATTATAGATTGGCAGATTATAGATAACGCCATACTAAACTAGAAGGCAAAGAAGATGAGATGGAGATGGAAGTGGGGAAGAACGCCATGAACGATGATGATGATGATGGTTGTGTCGTTCAGCTGGCAGGCATTTCTGACGATCCACCTCGAAAGCGGCAAAAAAAGCACTTTGATATATGTCCTCTCACACATACAAAACGGGAAAATCCAGATTCCAGAGCTGTATCTGTATTTTTGCCAAAAATGGCAAGTAAAAGCATGCAATAAACACAAGGTGATCCTACGCTAAATTGCACATATTGTGGAAAAAATTAATACTTGGAGAAAACTTAATTGAACCACCCTCAAATGAACATGAATGAACTAGATCCATTGAATCATAAACCAGAAAACTTAAAAGCATCCTCAACAGAGGCAAAGCCACCTGCCCATCTAAATCCCATTTGTAACAAGGACAATATATTACTCACTCGGTATACCCATAATTATATTAGGCTAAAAATTTGTTTGGAAAGCTATCTTGGAATTGATCAGCCAACTATTTCTATTGAGTGTTATTTGGCCCCGACCAGCAAGGAAGGCCCTTGGGGAGCCCCCCCCCCAAATAACACTCAATAGAAATAGGGGAAGGCCCGAGGGCTTCGGGCCTTCTCCTAGGTAATGCCATTGTGCAAAGGTTTTTTTTTTTTTTTTTGTTTCTGTTTTTTGACCGTACGGTACGGGTCTTACGGCCGTATACGTGGACCATTTTTTTTTTTTTCGATTTTTTGCCGTTTTTTTCTCGCAATTTTTCTACGTTTGTGGTGGAATGTGGATGTGGACAACAAATGGCGGGCTGCCACATAGCACATGCACATTCCACCGGAGAGAGGAGAGAGAACGTGCATTCCACCGGAGAGAGGAGAGAGAACGTGCATTCCACCGGAGAGAGAACGTGCATTTCACTGGAGAGAGGAGAGAGAAAGTGAATTCCACCGGAGAGAGGAGAGAGAATGACAGATTCCTAGGAGAGAGAAAATTGGATGGACATTATGCTCCTGAAGGTGGTCCCAAAATACAAAGGACACCTGAGCACAAGGCATTACGGTGGCTTAATCAAGCAAATGGATGTACATATCCAAGCAAAGGCAAGGAACTCATATTACAGGATGCCATTGCGATAACATAAAATTCTAAAACCTCCAAATTTTCTTGATGGATAAGATCATTGTGAAGATTCCATTAAGTAAACAAGTGTTATACTCCAATTACCATAAAACAAAATTTTATGCAACTAGATTGGACACATACAATACTTTTATGCTAAAGCTTGAGGAAATGTCTCTATAAGACCATATATGAATTAAATGTGTATCTTGGGTCCGAACTAGAACTAGCTCAAGCCACATATGTAGACAAATGCTAGAAATAAGTAGCTCATAGTACTAGACACTACTGATATCAATATGCTATGAGAAACCCCTGAATTAGCATGCAGGCATCGTGAAAACAATGCCATAAAACATTAACCATCAATTTGCCGCTAGAAAGGCAACATTACAACATGTAAAACTAACAAGATCCCTTATGCATGCAATTATGTTACTTGAAAACGTGAGCCAAAGAACCATAAAAAGCTAGATAGAATAAGAAGCAATTCATAGGCAACTGAAAGAGAGATGTATTTTCATCCTCAAACTGCTAGTCAATATATACATTATATCTTCTCTTTGGTGTAGTCTTGCATGACATTAAGACTATTGTACTGACATAATTGACTTAAGATTTCAATTCTAACACTCTCCCTAAAGCTTAAGTCTATTCTCAATGTAAACAGAAAGCTTATCCCTAAACACCTCAAACTTGTCTTTATTAAAAGGTTTCGTAAGAACATCAACTATCTCATCTCCAACAATGTACTATTTTAACTTCATTACTAAGCACACATTCACATACAAAGTGATATTTAATTTCTATGTGCTTAGTTCTGGCATGATAAACATGATTCTTCACAAGCTATATGTTGCTTTGGCTATCGCAAAATATGGTACTCCCAAAATCCTACTAAAGTCCAATCTCTACAAGCGACTGTCGTAGCCAAACAACTTCTTGTACAACATCATGCCCTTGATCTTGCGGCGGTGGTGAAAATGTTGGCATGAACGACATGCGGATATGAGGAGTTGTCTGTAGGATTGTAACCGCTGACTATTCATATCCTTTTATTATCTCTTTTGCCTTGGCTAACTCCATGGCGGCCTTTTCTTTGAATCCGTCAAACTTGGCTTAAAAATCTGATAATGCTTGCTTGTAGGTTTTGACTTTCCGAAGCAGGTATGTAATCTCATTCTGAGAGACAGGACGCTATGCTACAGGTGTGTGAAGCAGATTATCCCATTCTTCCGCAACAACATCCAAATATTTTAATATACGCTCTTTCTCCAATTGTGCCATATCCAATTGGCCTTGCAAAAGAGAAATTTGTTGCCCGTTGTCTTGGGCGGCTTTGTCGGCTTGGTCCTGAGCATTGTTAAAGCTTCCTGGATTTTTGAAACATAGTCTTCTAGGGCCTGTTCATGTTGCTTGGCCTTCTTGAGGTCGGCCTCTGATTTTGCTTCGTGTTGTTTTGCTATCTGGAGCTCCCGATTGATTTGAATCAGTTTTTGGTTGATCAATGTATTTTAAGAATTTAGATCGGAGATCCTCTTCTCCAATGCTATTTTCCCCTCCATCATATTCTGGATCATTCGCCCTAGGTGGGTGTGAATTTCCATGACGTCACCAGAATCAAAAGTGAGAACATGTAATGTAGTTGTGGTAGGAGCTGATCCAGTAGGTTGCATTGATTTGGCTTGAAGACTGGCCTGCGGATCTTCCTCTTCGAACACGTCTTCACCCTTGTATCCTTCTGGTACCTAAGGATCAAAAAACTTGGGAGAGCGTACCATAGATCGGATTGACAAGGTGTTGGGTGCCTGAAATGTCGTTGATGGATCTGCTACTATATCTGGTTGAGGAGTAGCATCAAAATTTTGGGAAGCATCCAAGAACTGGTTGAATCCCATTCTAGTGGAGTTGGGATCAATAGGTGTAGGTCTCTGGGGCATGAAAATTGTTCTTTTGTATCAAGGGGATTGGAATCATTGAACAGTTCCATGAACCTTTGGGTAGCCAACGACATGGCTGTAGTGTGTGTGGGTGAGGTGGCCTGTGCTTTTGCGACTTGAATTGTGGAGCCAATTGTTACAAAAGGCATTATTGAGGAGTCGGTGGCAAGGGTAGTGGCAGAGGATGGGGGTATGAGTAGTTCAATGACTCGTGCAACTTGCGATAGGATGGATGGGTTGCAAGTATTTGGATGTCGAGTGTATGTTCATATACCCAAGAGTGACAAAGCCAAAATGTAGTTGAAGACTTTGAAGTGCATCTTTACAGGGCATGTCGAGCAAACTGAGGGGTATATATGCCATGATCCAGTTGGATGACGTGTGTATTGATGCCATGATCCAGTCATGATGTATTGTATGACGAAGTCCATAGGTTTGGAGACGAAGAAAAGGATAGTGATGAACTATCCAAGCTTCTCAATGAGGACAAAACAACTCCACCACTACATGAAGACCATCAGGATGATGAAATGGGACGTGGTACTCCTGCTATTGCAGAGACGAGATGGAGAGTAAGAAACAAATCTATTGGATTAGAAAAGATTAAGGTTGCAGGTAAAAGGAAGGAGCAGGATGTACCTTGGGATTCTTACTCACCTCATAGTGAATCACCTCAATACTAAGCAATAGAATTTCACACATGCCAGTCAACATTGACGTAGGAATCGATAGAACGATGACTCATGCATGAGTTAGTTACTGATATGTAGTGCGAGGACAATGACAAATGCTCAAAAAAAATAGCCAAATCAAGAAAGGACACATGTTTGCCCACGTTTAGATCATACAACCGCACATGTGTTTGCCCATCCCAAACCTTGTACTAACTCTATTTAGTGTGTTTTGGGCCTCACAAGGATATTAGTTACTTTTGGGTCACGTCTAGTATGATGTGGCATAACTAACAGCTTGATTCACTGGAGTACCATGTATCCAAGACTAGGAGTATACTGAATTCTATGTACTGGCCATGGACATGACATTCTGCCCCCCTTGAACTGCTCCTGTCCTCAGAAGTTGAACTTAGGCAAATTCTTCTTTATGCTACCAACTCTCTCCCATGAATCATCATCCTCAGTACGACCATGCCACCGAATTAAGCACTCAGAGATAGAATGATTTCTCAATTGTTTATCTCTGGTTTTGAGCACTTTCTCAAGTTCCAAAGGTACACTAAGCGACAAATTGTCCAAATGGGATAAATCCTCATCTGATCCTTTGTATAACCTTCATGTAAACTTAGTTTCAAATGACTTACATGAAATATTGGGTGTGCAGCCGATTTTTCTTGAAGATTGAGTTGGGATTCACACTAGAACTAGCCACGTTGACCGCCCTCAAACTAGCCAACAATTCAGTGATCAAACCAGAAGGAAAACTTAAGAGTGTACCAATCACTGTAACCGACAGAACCATCCAGGTAGATTTCTACGTGATGTGAATGTATGCTGAGAATCGGGGGTATTCTATGTTGTTAGGACGACCATGGCTCAAATTGAGCAATTGTATTGTAGACATCCCAGCAGGAGAAACAACGACGCTTACCATACCACTTGAAGGAAGGGGTCTATAAAGAGTTAGAACGACTTAGGCGGGCAGGGCTAATATTTCCTGTTGAAAACATCGAGTGGTGCTCTCCAATTGTACCACGAACGAAGAAGAACTCCACACGTATCTGAGTATGTGTAGACTACAAGCGCTTGAACAAACAAACTAGGAAGGACTACTATCCACTACCATTTATAGATCAGGTCCTAGAAGAGATGGCGGGGAGGGAACAATATTCATTCATGGATTGCTTTGCCGACTATAACCAGATAGCCATAGCAGAGGAAGACAAATTAAAAAACCACCTTCACTACCACATTCGGAGTATTTGCATACCACGTCATGTCGTTTGGGCTTACCAATGCGCCAGGAACCTACCAACGATTCATGAATGAACAATTTCAGGACATCTTAGATGAGAATCTCAAAGTCTTCATAGATGACCTTTTGGGGCATCTGCGATCACTGACCACCTCACCATACTCGAAAAATGCTTCCAAAAGTGCGCAGCCACCTGCATCGCCTTGAACGCCAACAAGTGTCTGTTTGGGGTACCATATGGAGTGTTGTTAGGCCATGTGATCAGTAAGTACGGCATGCCCACCGATCCCAAAAAGATCGCCATGATATTAGCTATGATGGCCCCCACCACCGTGAGTCAACTTCAAACCTTCCTAGGTTCAACTAGTTATTACAAACGATATGTGATGGTCTACGACTCCCACACATACCCCATGAGGGGCTTATTGAAAAATGAAACCAAATGGTCATGGGACAAAGAGTGCGAGAAGTCATTCCAAGGATTAAAAACAGCCCTAGCCAATGCCCCAATTCTGAAACCACCGATGTACGATAGGGAATTCTACGTATTTATTAGCACCACTGATACATGCATCAACTGTTGCTTAGCCCAAATCTGGGATAAGATTTACCACCTTATTATCTTCATAGGAAGGAAACTGAACAAAGCAGAACTTAACTACTCAAAGGTTGAGAAGATATGTTTAGGGATAGCCTACGTCGTTGCCAAGCTTAGACATTATCTATTACACCGGAAAGTGACCTTCTTTACCAAAAGCACGGCAGTAACTCTGATGATGAACAAACTAGAACCACCCGAACGACTGATGAAGTGGATCATATCTCTTCAAGAATTTGACTATGCCCTCCAGAGCAACCCACCTAGGTTACAAGGACTTACTGACTGCATTTGTGAACTAGGAGGGGTGACCAACACCTATAGCGAATGGGAGACATATCATTGAAAGAACTATTGAAGGTAGACGTTGCACAGATTCTCGTTTGGTATGCGGCATTAGCAACTTACTTATCGACATTAGATGCCCCCGAGGACATGACCCCAGGAAAAACATAAGTTACTCTACAGGCCTTGAAGTTTGCACTCATAGGAGGAACCTTATATAGACGAGGGGTGGAAGGAATATATCGGCGTTGTATAACCCCCGAGGAAGCTAAATTTGTCCTAGAAGAGTGCCGCGATTCTGCTTGCGGTGGCCATTTTTCCGGTCAACTCATAGGGCATATGGTCCTAAGGGCTGGATATTGGTGGCCCACACTATTCCAAGACGCTCACACCCATGCGAAAAACTGTGATACTTGCCAATGGGTAGATGTATCAGAAAACAGGGTACGAGTTCCTATACAGCCATGCCTTCCATTCAAAAAGTGGGGTATCGATTTTGTGGGATCAATACACCCGACATCATCTAGTATGAAACACTACATCATAGTAGCCACCAACTATTTTACTAAATGGGCCGAAGCACAAGCAGTAGCAGAGGATAACTCGAAAGAAACAGTCTGGTTCTTACAGTGATAAGGCGATTTGGTACTCCACGAGAGATCGTATCTGATAGAGGGACCCACTTCTTGAACAAAACAATCAACCAACTAACGATCAAACATCGCAAAAGTACCCCCTACCACCCACAGGCCAATGGACAAGCAGAAAAAGCACAAACAAGCAGTTAGTGGGTACTCTAAGAAAGACTATGTCAGAAGGCTCTGGCAGCATCATTCTACTCCATCGTTGCCAGATTATAACAACTCCCAATATCCAAACTGATCGGCCAATCAAAGTAGAAACCAACGACGTGTTTTGATCTGGAGTGAGCCCTCAATTAACGCCCATGAAAGAGGAACAAACCCTCCAGAATTGGAGGCAGTCGTAGTCAAGCCCACAGTCTGTGGTAGGCACTAGATCAGAGTTCTAGGAATGCCACTTGGGAAGTTGGACAACAAACTTTGTCATCATCATCACTAGTTCTCCTCCACGACAAGCAAACTACATTGGGCAAGTGACTTGGGGTTTTTCACGGCACACCGGTCCCTTGGTTCATAAAGGTATACACCCCATCATTGAAGTATATTGCTTTTCCCCTTCTTAAGCTCTTGTGATAATGGGATATGACGATTGGATTGTGAATGTCGTTGGCATGATTAGCTTAGCATAACCCGTACTTGGCTTGGCTCCAATTTTAAGTTAGCATGGCTACCTTGATATGAACTTGCTTAATGATGATCAAATTAGATAGCATGCTAGTTGTGTTTCTTCATAGTATGCTCACAATTATCGAAGGTTAAAATCTCTATGCACATTATGCTTAGATTATAAGACTTAGTTTGATGTTGTATTTGGGAATGAGATGTTTTGTGCATGATTAAGTCAGTGACCTGACCTCTTTGAAATAGAAGAGCGGGTTGTCACTGCGCGTGGTTGAAATACACCGCCTCGGTTAGAAGTCATCATAGTCACCTCCATCGTTGGAACTGCCTAGTGAAATACCTAGGCCTGACGCTTGGCAAAATAGCACTGCCTATCAAACAAGGTGGTGCATATAATTGCACCCTCACACTGCACAGAACTAATCATGATATATTATAGCATAATCATTTGATGACTGTTTGCTTATTTCACCATGATCGTTGGAACACTCTAGTGATGCATTCCAAGTTAATAACTAGCCACAGACGATGACTTCATTTCCTTTGACCTATGATTGCTAATTGAGTACCCCTATGAAGATCTCTATAGCGTTTGTAAGTAATTGCACTCGTGTGACCTCTGGCCTTGAATCTCAACCATTGTGAAGTACCAAAGATGTTGACATAAACAATACTACCCGGAATCGTACTTAGGGTTATAGATATGATCCCATCATGACAATAGTAGGTGTCTCTAGAGACTTAGGGTGGGGAATGTGCCGAACAACTCCCTTCCTCATGAGGGGTTGGACCCTTGAGCACAATGGATGAAAAATCAGTTCCACCCTACATTAGGGGATGTTTGTCAATTGATCCGAGAAGGAGCCACACACTATTATTTCTATACCCCAGCATTCTACCCTCACTTATGGGCGGGAGATACTATATTTAGAATACAACATTGCGGGGGTTATAGTCACTTTGAAATCTATGAGTTCATTATCGATGGGTCTCGGCATCTAACTTACGTCATTTCTACCGACTACACAAGACCCATCCAGCCTTTCATACCATTCGGATCGCCAATGCAGTCACCCGGACCAGTTGGCGGTACCAATAGACCTCCAGAACTAGATCCACCAAAAAGACAGAGGGATGAAGACAATAGTGATGATCCCTCTATGGATTTCTACCCAGAGGGGTGGACGATCTAGAGGATGAAGAGTCTGGACCTCAGGACCGATAGGATTGGGATTGTAGTTACACCTCCTTGCAGCCGTGCCTCTCGGGGCCTAGAAAACCCTCATCGGTTGGGGAGCACGGGGTGGTTGAGATGGCCCTCGGGATTGGAAGCGGTATCCCTCAATCACTCATGTAAGGGCAGTGTGGGCCCTTCCCCTGTAGGGCTTCCTCGCGAGACCAATCCCCCGTCAGGAATTTCCCTTAAGAAAAAGGGATGTGCAGGTGCAGCACCTCCTACAAAAGTAGGACTATTAAGTGGTGATTTACCATGTTGTATTGGATTGGTGTCCCCTTTCAATGATACTGTATGATTTATAGTTTTCATCATGGCTAAGATGGTTTGGCATTCATTCGTAGCAATAAAGGCCTCTATTGTGGTTCTGGCTCTAGACACTGCTTCTTCGAATGGTGTAACCCCAGATTGGCATACTTCTAGCTGTATAGCTGGGTGTAGGCCCCTCAAGAAAAGAGTGAGTACTAATTGAGATGATACCTCAGTTGTTAGCCCTATGTTCAATTGGCAAACGATCTCCTTGAGTCGTTTAACATATAGGCGTATTGATTATCTTGGTTCTTGTTGTATCATGGTCAAAGCAAACATCAAGCTATCAACATTGTGTTTGAGTCCAAACTCTGCTATAAACAATTGTGACAGTTTCTCCAAGGTGGTAATGAAAGCTTTGGGTAAATTATAGTACCATCGTCTAGCTAACCCTATTAGAGTTGTGAAAAACAACATCATTCTATGCATTGGATTTATGACAGTGTTGGTGAACATCAGCGTGTCAAATTCCTGGATATGTCTATGGGCATCTTCATCAGTGCCTCCGTGAAATTGAGGTAGAGAGCCTACTATTCTTGGTGCCCTTCCGATACCATCATGTATAACTAATGGCTAAGTGACTCTTCGTGTCAATGGTGCAATAGATGGAGGGCTAGGTATTTGCACAGTCGGTTGAGCTTGAGCTCGATGGTCATCTTCAGCTAAAATTTCTTCTTCCATGTTCTGGTTAGTGTGATTCTCGAGGCCCATGTCTGGCTCAAGTTTACTTTCTACCATCGGTCCCTGTTTTGACAGTATGTCATCATCCATCATCTCTTCGTCACTTTTTGCTTCATCACCCACCACTTCATTGGGCTCTGATTAAATTCCATCTTCAGATACGGTCTCCCACTCAGATTCATCACTATAACTCTCAACTGGATTAGATATCTCACCTTCATTGTCATATTGAGTTGAGCACTCTCCTAATTCTATTTCTAATTGGATGTCATCTATGTGGATATCTGAAAGTGTTTCCCACTCTTGCAGTGAGAGTGCTATTGCTATGAGATCGACAGTACTATCTTCTGGATCTTCAAGAAGATTTGGCATTGTGCATTCTTGTGGTGACTGCTCTTGGGTTTCAATGATTTTTGGGAATAGGGGAGGTAAATCTCCTGCTAAACTCCTGCTATCTGCGGCTAGAGTTGGTTTGGCCTCTTGCATCAAAATTTGTAAAGCCAAGTCTAGTTTGGCGAAAGAGAATCCATCTAGATCTAGTTGCGGTCCTTCAACTAGATGTGGCTCTAGCTGAGGTTCAATCAAAAGGTCCTCTAATATGACATGTTTTTCTTTGATGGCATCTAGTTTTGATGGTGTTTGGTCTTTCCTTTCACCTCATTTTGTTCAAGAGACTCTAGGAATGCATCTATGGCACTGGCAAGTCCTTTTTCGGTCATTACTTTAGGTGTCTCTATCGACCTATTGTGCTCATAGAGAATTCCCTGTTTCTCTAATTCTAGAGGAGGCATCTCAGTATCATGCATAAGATCTGCAAAATACAAGCTAGTAGGACTCCTCCTGTGGGTATTCCTCTACTATCTTTTCAGAAGACCCTAAGCTCTCATCATCGCTGATGGGTTGATATGGGCTTGTGCCTCCATCATTCATGGACATTTGGTCAACATCAAGTGATGGACATTCGATCAACATCAAGTGATGTCCCATCAAGGAGTGGATAAGATCGTTGGAATTCTAATCTTTTCCTACTCATCCCTTCGCCCTCCTTCTACTCTCAAAGAATTCTATCTCTCAGAGTCAGTATGCAAAAAACACGAAAAGTAAGAAACAGTCATAACCGCAAAGCTATCGCCAGCCTACAGTCTGACCGAAGGGAACCGTTAAATCAATGTTTACAAAGAAGCACGACTCAAACCGCAAACCACAAGAAACTACAAACTGCAAGGGAGTCGTTAAAACCCATAGGTTACCATCTACGAGCACTTGCGAAATCTCGTCGACCACCGCAAGTGACTTTCTTATGATCTCCTACGAATGACCAGAGTCAACTCTCCTCAACCGTTTGTAAACATAACGAAATCGACCAGCGACGACGATTTATGAGTTCCTATGAAGTCAACTAACAACGGTTGACCCATCTCATCGTTTAGCTCCGTAAGTTATCACTTACGATTATCAACGAAGGAAGCAAACGATTATCTACAAAGCAAATGATCAATAGCTGATCGAATGACCAGCGACTGTTCAAACAATTGTGGATAGACTACGGCCATCATGGCCTACATCCTTGCACTACGATGCATACGGAGGATACGTTACTCTATATTTCTCCTCCATGACGCTCCAATAACGGATCTACGAATCTCGTTTAAACGGCTGTTAATCATCTTGCGAACTGTGATTACAATAAATCAAAGGACTCTGACAACTATAAATATGTATTTGAACGAAGAGAAGGGGTGATAGGTATTGTTGAGTTGAACAATTTGTATGCACAGAGTGATCAAACAACCAAAAGGTCTTAAGTAACTAGCTCTTTAGAGTTAGTGATTTATACAGAGAGATCTAGAACTTTAGATATTGTTTTGAGTCTGTAATTAGGAGCACGCGCTTATCAGCGTGCTTATGCTCTCTCTAATTAGTATAGACCTCCTTTCTAATTCTCTAAAGTAGTTTCCATAATTGATATAGAGAATAGTGTCCAAATTGGATGCTTCACTATTTCTTACATCAATTTTACACACCAAGATATAACTAGAACATGAAGAACCAAATAGAATGCGAATGAAATGATTCCTCCATGTTTCAAAATTTGAACTTTTTAGAAAATTATTGCAACCAAACAATAAATGTGAGTGATGACCACTTGCTTGCTTGTCTCCTCCAACTTTGTCCTTTCTTGATATGTCTCCACCATAAAACTCCATGAATGAGCCTCCATTGCCATCTTGTCACAAGATATCATCAACACTTGATGAATTGGCCATGAATGAGTGACATAATGAACCTCCAATAGCTTCTTTTCTATCAAAAAAACCAGCCAAGAATTCTAGTACAACTCCAACATCAAAATGATGCAAACCAATGTAGCTAGTTTTACCATATCTTGACAATTTGCACACATCCACATGAAATTGCTCATACATGAAATAAAAGAAGTACAGTAAACGTGAAAAAAACTTTCTTGATGTTCCTTTGATCTTACTTTAGTCTTTAAACACCTGCAAAAATAGATCCAAAACATCTTTGCCAATTGACCCTCCTTTGATGCTCTTCACTAGCTCCGAATTGCCACCTTTTCTTTTGTGTTGTTGAAGCCCTTTGAGACCAGCCTCATGATCTTCCACTTGACCATAAAATCCATTGACTAAGACCTCTTTTCTAGATCCATTAGTTGCTTGAAAACCATTATCCACTTGCATAGCATCATCTACACAAGAAGATTTTCCAAAACATGTGAGTAAAGCAAAGTGAGTCGCTTCCACTTGCTTACCTTTCTCTTGATCATTAAAGATATCAAAGATTTGAATATCTTTAGACCTAAACCTTAGGAAATACTCCCTCTCAAAAATATGATCTAGATTCAACAATATCTCATCAATGCTTGATCTCGAATTTTCACTAAGGTTACTGAAAATAATGCCATCATCATAAATCAAAAGATAGATTCCAAACTTTCCATCCAACATGAAGTAGAATAGGTGAAGATGAGTATCAAATCTAATAAATCCAGACAACTTGAGTCCATGACAAACCTCAATAAGCTCACCAATGAGATCTCCCTTGCCTTGAAAAAATTGCCTTTTGATTTGTTCCATGTAGTCTTCTCCAACCAACCTTTTGCCATCTCGATCATGAGTGATCAATTCATAATCATAGAATCCTTTGAGTTGACGAAGAGATGTGAGATCCATGCCTTGGATCTTCCATTGCTCTTTCCTTCATAAGACTCCCTCTTAATGATTGCATCATAAGAAGTAGAGACCTCAAAAGCATTAAAAGCCATGAAAAAAATCATTAGTACCTTCAACACAAGGATGATTGAGGTACTCTCTTTTTTCAAACAAAAACTTGTACTCAATGTTTTAGGTAATGACTCATATGATAATGATTCTTCTTCAGTATCATTCACAATGACATCATTCAAAGTACATCCTACTTTGAACATTTCACATACTTCTCTTCTTCTTGACCTGTGACTATCTTCCTCACAAAGTCTCTTGATAGAACCATTTGATCTACTCTCTTTATGAAGACATGTGACTCCACTTGCTGCAAAAATGACTTTCTTGGACTCATCACAAAAAAATGTAGAAGAACCACCTCCTTCATGCATGCACCTAGCAACATCTTTTTCCATATGATCAAAGAAATCATTAGCAACAACCTTTTCCAAGGAAGAACCTTCACCATCTCCATTGATGAAGGTAGCTCTTTTCTTACCTTTTGCATGCTTGAACTTGCCATGAAGAACCATTAAAGAACCATCATTATCCTCATAACTAGCGAAGTTAGCACAAAGAGGAACATCTCCAAGAAGCATATTAATTCTCGACGTAGATCTAGCATAAAAAATCTTTTTAGACTTTGCATAAGATCCACCAATCTTATTGATGCTAAAAGGTAACTTTGGAAAGTTGAGACCAATCTCCTTTTCCATTCCATCCTTTTTGTTATCCGTAACGAAAGCATCAAGCTTGAAAAGTCTACCTTGTCTATTGCCCCTAGCAACCAAGATTTCTTCCTTTGTAATGAAACAAGCATCACCACCAAAGTTTACCATGTATCCTTTCTCTATCGTTTGGCCAACACTTAGCAAATTCTTTGAAAGTGAAGGAATGTAAAGAACACCATCAAGTCTTGCTTTCCTATTAGTAGAAATACAAATAGGAATTGAACCAGTACCTTCAATCACACACTCACTACCATTGGCCATGTGCATCACTTTCTTGGCTCTATCATAAATGACCAAAGAAGTAAAGAACTCCTTGTGACTAGTCATGTGTGAACTAGCTCCACTATCAATCCACCATAAATCTGTCACCTTCACTTGATATTAGGCTTGAAGAACACATCAAAAGAGAATTACCACCACCTAGATCCTCATCATTAGTAGTAAAGTTGCTTTGCACATCTCTTTGCTTCTTCAAACATTCATTAGCAAAATGTCCTTTGATTCCACAATAGAAACATTTTAACTTTGACCTATCTTTCTTCTTACTAACAAAAGAGGAAAGCTTACCTTGATCTTGACCCTTTGACCACTTGCCTTTGTTTTTTCCCTTGAACTTGCCTTAGATAAACATAGCCTCCTCTTCATATTGAGACGTTGATGTAGATCCACCTCTTGCTTGAAGTCTAAACTCCTCATTCACCATAATCTCTTGCAAATCCACAATGCCTGAAAAAGTCTTTTGAATAGCAAAGCTTTGAACAATATTAGCATGATCATCTAACAAGCCATATATTATAACTTGAACAAGTTCTCCTTCTTTAATGCTCTCATCAATACATGCTAACTCATCATTGAATGCTTTAACCCTCAAAACAAAAACATGAGTACTCTCTTTCTTCTTTTGCACACTTTGAAAGATTTTTCTTCTTAGAGTTGACACTCTAGATGTAGACTTGGATTCATAAATCTTCTTCAAAGCTTCCCAAGCCTCTCGAGATGAATTGCTCTTACCAATATCCTTGAGTAGCTCATTGGTAACATTCATTTTGATCATGTATAGAGCTTTCTTTGCTCTCTTGTCATACCTCACTTTATCTTGAGGTGCTTGAGGCCTCTCCTCCACACCTGCAACAATATCCATCAACTCATTCATCTCCAATAAGGATTCCATCCTCACCTTCCAAGTAGAATAGTTGATTGAGGTAAGTCTATCATTTCTCTCCAACATAAAGCCTCCACTTGTAGCCATGTTGAAGTGACCTGATCTTCTCCTTTCAACATGTTCCAATGCACAAAGCACTCTCTTGAATGTCAACAAATGAACTCAAGAAGAAATCACAAAGATATGGAACCTCTCAAATCTCTTTCTTGCACCAAACCTAGCAAATCAACACATAGAATGAAGAATTTTTGATCAACCTATGATCTACCAACAATATAATGAATCTTGCCACTTCCTAAGATTGAAACACACTCTATTAAAGTTCAAAAACTTCAAAAAATAGAGATCCAATCAAAATTAGAGTTTTGACAAAATCATAAAAAATTGAATCTTCCAATTCTACATGCAATTGCCAAAAACTTGATATAGATTTAGCCTCTAATGAGACCTTCCTAATGCATCAAAAATCATCCAAATCTAGTAAAACAAGTAGGAAATTAGAATTCCTCAAGTACATAACCCTAAATTGAGTTCTGACCTACAAAAGATCAATTCTACACATGCAAAAATGCTGATTTTCTAGTAGACATCAATCTAGCATGCTCTAGCATTGGTAACTCCTCCAAATCCTTGATAAATGTGGTTGATCCTTGTATAACCTGAAACACAAAGAGCCCCGATACCATTTGAAGAATTTTAGATCATTAAGATCCAAAATGTGTCTCTTAATCTTTGGTTAGATAGTCAACAACATTGCCAATGTAGAAAAATCAGCATCTACTCAATGAAAGAGATGCAAACTCAATAAGAAATTGATAAAACATCAAATATATGATAAAATAAAGTTTTTGTCCATACAATAATAGTACCCTACTGTACTTTTCACGTGTGGATCCAAAAATTGCAAAATATGAGCATTCTACACACAAGATTGCAAGATATCATCAAGATAGTGCACCAATGGATAGATGAACCCAAGAGAACTCATGTATAAGCATGAAATGAGAGAGAGAGAGAGAGAGAGAGAGAGAGAGAGAGAGAGAGAGAGAGAGAGAGAGAGAGAGAGAGAGAGAGAGAGAGAGAGAGAGAGAGAGAGAGAGAGAGAGAGAGAGAGAGAGGTCTCACGAATTTACAACCTTTTATAGCATATCCATGTCTCATTTGAACTTTGGTTTCTCTCCAAGAACTTTCTAGACCTAAAAGTCTATCAACAATATGACTAGATTCAATGCATCTAGGATTCAAATTTGAATGTGTCCAAATTTGACCTCCTAACTTTCCCACACTTTCCAAAAGTGGTAATTCAAATGAACTTTGACCAAAATAACTTCATAAAGTTTATCTCCAAGTCTAAAATGCATTTTGGCCTAAATTGACAATTTACCAAAATATGACTAAACTAGACTAAACTAGTTGAAATCTCTCACATAAACCTTTGCACTCGTGGCAAAGATGGTAAGCATTCGGGTCATCACCTCTCTTGCTTCTCTTTATGGATGGGATCTATGGCAATTGGACATTACAAATGCATTTTTGAATGGTGATTTTGAGGAGGAAGTGTACATGGAGCACCCCGAGAGCTACATTTCATCTACAAAGCCACACTACAACAGCCGCCGCGATTTGCAACATGTTTTGCAATGTGAATCGCGAGTTTAATTTTTTTTTAATTCGTCGCGGACGTCAGAAAAACACGTCGCTATAAGGTCGTCAGAATCCGACGTCCTTAAAACATGTCGCAATTTGACACACATAAGTTGCCGGAATCCGGAGCGACACTTCCTGGTCGATGGATCCGACGTGGACATCGGATTGCGACGTCCAAACACGTCGCTTGCGATCCGATGTGGACGTCACATTGCGAAGTCCAAAAAAGTCGTCGAATTTCGACGTCTATAAATCCAGAATGACCCATAAAATTGTCCGACGCCTATCCGACGTCCATCCGACGTCTACTTGGATGTCGGATTCCGACATCCCAAATACACGTCGAAATCTTACGTCTGTTAACAGAATGATTAAAAAAAAGGTCCGACGTCTATTCGACGCATTTGGATGTCGGATTCCGACGTCCCAGATTAGGTAAGAAAAAAATGCGTAAAAAACAACGCGCACATTTTTATCGGGCTGTTCTTGGAGTTGGGTTCTTGGAGAAGCGATGTTCATGAATTGTTTTTGAAACAATATTTTTGAGTTGCATTCAACATTCGGATCAAACAACAAGCTAAGCATGAGGTACTTTTCATTCTTAAATTACTTTTCATTCTATATTTTATTGCATTACTTCATGTCCATTATGAATGACATTACTTTATTGCATTGCTTTATGCACATCATAAATTTCATTTATTCTATATATGATATTGATTCTTGTTTTGAAATCTGACATTGCACATGATTTTGAATTCTTAGTTGGTTAATATGTCAATCCACATCTCGAAATTTGAGATTGCAATTTTTGAAAAAAGAACATTGCACATATAAAAGCAATGGCAATATAGCACGATCATTTGCAATAATAATATTTTCATAATATCAACCAATGTATTACAAAATTGGTGCTTTAATGTCGCATGAGTCTTTCTAGATCTAACATCAACTAAAACTTATAAACCTAATCTACTCGTCGTCGTCGTGACATCCAGTCTGCATGAACACAAGCAAACAAACTACATTAATATTTAATGCTTGATCGTATTAAATTGATAAAATTGATGTCGGAATACAAACCACAATAGTATGAATACAAAAACTAGTACTTACATTTGGAGGATGACCCTCGCTCTTTAGTTTGTCAACTAATGCGTCGTATGATTCCCTGAAGGCAAATTTGTACTCCTCCTTATTTGGCAGACGTCCATAGTCTGCCAACTATCCATGCATTCAATTTAAGTTGAAATTAATCTAGGGCTACATTGGAGCAGTTAGTCATAATGCATATTAAAAAATAAACGCATATAAAATCAAAGATAAACTATAAGAGTAGTGTAGGTTCACTTACCATGCTTGCTTGCAATCCCGCCTTTCCACTCGAGCCCAATCTAGGATTGCCTATCCCATGCATCCTAGCGGTCGTGACATCTTTCTGAATCTTGTATTTATCTAGTGTTCGTTCATCCGCTTTTACACGGTTCCAATCACTTCTTGAACACCAGGAGGGCTTGGATTGCTCGTCCCTATAAGCTCGTCGTGCCATATCACGACGATGCCTAATCCATAAACTCATATGCTTATGAAATTTCCTTCTCCTCGAATTCATCTTCTTGTTGGAATTCGTCACGAAGGGTACCAATGACTTGTCATTTATTGGTGGCAGATTGTTCGGACTATTTACTAAACAATCTGTCGCCAAATGGCGTTGTCATAAAGAACAGAGCCGGTCCAAAACCACCCCCCCTTTTCTGTTGGCAATATTACCTTGAGGATCCATGTCATAATAAGGATTTGTGGATGACTCTTCGGTAGGGGCGGGAGCCGCGGCCGCTTGTGAGGGATCACCCTCATCTCGGCTAAGCATACTTTGTAGTTCTGCTTTTTGCTTAGGAGTTAATGATTCATATAAATTTTAACATAATCTTCCGAGCTTTCACCACTATTTGACCCTGACATGATTACTACATTCATAAACATACATACATTACAATAAACCCTAATATATTAAAATGAAGTAGAAAAGAAAATCGACTACAGAACTTTAATGCATATTGGAGTGGGACTTTCATACCTGTGATGACAAAAGAAGAGAGATATGCGTTTAGATCCCGCACCAAGATGCAAAAGAATCAGATAAGCGACAATGTATAAGAATAGTACTATCTAGAAATTAAAACATTAGAATCATACAATAATTTTATGTTATTTGTGTTTTGTACTTGTGCATATATGCAGTTTATCACAACGAAATGAAATACATTCAGATCAGTCTAGCGATGAAGACACTACTCAAGTTAATAAGGTAAGTAATAAACATGCATGTTTTCTTGTTCATAAAGACTTTGTTACTTGATTTTTGTTTCTCGTAGAAAAATTATTTTCAAAATAAAATATGGTGCACATGCCTCAAGTGTGATGGACAAAAGATGCGTGAAAGACGCACCGAAGGTGGAGATGAGATTCTAACTAGCGTGTCGTGGATTCTTACAAAAGAGCAACTCTCATATGTTAAACATGTCATAAAACAAATGAGAACTTCAACAGGCTATGCACATTCTTTATGCAAATCATTTACCAAAGATGGTAAATTAAGTGGATTGAAATCATATGATTGGCATAAGATGTTGCAATTCATACTTCCACTTTCTATTCGAGGTCTCTTCAATGATGATGTATGAAATATGCTTTACAATTTGTCATCGATGATTAAGTTTGTATTTATTTTTAAGCACTTGTATAAATATGTGTTATTTCAATATTCTTATGTGTTAGACAACCTAATGTACTATCAATCTTGCAGGTGGATTTCCTCAAAAGAAATAAAAAATAGTGAATTGGATTCCATGAAAATCCAAATGATCGAAATGGTATGTTTCTTGGAAAGAGATTTTCCAAATCCATGTCCCTGATCTTTGGTTAAACAAAGAGCAAACCAACAATCATGCCAATGTAGAAAAATCAGCATCTACATACAAAATGAGATGCAAACTCTAAGAGATACTAATCAAACATTAACGAAAAGTACAATTATAGTACCCTACTGTATTTCACACGTGTGGAACTGAAAATAGCACTAAATGATCATTCTACACATAGAATTGCAAGATAGCATCATGAGAGTGCACCAATGAGTAGTAGAACCCAAAGAAAACCATTTATAATGATGAAATGAGAGAGAGAAGAGAGAAGATCTCTTTCTCCACGAGTTACAACAATATATAGTAGGTCCAAACCCTACTTTGCCACTTGGGTTTCCCTCCAATATGAAAAATCCTACTATTTTGGGACTAGATTCAATGTACCCAAAGTTCAAATTTGAATCTCTCTCAAACTCGACTACCAACTTTCCCACACTTTCAAAAAGTTTTTATTAAATGTATTTTAAACTAATATAACTTCAAAAAGTTTATCTCTAAGTCTAAAATGAGTTTTGGCCTCAATTGACAATTTACCAAAATATGACTAAACTTGTTGAAATCTCTCACACTCCCTCTTCAACTAGTTTTCGCATAATTTAAACCATAGCACTTTGATCCAACTTTAGAATGATCTCCATCCTAAGTATAGATCTCCTTTCTTAAGGTCCTAAGTATCTTTTTTAATTGATATAGAGAATAGTGTCCAAATTGGATGTTTCACTATCTCTTACATCAATTTTACACATCAAGATATAACTAGAACATGAAGAACCAAATAGAATGTGAATAAAATGATTCCTCCATGTTTCAAACTTTGAACTCTCTGGAAAATTACAGCAACCAAACAATAAATGTGAGTGATGACCATTTGCTTGCTTGCCTCCTCCAACTTTGTCCTTTCTTGATATGTCTCCACCATAAAACTCCATGAATGAGCCTCCATCTCCATCTTGCCACAAGAAACCATCAAACCTTGGAAATCCATGAGGAGTACATCAATGATGCAAATCCAGCACCACATGACTCCATAAACCAAGTAGGTTGTACTATTCCATCTTCAAGATCTACTTGACACAAGAAAATGACCATGAATTCACCAAAAATTGACAATCTCCAAACATTGGCATCAAGTAGCTCAACACTTGAGAACTTGATCATGGATGAGTGATATAATGAACCTTCGATAGCTTCATTTCCATTAGCAAAACCAGCCAAGAATGCTAGTAACACTCCAACAATAAGATATTGCAAGACTATCTAGCTAGTTTGTCCATATCTTGACAATTTGCACAAATTCACATGAAGTAGCTCAAACATGAGATAGAACAAGTAAAGTAAACTTGAACAACACTTACTTGCTACTCCTTTGACCTTACTTGAGTCTTCAAACACCCACTCCTTTGATGGTCTTGACTAGCTCCAAATTGCCACTCTTGTGTTGTTGAAGCCCTTTGAGACCAACATCTTGATCTTCCTCTTGACCATCAAAGTCATTGAACAAACTCTGTTTTTCATATCCATTACTTGCTTTAAAATCATGAAGACATCCATCTACTTGCATAGCATCATCTACACAAGAAGATTCTCCAAAACATGTGAGGAAAGCAAAGTGAGTCACTTCCACTTGCTTACCTTTCTCTTGATCATCAAAGATATGAATATCTTTAGACCTAAACCTCTGGAAATACTCCCTCTCAAACATATGATCTAGATCCAGCAATATCTCATCAATACTTGATCTCGATCTGTCAAAAAGGTTAGTGAAAACAATGCCACCACCATAAATCAAAAGATAGATTCCAAAGTTTCCATCCAACATGAAGTAAATTAGGTGAAGATGAGTATCAGACCTAATAAATCCAGCCTTCTTGAGTCCATAAAAAAATCTCAATAAGCTCACCAATGAGATCTCCCTTGCCTTGAAGAAATTGCCTCTCGATTTGCTCAATGTAGTCTTCTCCAACCAAACTTTTGCCATCTGGATCATGAGCGATCAATTCATAATCATAGAATATATTGAGTTGATGAAGAGAACCTTGGATCTTCCCAGAACCAATCTTCTATTGCTCTTTCCTTCATAAGACTCCCTCTTAATGATTGCATCATAAGAAGTAGAAACCTTAGAGACATTAGAAGCCATGAAAAAAAATGATTAGTACCTTCAACATAAGGATGATTGAAGTACTCTCTTTTTTCAAACAAGAACTTCTACTCAATGTTTTAGGTAATGATTCATATGATAATAATTCTTCCTCACTGTCATTCATAATGAGATAACTCAAAGTACATCCTACTTTGAACACTTCACATACTTCTCTTATTCTTGACTTGTGGGTGTATCTCCCTCACTAAGTCTCTTGATAGAACCATTTGATTTACTCTCTTTATGAAGACATGTGACTCCACTTTCTGTAAAAATGACTTCCTTGGAATCATAACAAAGTAATTTAGAAGAACCACCTCCTTCATGCATGCACCTAGCAACATCTTTTCCATATGATCAAAGAAATCATTAGCAACAATCTTTTCCAAGGAAGAACCTTCACTTCCATTGATGAAGTTAGCTCTTTCCTTACCTTTTGCATGCTTGCACTTTCCATGAAGAACCATTGAAACACCATCATTATCCTCAAGACTATCCAAGTTAGCACAAAGATGAACATCTCCAAGAAGCATATTAGATCTTGACCTAGATCTAGCGTAAGGAAGATTTTTAGACTTTGCATAAGATCCACCAATCTTATTGATGCTAAAAGGGAACTTTGGAAAGTTCAGACTAATCTATTTTTCCATTCCATCCTTTTTGTTAGCCATAACAAAATCATCAAGCTTGAAAAGTCTACCTTGTCTATTGCCCTTAGCAACCAAGATTTAGAACACCATCAAGTCTTGCTTTCCTATTAGTAGAGAGACAAATTTCATAGTGAAAAATACAAATTTATTTGGATGATTTTGGTATTTTTAATTCTTGGATCTTGGTATTGGTATATGGAAGTAGTACTAGTAGTAGTAGTAGTAGTAGTAGTAGTAGTAGTAGTAGTAGAGAGAGAGAGAGAGAGAGAGAGAGAGAGAGAGAGAGAGAGAGAGAGAGAGAGAGAGAGAGAGAGAGAGAGAGAGAGAGAGAGAGAGAGAGAGAGAGAGAGAGAGAGAGAGAGAGAGAGAGAGAGAGAGCAAAACACTACATAGTTCTTCTTGTCAAGACCAAACATTTTAAAACCTTTACTCATAAACCAACAAGTAAATAGAATTGAAAAGTTTAGACATTACTAAGAAGCACTATAAAACAGAAATTATCTCAAGACATCCAGATGGTACTTGCGACCATCCCACCACACAAAATCTCACAAGTCAGCACAATGAGAAAGAAATGTCAATTGCTATTCAGATACAAAACAAGTTTTACATGATTAGCAATCAAGAAACATAGTCCAATCTTCCATTCAAGCTTAATTTCCAATTTTAGGCCAAACCTTCATGTTAATGAATCGGGGCATAGACATGTTGATCTGTTTATGAGGTATTAGTCAACCCGTACGCAACACCCATAAGTATAATAAGTTAACAATTTTTATTAATTGCTTTGCAATAGGTCAAGCACACACATACATAAGAATCTCTCTTTGTCTACCTTTTTATTACTACTCTCTATATATGCTACACATATGATGAATAACAATGACAACCTAATTACAAGTATTAATACCTAGATATGTGTAGTAAGGTTCTCTTCTAATGATGTCGTGAATTTTTCTCAATGTATGCTTTATGAGCAAACAATTTAGATGTTTAAGTTTTCAATATATACCAAGTTTTCATATCATACAATTGTAGACAAACCTTAAACCCTACTTTTCATTAAGTTAGTCATTGTCCGTTCTCTGAATTATCTGAAGATAATCCAATTATCATATGTAAAGACATAAAAAAGTGTTATAATTCCAATAAGTTGTGGGAACGATAATTCTTTATACTACATTAAAATCTTCTAATCTAAAGTGAACATGCTACAAAACTGATTTTCAATTCTTCCATTTTATAATCTTGTGTAAAGGTTGATCTTTAAGGAGTGGAGGTAGGTCTAGGAAATTTCATCATTAAGTACCAGCTCACTCTTTACATTCTTCATCAATAGGAGTAGAATATATTTAAGTTGCAAACTACTCAACTATGCAAATATACAGGCAAAATGCTTCAAGACCAAGACAAAATGCATCACCTAAAGAAAAGTATGACATTAGTGAAAAAATCTTGACTCCTCAATGAATGATGATTATTTCAAAATTCCTCATTGTTTCACTATTCTAATAAGTGTGAAAAAAATAGATCCAAAAATTACTTAATGGATCAACAAGGTCTTGACTAGATTTGGATGCACATCTAGATTCAGCCACAAGATAGAAATCATCAATTTAGTTGCATAAATCACTAGGATCTGATCATAAGCACTTAAATATAGGAAGCTATTATCCTTGTCCATACAACAACAACAACCTACTTTCCTTCCGTGTGTGGATGCAAGATTAACAACAAAAATGACATTCTACACACTAGAAATCAAGATATCTTGAGAAATACACATGAGATGGACATAGAATCAAAAGAGATGAATTATCCACATAAAATGAGAATACAAAGATACTTTCTCCATGATGGTACTACTATTTATAATTGCTAAAATGTCGTTCGCCAATTTCCATAAACTTTCCCTAAATGGTAACTTCTTGGTACTTCATCAAAATGGATTTCTATCCTCTCCATCCCTATTCTTTGCTAATCTAGATCCATTCATTAAGCTGTTGCAAATATTTGAACAGTCACATACTCTGCTGAAATACAAAGGAATCGATGACGGTGTTCTCGATCGTTCAGCCACCTCTTCTTTGTTGGCCACCTTCTCTTATTCGGCTATCATTGATTGTTCTTGGCCATAGGATCCAAGAATTAAGTTATCCAAGGAACAATGCCCTCAGACCAATGAGAGAAGACGAAAATGTAAGGGTATCCATTTCAATCTATTATCGGATCCCTGATGTATGCAATGATCTCAACCAGACCAGATCTTGCATATGCCATTAATTCCTTGAATCAATATATGACCAATCCTGGCATGATCCACTAGAAAGCTCTTATCAAAGTCATCAGCAGATATGTACGAGCCACTACAGACCTTTGTATCTGCTATGGTGATGGAGATCCATACTCTTCATGGAATATAGATGCAATTTGGGAAGGTGATATCGACACCAGAAAATTGACTTTTGGATATGTCTTCATGTTCAACAATGGTCCAATATCTTGGAATAGTTATCTAGATCCATTCATTAAGTTGTTATAAATATTTGAATAGTCACATACTCTATAGAAATACAAAGGAATCAGTGACAACCACCTCTTCTTTGTTGGCCACCTTGTCTTATTCGGCTATCATTGATTGTTCTCAACAATAGCCATTGGTCGATCATCCTAGACCATATGGGCAGATTCTCTTATTCGGCCTATCTCGAACAATCGGTCGCAATTTGACTACCAGCGAATCAACAAGTACACACGACACGACCGAACAAAATCAAATATTGTCCAATGGCTACTGCCAACAATATGTAATGCCTTAACCTAATTGTAAACTACAGATTAACCATTTTTTTTAATAGTTAGCCATGTGTATATAACCAGCAATCTAGTGCTCCGTTAGCTGAATTCACTATGTGCACCTCACAATATGATTGGCCCAAATTGACAAATGAGATCAAGAGGTGCTATGTCACTAATCCTCTATCATCAAGCCAAGTGTCACTAGACTACACTACCATGAGCTATTCCACTTTCAAAATTGGCCTAATCACTTATTTACAAGTGTACAATGAGTGGTTTTGAAAGAGGACCCCCAAACCTCAAGATAGATGGCTTTTACAATTTCACACTCCTCCTTAAAAGAAATCTATCTACTTTAACATGGATCTTGGAATCAAGCCAATACTAGATCTAGGCTTTATGAAAGCACTCTTGAGAAATGTTTTGGTGCAGAGATCGGCAATACATGATGAAGATCCAATATGATCCAAGTTGATTTCTCCTCCAATAACTTTCTCCCTTACAAAATGGTGTGCAATCTCAATATGTTTGCTTCTTGCATGTAAAATAGGATTGTTGGCAAGAGCTTGGGCTGAGATATTGTCACACTTGATGATAGGTAGATCTCCATCCTTTATGAACTTGAGCTCCATATAAGCAATCTTTTGATCCAAAAAACCTCTTTTGTAGTAGTTGCAAGGGACTTATACTCGGCCTCACAATGAAAGATCTTCACTTTTGTAAAATTATCCATAATCGAAGTGTGGAAGATACATATCTCAAGATCCTTTTGGCCAATTTCCAATGGAAAATCTTTGGGTCTTGCATGAATTGACTCAATTTATGCACACTAAAGTTCAAATGAAGCCTAGTGATAGTCAACCAAATAAGGGAGCCAATAAGACTCCTATAAAAGGTGATGTCCTCTAAGGATCTTTCATCCCCTTTGATAGGATCTTTTACAACATGCCCCATGGGAGTATTAATGCTCTTACAATTTTCCACATGAAATTTTTTTAAGCATAGAGAGAGCATATCTAGATTGACTAATAAATGCATGATCTTGAAAAGGTGCTTGAGCCCATAAAGGCTTTTAAAAAATAAGCATACTTTGGATTCATCACCATCTTTGATAAAGCCCTCAAGTTGCTCCATATAGATCTCTTCCCCAAGGTAGCCATTGAGGAAGGCATTAGAGACATCAAGTTGGAACATCCTCCACTTGAAATAGCATGCAATAGAGATAATATACTTCTTGGATTAACCGAAACCAAAAAGCATACCTTCGGCGGATTGTGATCTTGGTAGAGAATCTACTAACATTGCCCTCCTCCAAGGTTGTTGCAGGTCCCTCTGCAACTTCAACTTGACTTCATCAGTCGAGTTCTTCAATTGTTAATCTGGTTCTCCATCTTTTGCAAGTTTGTTCCATTATACACCTGTTGACCTTCAGTTAATCCTTCAGTGGGAGTCCAAGTCTATTTTCATGCCATCCCTGTTTGAAATATCAATGAAATTTTTCTATCTCAGGACTATACATAGGAATGAATCATTAGACCATTGAGCGAATGGATTGTAGGTCAATGCTGGTAATCAAAACTATGAGTTACTGAATACGGTCAAAGATGAATAAGGTAGAGAAGGGAATAAAGGTGTTAGTATGGTAGGGTATAGTCGAGGCCTTTTGGAGGTCTTGAAAGCTCTAGAGAAATCCACACTTAATTATGTAGTAGTCTCGGATGATCCTCCCATGCCATGTCCATCTTGGTCTTCCTTTTTTTCTGGTTGTACCAACTCTGCTTGTACCTTGCAGGTAGTGTTCCAAAGCTGGTTCACCTATGCTAGGACCCTTTGTAAGTCTTGCTGCATTCTCTTGACTTGATTATGAGATTCAAGCAGCTTCTTTTCATAGTGGTCTTGATAAACTTTGGTAATGGCCTTGTGGGCTTCATACCTTTGGATCAATTCCACGTATCTCTACATCCAGATGGTCTCTTCAAGTGGTGGCACTACAACAATGTCTTCTGGTTTAACTTCAAGTAGCTCATCCATTGTGGTTGTCAATCTGTGATGCTTTGTAGAGGCTTGTATGTTCTGTTGTTTGAGTTGATCTTGGTAGCTGCAGGAGGCCTTGGAGTTGTTGTTGGACCAATCCTTGTAATTTCTGGCTCCTTAGCTCTTCTTCTATAGATATCATTGGCTTTTTCTTGAGCTCCACTTGGCAAGCCTCTGGGTCCTTGTTCTTCTCGGCTAATTGATCAACCAGTTTTTCATTCTGGCTTACCAACTAGTGCAAGTGATAGGATATCTCAGCATGGGATTGTAGAGCTTGCTTGACAGATTGTTGACATCTTTGAATAAAGAAAATTGGGAAGGTAAATAATGTGAAGCTGGGAAGCATAATTGTGGGTCTGATGGTAAGGTGGTGGTGGTAAGTGAGGTGGTGGTGGTTACTGTATCAGAAGGAATAGGTGAGGTGAATGGGAATGGAAACGACAATGGATTGAGTTGGGGGACTGCTCAATGGATTTAACTCTTTCTTAATATGTACATTCCCTACAGAAACAACTTCATCAAAGATCTCTAGCACATCATTAGTATCAAAGTAATCAAATTGATCAACACTAATAATAATGGTGCAGGTGTCAGAGGATGACAATGGCTCAACTAATCCCATTGTTGGCTTTTCACGTCTCCTCGGTTGATACGGCTGCTATGTGTTCTTCTCTTGTTGCTGCATCCTCAATGGTTGTGCACTCAACCATTATGTCTTGAACCTGATCAACCTTTGTAGTGGCCCACTTCTACCTGTTCTTCTTCTGCTTGGCACTCTCCTTCTTCTTTTGGACTCATAGCTTGGCTATTAACCGCTCTCGTATCATCCATTGTAGTACTTTGGATATAGAAGGTGGTGGCTTGTGAGTGTGACCTAGATGAGCTTTGGTGTGTGTGTGTGTGTGTGTGTGTGTGTGTGTGTGTGTGTGTGTGTGTGTGTGTGTGTGTGCACGCGCACATGCGTGCACACGCACATGCGCATACATGCTCACTTCCCTACACGCGCGCACGCGTGCACACACACACACACACACTTACTTAAAAGATGCAAATATAATAATTCTTTTCATGCATGTTTTCCTATTCGTCTATGCTTGAGAGAATTTTGGAAGAAAAAAAAAAGTGACATTCCATGTGAAAATTTGTAAAAAGCTAACTTCACACATGATATATTTTAGAGGCTTAAAATGTCCATGTAGTACAAAAATTGGGATCCCAATATGGCTATTACTACAACATGAATGTTTCATGCATAGTAAAATTGAGACTTCTACTATGTTATTTCAAGTCTTTTGTCTCCCATTAAGAAATTGCAATCTATATGAAAGTTTCACATATGGAACTTCCATGCTTACATATCCATGTACATATCCACACCCATCCAGGTATACAAGAATAGATTTGTTGTGAATCTACGCATGTCTTTTTGGTGCCTACATGCATTGGATGTGGATATATAGTAGTAATGTTGTTGTATATGCTATAATTTTGAAATGCAACATCGCTCCATGAGATCCTAAAGAGATAAAAATAGTGAAAACTCAAAAAAAGCAATTCCACACGTTGAATGATCTAAACATATATAACAGTCATATCTATGATTGGATTGACAAGAAAAGCTCATATAGAATATCTAAAGTATTACACTAATGTCGATACTACCCATCAAGACATTAATGTTGTGTGAGAGCATTCTCTTGATAGTATAGAAAAATTGGCATATACTTCTTTTTTCAAGATTGATGCTTGTCACATATGTTTCAAGTTCGATGTACGTATCATAAGCACAAGACTAGACAAATGGTTGAACAAATTTTATACTAAAATACTTGCAAGAATGGGTTCATCAAAATTTAGTACATTTAAGCATGTGAGCTTCTTAAGTGTTTCCAATGGAGAATTTTAAATGTGGCCTACCAAGCAACAACAAATTGAACAAGATCTTGAAATCTTTCAATGCATGTTCCTCTTTAGTCAATAGGATGGAACTTTCTTTAGTGTGTTTTGTTATTCCAACTCCAAGAATGTCATTACCTCTTTACAATTGTGGAAATCAAAATTTGGATAAGGATATCACTATAAGGACAATGCTTTCGCATGGAAATGTAGTCATTTTTCTACTAGTAAAGTTCTAAAAGGAGCTGGCACAGTTTTAGAAAATATCTTTTATTTTATATTTGAAAAGTAGAAAGTGAGATTACTATTTAGAGAGATAAAATTTTCCAATCTCACTCATTTCTTTTTGTACTCTTTATGGTTTTGGTCCAAAAAATTTCTTCTTTGTGTTGTGCAAGTGACTTCTATGTAGGCCATCCCAATCTCTATTGTTGATCAATCCTTGTTTTTTCACACTTATTTCTATTTTCCCTTTTTATAAATATGTACATGATTTTAATCATATATACAATATGAAAAGATACCAAAAATGAAAATGGCTTTTCATGTATCTTAAACCACAAAACATTTTTCTTTCAAGTTCTGCTTTATGGAATCTTTGAAAGATCATGCAATTTTGGTTCTTGTTGTTATTATAGCTAATAATCAAAACTTGCATTAATTTTCCAACATACCAAGCACATCATTAATTTTTTTAAACATACCAAGCACATCATCTACTACTTTTTCTTGTAAATGCAAACAATTCAATTCTATATTCTTTTCATGTGTACACCTTGTCACTGTAAATTATCAATAATCTAGATGCTCAGTCCACTAATAAGACATATAATCATTTTTTTGTTTACAAAAAAAGTGAATGAATACTAGAAACTTAGTCAAAAAATGAGATTGAGATATTTCCGCTATCTAATTAACATTATGCCAATAAGATGCACTAGTTTTGACATAAATATCAAAGAAGGATTCAAACTCCAAATAATGGGCAAAGTTTGATGTGGTTACAAAAATAATAAATATCTAAGATTCTACATTGAAATAAATAAGAGCTTCAATCATTCAAGTTCCAAAACCATAATAAAAGTAATTGCCTCCATATAACCAATGTGTGTTGTCCATAATTCTTATAAAAGATAATAGATAAGTTTCAAATGTCTCGATAAAATATTAGAGTTGTAGCAAAAAGCTATAATTTGTTTATGTTGTATTAGGAAAAAGGTATAGTTGATTGCAACCGCTTAAAACTCCAAAAGCACTTCTTACAAATATCATGTTTTTACTATAATGGTAATCATTTGGGACATTACACTATCATCCCTACTTATATAGAAGCTAGCAAGATGGGAAATTGTGTAAATAATAAACTCTACCTACAAAAATAGTTGCTTTTCATCTAGCATCATTGGACTTGCACGCGAAAGAAAGTAACTTCAAGATTATCTACTAATTCATGATTTGGCAACAATGTTTTTTGAATAAGTTATGTATTTTGGGATGAATTGTAAGTAAAAACATTGAGAACATGATTTAGGAGCCATTTCTTTTGAGTCTGACTCTTTTAAATACAAACTTTGTAGTGATTGCACATCAAGGTTACTTCATGAATTGATTTTCAACATTTTTGGATCATAAGTAGGTGCATAAATCAAAATAGAAGCTCCATCTTAAAAGTATACAAATATTAAGTTGAAGCACTTTTTCTGGAAACTAATGTGTATCTTAGGTCAAATTTACAATACTCTATCAAAAAACATTTTATGAAGCATGTGAAGTTGACCTAACACCTTAATTGGCAACCATTTTCATCTTTTAAATAACATCAAACTTGTGTAGCTATGCGTGATGCACATGGTGTCGTATAGAATGCACATTATTATGGTGCACAAATGTGACTAAAAAAATCATATTGTCTTTATAAGATTTTCATCTTTTTAGCCCAAGATCTTAAAAGTTTCAAGGCAATGTATGCACAATCCAGAATACTTCAACAACAAAAAATTAATTATATTTGCTCTAGTTATTAGAAAATATTAAAGTTTGCAAATATTTCTCAATGCATCACCCGATTCAATGAATTTCTAGGTTTTAAAGTAACATATGAATGAATATGCATGTGATCAAGTGAAGGTGATACAATATTCATTAGTCATAAAATCATGGGTAATCTTGACATGTTGCTAATATGGTTTTTGTCTTTTTTGAGGTTTCTCTCATAGTTAAGTTAAATGTGTAGATCTATTGATACTAGTTACTAATGTATTCTCGAAACGATATAACTAATCATGGCCCAAATAAAATTGATTAAATTGGCAAGTACTACAAAAGTTTTTGGTAATTTAATTATAATGCATGCTTACTTACTCATCAAGCAATAAGCCATCGCTAACTTTAAACTTTAAGATTTTGAAAATAAAATAAAAATGCACTATTGACAATCATCATTATGTAGAAGGACGTATATTATGGGTTACATCTGTTGAAAGCAAAATCATGTGAAGGAGATTTGGTACATGTAATTGAGTTATAAAGTTAGATAGAAAATCAAAATAATTACTACCATATAACAATTGATTCATGTTGAGGTTCTATAATCTTATTTCTAAGAGCACTACAATATTTTAAAAAACATAATAATATACCCTTTCCATAGGTTGCATAGTTTATGAAGGGTATTTGTGATTTGACCTCCTCCCGAGCTTATGCAAGAGCAATGTTACAAAATCAAATCTTTAATAATAGATGGTCTAAAAGCTTATGTTTGTTTGATAGCTCGTCTAATATCCCAAAAAGTAATTAATGTGTTTATTAGGTTTCCAACTAACCTATGTAGTCCCAATTGATGAACTTCAAATCAAGAGTAACAAGGAATATAAACCTTGGGTTTAGACATGAAGTTAAATTTCTATCTATTGAGAATATCTTAAGGTCAAATCTCCAAAATAGAAATGTATTTATTAGACAAAATTTGAACATTTTTTTTCATTTCAATGTGAAGCAAGTGTTTTCAAGAAAAGAGAATTAATGTGAGTGAATTACTCTATCTCAAGTAAGGCAAATTGATTCTTGAGACTTAGAACAGTACCTTGTTAGGCCAAAAATCCCAAAACCAAATTCCAATAATTCTAACGTTTGTTAAGAAAGATATAAGTGAGTACAAATTGTTGAGAAACTCAACATATTATCCCATTGTAGTAATGTGAAAGCTATGGGACTACTAGTTGGTAGGAATGAAGCCTAGCATTATTTGTGTATGTTTTGCCAACTTGCAAGCCAAGTTATAAAAATGTAGCATTAGCCATGTTTGATTAAAATGACAATGATCTACCTTAGTCCAATTTTAGTTTGAAGTCTGAGTCTTAATAAAGCCCTTTTTTTTTAACTATCTTTTCAAAAAATGTAGAAAATTAGTAGCACAAATCAAGAAAATTAAAAAACAACGAAGAAAAATGACATATTGGAACTCTAAGTTGAGGGAGCAGGCTTTCAAAACTTGCATAATCAGTTGCCATTCAATGGTGTATCAAATTGAGTTCCATCAAGATGTTCCAAAACCACTACTCCATAAGATAAAACTCCTTGACCCGATATGGTCCTTCACTGGTAAATTTCAACTTGCCCTTGATCCAGATCTCTCTCTTTCAAATCCTTCTTATGAAATCTATGATCATGCCAAGCTTTCCGACGATCTTTCTCAACTGCTAATGCATGAACTGCCATCAATCTGGTTTTGCAAAGCTTATGCAATGCTTCACGATGAAGTTGCAAAGATTTCATCTCATCCAATTGTTCAATAGCTGCTATTCACAATGATGGCAAAAACTCAATTGACATGATAGCATCTTGACCATAAACTAAGTGAAAAGGCATCTTATTTGTTGGATTTATTCCTCTACTCTCCTAAATCCCATATTAATTTAGTTCCATTCTTATCATCGCACAGTCTACAGAAATACTCTATTATCACAGATAGGAAAGAGAGTTACAATCTGACTTGTCAAAGTTACCTAACTTGTCGGAGTTGGCCGAACTATCAAGGAAGCCCAACTTGGATAAGTTCTCAAGGAGTACGGCTTATCAACTCAATCGACTATCATTGAGGACCATCAAACAACTATCCTGACTATCGGTAGTGACACACTCGACTCCTAATAGTCAAAGCCTTCTCATGCCCACTTTCTATACTGTGCAATTACTTGGACAATGACAACAACAACCATAATCTACTCTAGACGACTCAACACCTCCACACCACCTTCTTGTACATACATCTGCACAACTGTGAATTGTATATAGTTGATCATTGTAATAAATTTATTACGAAGCAAGATTATAACCAGACGAGATAGGTTGATTTGATATACGCTCGAACACTCATAGACATTGAGATGACAACTTATCAGAGATAGACACAATAGATGCTTTCAAGCATTGATTTTTTCTTTCAGATTGATTGTCATTAACACAAATTGTAGCTAGCTTTGTGAGCACGCGATTTCGTCCTCTCTTTGTCTTATGCTCACCAGCATCATCTAACCTTTATTTTTATACATTCATTCTGAATAAATTACTGTCTAGTTTTGTGTTCAGATTTTTTGCTTTCCACTTTCTGTCTGACTCTCTTATCGATTTAGGTTTTTGTCTGCTCTTCTGCTTCTGCATAATCTCAATTAAGCTCTGCTTTGTATTCACCTAATGTTGTAGTAGTGCACGCACTGAGGGAATCAATCGACCACTACTTTCGCACAATAGTAGGATCGTTCTGATCCGGTTGTTTGACCTATCGATCCAAATCCATGGATTTTCATTTTTTTCGACATGGTATGAGAGCAGTAATTACTATTCTATGATTCTTTCATCTGATACCAACATAGTATCAGAGCTATTTTCATAGCTTGATAAGCTTCCCATAGAACTTGGACCTATCATTCGATAGAACAATTGTTTTCTTGTTTTGTAAATTGCATTAGATTTTCACTCTTAAGTCACTAATAGTCATCATTATCACTTAGACTAACTTCCACATGGATTCCCAGGGGACATCCAGTCCCATCGTGGACAAGCTTGATGGATCCAATTACCATTTGTGGAAATTTAAGATGAAAACGTTACTAATGGCTAAGAAGTTGTATGATGTTGTCACAGGTGCAGAGGCAAGACCCAAAGCAGATGACGCTGCAATCTCTCGATGGAAGCTAAAGGGTGGCAAAGCCTTCACGTTGAATCATCCTCAATATCTTAGACACACAGATCGGCCATGTGTCTGAAGCTCATACCTCGAAAGAAGTCTAGGACATCTTGAGCACCTTGTATGAAGTGTTGTGTACTGTACTTCAGGACCATAAATGGATATACAAAATATCCACAAGAGTGATTGGATGCTTGCTTGACAATCTATCAAAAAACTAGTCATCAAAAAGTTGATCTAGATTGGCAATTTGACAAACAACAAGCATTAACAATCAAAAGCATTGATCAACATTGAAATCCGATCCCACACGTGTGTACTACAGGCTGTAGTAAGGCCTTCAACCTGAGAAACAAGTAGAAATTGATTTGGTTTCATTTGGATCACAAAAACTCAATGTACATAGTGAACTAGCTTGAGATTGTCAATGAGCTCCAAAAATTTTCTATCTTCTCACTATGGGAGCTTGGAATACATAGCAAATTCGACTTCCTTCTTGAAGTTAGGTGGATTTCCAGCATGTAATAAGGAAGTTAACTCACGCTTCTTACCCTAAAATGAAACCCTAGCCTAGATCCTAGAGTTATGCTTGGTAGGTAGCTAGTTGGTCAAATTTTCACCTTAAACTTAGGTGTAGGTCCTATAAAGTAGGGATGACCACCAAATAGACATGACCAACTCTCTTGACTTGACCTAACCTACATTAGGATGGGTTTCCCATGTGACATCATGGCCTCACATGTGCGGGACCCACTTGTGTACACAATTTACACTATTCTACATGGTTTTTGATCAAGCTAGATTTGCCAATTTTTGGCAATTCTTCACACGACGTAGCTTCCAAACTACATCTCAAAAGAAAATTCCTCTCCCTCAAAATGACAAATTGTGATTCCCTACATAATCACATCAGCCATTTCAAAATCCTGCTACAGCAAATGGCCGATATCAGATCTGTCACAGACGATCAAGACGTAGTAATGACACTGCTTTCAAGCCTACCAATTATATGATAATAGGGTACTGATGATTACCACACACTCAGAGTTGACTCTATCACGATGTCAAAATATTGAAAAATCTATCTAATGTTGTATGGGTCCTAAAAATGCCAAAGATGAATTGAGCTCTTTTGGCTTAGTAAAGACGCATCTTAGAATAAAATATTCAAGGTAGGTAGAAGTAGAAACTCGAGCTACCATAGGAATTGCCATTTGTACTTTACATGCCACATTTAATGCATGAAAAGACTATGTGGCACAATTAGACATAGTGAGGTGGCTTGGATAAGTCTAGATAGCTTGAGAGGTGGATCCACAACTCCAATTCAACTCAAAGTAGGAGAAGAGTCCATGGATCTATATATATGTGATGTACTCTCATTGAGAAATGATGAAATTTGTGTGTAATGCAAATTTGGAGACAAGCTCTTTGTGCCCTCTCTCTCTCCACGAGTTTTGTACTTTCTATTTTCTCTCTCTAGCCAAGTAGAGGCATTTATGATGCTTTGTCTTATGTTTTGTTGACAGATCTTGCTTGTAACACAATAACATTGCTTGTACGATCAACTTTCCTATTAACAACCAATGCTAGTCTGATCTTTATAGTGTTATTGTGCTTAGGAGATAAAAAATACATGTGTAGGGCATCCCACACGTGTGAATTCAGCATGGTATCAGAGCCTACCTAAGTTTTACAAGCAAATCTAATCAAAAAGTTTGCAGATCTGATCAGATTTCAAGCTAGGAATTGTCTAGATTCTACCTTCTAGCTAGTTTGCAGGTTTCTTGTGATTCTGAGTTTCAAACCACATTGAATGGGCCAGATCAGGTACTGTATGGAATTTCAGGTGCTGGCACGTGTGAAATCCGCCCATTTTCAGATTGGTGGTTCTCTCTCACCTCAGATCCAAATTTCAAGCAAATTAGCCCACTAGAAAGCTAGAAATGTGGAATTTGATGCAATTTGAATCATGACAGTTGGATAAACCAATAAGAAGTTATAAGCTTTTGAAGAGTCGTAGGTAGGGCACCTAGACCTATGGCAAATCATGTGTACATGTCATTTATTGCTTGAATGATCACAAAAATCATCCAGAAGCTATACAATCTCATCTATATGTGATTTAGACAAAACTTATAGGTTCTAGGCAAATTGTTTCATACAAATAGATTGTATTTGAGTCAATTTGACATTTTTGGAATATTTCACACGTGTGAAATTCAAAGAACCATAACTTTTGCCATACTTCATCTTTTTTTATGATTCAAATCTTGTTTTAGAGAGATTGTCACTAGCTAGTGAGATCTTCTATCTCACAGTTTCTTGCTAAGTCTTACATAGGATTTGGTTCTGTACCCTTGATTGGTTCCTATAGTGAGAAGAATAGCAATTCTTTCATCCATCTTTTTTGATTTCCATCATTCTTTATGACTTCAATGGGTGTCTTTCTATTAGAAGCAAGTGAAAGATTGTCAACCTCCAATTACTCAATTTGGAAGGTTAGAATGGAATCTGTCTTAATACTACAAGATGTGATGGATATTGTACTTGGCATTGAAGAAGAACCACAAATTCCTCAAGAAATTCCAAAGTACAAAAAGAGAGCCAGGATGGCTCTACATTATATTAAGATGAATGTCTCAAATGACATCTTAAGAGAAATTGGTGCTTGTACTAATGCCAAAGATGCTTGGGATACTCTCAAGTCTATCTATGAGGCAAAAAATACTTCTAGACTTCTAACACTAAGAAACCAAATTTTCAAAGTGTACAGAGAAGTGATGAATGTGCTTCAGCCTATGTAATGAGAGTTAAAGACCTCCATAGAGAATTGTCATGCATAGGAGACTCCATCAAGCAAAATGAACTTGTTCAAGTCATACTTAATGGGTTAAAGGAGGAATATGACAACCTTGTTCAGAGTTATGCCATTAAGGAGGAGCTACCAAGTTTGGAAGCACTCCAAAGTGTGCTCATTTTTGAAGAATCAAAACAAGAGTATAAACTCTTGAAAATGGAGAGACTGTCTCTCAACATTGATGGTAAAGCTCTCTTTACCAAAGACAAGCACAAGACAAGAAGTAAGAATCAACACCAATTCTCTTCAAGCAAGAACAATCTTATTTCCAAGGAGAAAGGAGATGAGGATGAGTCCTCTCAAGCTTCCACATCCAAGAAGAAGAAGAAAAACATCAAGTGTTTCTTTTGTGGCAAGAAGGAGAATTATGCCACCAATTGCCTCAAGAAGAAGAGTCAATTCAAGCAAGCCAACATTTCTAATGAAGAGAAGGAAGATGCTCATGCAAGTGATGAAGAGGGATCTCTTATGTTCTCGAATTTTTCTTCATCACCTTTCAAGAAGGATGGTTCATGGTATATCGACAATGGAGCTTCCTCACATATGTGTAGCTCCAAGTATTCTTTTTCATCCATGTCACCTTATGAAGGAGCCAAGAAGTCCATCTACACAGCAAATGATCATGAGTGTGTTATTGAAGGCATAGGGACCATTCCCTTAAAGCTTTCTTCATCAAAAGTTCTTTGTTTGTCTAATGTACTTTTGTTCCCAAGCTAACAAAAAATCTTATTAGTGTTGGGCAATTGTTTGATAGTGGACTAGATGTGAATTTCAATGTTGATACATGTACAATCAAGAAGCATGATGAAATCCTTGCATTTGGGTCTAGATATGGTGGAATCTACAAGCTTGATCCCAAAGAGTATGCTAACTCTTGAGATAGTGCTTTTGCTACTCATATGTCTTTGGAGGAACTATGGCATAGAAGGTTGGGTCATCCTAACTATAATTCTATGGACCAGTCCATGGTCAAAAAAGCCAAAGCTATTGGCTTGCCTAATCTTATCTCCAAGAATTTCAAGCCATGTAAAGCTTGTGCCATATCTAAGTCTCATAAGGAGCCTTTTTCAAAGTCATCTATCAAGACTACACATCCATTGGAGCTCATACACTCGGATGTGCACTTCTCATCTTCAAAGAGCAAGGGTGGTGCTACTTGCTTTGTAACTTTCATTGATGACTTCACTAGATTTACTTGGGTATATCTTCTAGCTTCAAAATCTATGGTGTTTGACTATTTCCTAAAGTTCAAAGCTCTAGTTGAAAAGCAATTTTCTTACAAAATCAAGATTCTTAGAAGTGATGGAGGTGGTGAGTACACTTCCAATAAATTTCATGATTATTGTGAGCTTGAAGGCATTAAAAGGGAGTTTTTCTTGTGCATATACACCATCTCAAAATGGGGTGGCTGAAAGAAAGAATAGAACACTGTGTGAATGTGCTAAAACCATCAGAATTGAGGCATCTTTGCTAAAAGACTTTTGGGGTGAGGCTATCAATTGTTCAAACTATCTTTGCAATAGACTCCCTCATGTTGCACTTGGAGGAAAGTCACCATATGAAGCACTCTATTTGAATAAACCTAAGGTTGAACACCTTAGAGTATTTGGATGCATATGCTTTGTCCATATTCCCTTGGAAATGATAAAGAAGGATGATCCTTGTGCAAGCAAAGGAGTGTGAAATTTCAGAGAAATAAAGACCAAGAATGGATCTACATCAGATCCTCAAGAGGTGTTGGAAGCTAGATTACATGATCTACTAATCAACCAATGATTAGATCTAGAATTAGATCAATTCCCCATAAAAAAATCTAGCAAGAACAACAAGCAAATGATTAAACTTGAGACCTACTGCCTTCACATGTGTGAAGAACAGTACCTGTACGGAATTATAGCAGAGAGTGAAGTACACAAGTGTTAGAAAGCAATAGAACCATAAAATCACAACACAAATATGAGAATACTCAAGATATGCCTCCAAAACCAAGATCTTGCCTCATTGATTTCTCAAAGTGGATCCATCATGGATTAAATACAAAAATCACCATACTTTCTCTCTAAGACACTTCCAGCACGTGTGAGATAGGTCATAGTGCCTACCCATATGCACTTTGGCTAAGATTCCATTAATTTGCCACATCATCATTGGTGGCTAGTGTTGACCTTCTAGATTCCTACAAATTAGGAGATAGGTCCTACAATCTAGGAGATTTGACTTTTGACATGTATAAAAACTATATACAATGGATCTAAACTTTCTATATGATATTTCACACGTGGGAGACCACTCCTACCCATGTGACATAGCATTTTCTACCACTAGAATGGTGCCAAGTGTCATAATACTACTAAACTAGTTTTTGGCCAATTTAGCCACTAGTTTCCAATTTAAATGATATGTACAACCTTTATGATCTATCTAAATGACTTAGGCATAGATTTCACACGTGGGAACAGGCTCCACACATGTCTAATGATGATAGGTACAAGTCATTATGGTATTTACAAGATTTAACCAAGTTAGCTTTTGCCAATTTTAACAAGGAGTAATGGGTGGATATTCATCCAACAAGAAAGCCTATCGAATATACATGCTCTCTACCTCTAAAGTAATTGATAGTAGAGATGTAGTTTTTCTTGAAGAAGAAAAGTCCAATCTTGGAGGGGCCGAGATCAAGCAACCTCAAAATCTATCACCTATTGTTATTGAAGACAATCAACATATGGAGGAGTCAAGATTTGAAGATGGAAGTCCTCGGATTTTCACTCCTAGAAGATCCATGAGGGAGAGATCCGAGCCCAAGAGGCTCACTAATGATGACAAAGGAAAACAAGTGGATCTTGATTCCACTTATGCTTATTTTGTTTCTCATGAGGAGCCCAAAGATGTTCAAGAAGCCCTCAATACCAAGGAGTGGTATGAGGCCATGAAGATTGAATATGATGCCTTGATCACCAACCACACATGGGAGCTAGTGGATCCACCACCTTACATGCATATCATTGGATGCAAGTGGGTGTTCAAGATCAAGTACAATCATGATGGCTCCATCAACAAGTACAAGGCAATATTGTGTGCTAAAGGCTTTGCACAAATATATGGCCTTGATTATGAAGAAACCTTTGCTCCTATAGCAAAGATGGTGACAATAAGAATCATAATCTCTCTTGCCTTATTTTTTAAGTGGAAACTGTTTCAACTTGATGTCTCCAACGCTTTTTTGAATGGCTATCTTGAGGAGGAGATATACATGGAATAGCCTCAAGGATTTATCAAGGATAAATCTAAGGTGTGTTTGCTATTTAGAAGTCTTTATGGCTTAAAGCAAGCACCTAGATCATGGTATTCAAGACTCAACAATTTTCTACTTTCATTAGGATTTGTGCTTAGTGACTATGATCCTTCTATGTACTTAAAATTTGATGGTAGTAATATTGTCATTCTCCTAATCTATGTAGATGACATTATTCTTAGTGGAAGTTGTTTGATGCTAGTTCAAGAAACCAAAGATGCATTAGGAAAAGAATTTAAAATGCAAGATCTAGGAGAGATCCATTACATTTTGGGGCTTGAGATTGATTTTCATGAAGAGTATGCTTTTATTTGTCAATCTAGATATGTCTTTTCTATGTTGAGAAAATTTAATATGCAAAGTTGTAAAGGCATAGATACTCCCATGGAGCAACATGTAAAAGATCCTATTAAAGGTGATGAAAGATCCTTCGAGGACATCACACTTTATAGGCGTCTTATAGGCTCTTTAATTTGGCTTACTATCACTAGACCCGATTTGAGCTATTGTGTGCACAAATTGAGTCAATTTATGCAAGATCCCAAGATCCAACATTGGAAGATGGCCAAGAGAGTTCTAAGATATGTATCTTCTACTCAAGATTATGGTTTATTGTACAAGAATGAAGATCTAACCATTGTTGGCTATTCAGATTCCGATTTTGCAAGTGATAAAATGGATCAAATGTCCATTAATGCATATACTATCTTTCTTGGAGGCAATCTTGTGTCTTGGCTTTCAAAGAAGCAGGATACCATATCTCTATCATCTTGTAAGGCCGAGTACAAAGCACTCACTACAACAACTAAAGAGGTGCTTTGGATCAAGAGGTTAATCATGGAGCTAAATTATATCAAAGAGGATGATCTTCCCTTGATCAAATGTGACAACATATCGGCACAAGCTCTTGCAAACAATCCTATTTTTCATGCAAGAAGCAAGCATACAGAAGTGGATTTTGTAAGGGAAAAGCTCATTGGAGGTGAAATCAACTTAGAACATGTCGACACATCTTTGTGTATTGCTGATCTTCTCACAAAGCCACTTTGCAAAAGTGCATTCTCAAAGCATAGGTCTAATCTTGGTGTTATCTCAAGATCAATGCTTGATCCACATTAGATACATTTTTAGGAGGAGTGTCAAAATATTGAAAAATCTATCTAATGTTGTGAGTATGGGTCCTAAAAATGCCAAAGATGAATTGAGCTCTTTTGGCTTAGTAAAGACCTATCTTAGAATAAAATATTCAAGGTAGGTAGAAGTAGAAACTCGAGCTACCATAGGAATTGCCATTTGTACTTTACATGCCACATTTAATGCATGAAAAGACTATGTGGCACAATTAGACATAGTGAGGCGGCTTGGATAAGTCTAGATAGCCTGAGAGGTGGATCCACAACTCCAATTCAAGTCAAAGTAGGAAAAGAGTCCATGGATCTATATATATGTGATGTACTCTCATTGAGAAATGATGAAATTTGTGTGTAATGCAAATTTGGAGACAAGCTCTTTGTGCCCTCTCTCTCTCCAAGCGTTTTGTACTTTCTATTTTCTCTCTCTAGTCGAGTAGAGGCATTTATGATGCTTTGTCTTATGTTTTGTTGACAGATCTTGCTTGTAACACAATAATATTGCTTGTATGATCAGCTTTCCTATTGACAACCAATGCTAGTCTGATCTTTATGGTGTTATTGTGCTTAGGAGATCAAAAATACATGTGTAGGGCATCCCACACGTGTGAATTCAGCACACGAGTCATTACAATGATGTTGCATGAAGAGACAAGGAGGAACGAACCTTTTAGTACCTTTATTGTCGACTCTCATGCTTTATACACCAACAAGAATTCAAACTGGCAGAAAAAGAGGCTCTCAAAGCCACAGAAGCCGAATCAAAAGCCGACACAGGATTGTCAAGAGCAGTTGAAGCCACCGACAAAGAAAAGCTATTCTACAGATACTCCAAACGAACCAACCATGAGATTCAGGATTGTCACATTCTACAAGCCAAGAACAACAGCAAAGGGCAATCAAATCAAATGGCAAATGCAGATGCAGAAGCATCTCAATTGAATCAAGAAGCGGATCATGATGCATCATGACAAGCCTTCAAGAAGCATTAGATGATAGCTCCTGGTTTTTTGATTCTAGAGTCACTCAGCACATGACTAGCCATATCGGCTGTTTTGAATCTTATATGTCTTACAGTATCAAGAAGTTTGTTCACTTGGGTGATAATAGCACACAAGTTATTATAGGTGAAGGTATAGTAAGATTAAGCTTTGCATATGATCAATCCAAACTACTCTCAAGTGTCCTACATCTATCGAATCTTTCTACAAATTTGCTCTCTATTAGCATAATCACATATTTAGAACACAAACTAGAATTCGAATCAGATCAGTGTAAAGTAGCCGATATGACAGGCAAGATCCTAGCATCTGAAAAGAGGCATGGATATTTGTATAAACTTAGTCATTGCTTTTTTGCCTCTAATCAGGCTCTAAATACCTCTATACAAATCAATAAAAGTTTATTTTGAGATTATAGACTTGGTCACTTAAATAATTCTTCTATACAACACATGTCTATAAGTAGTCTATTGTACTTGATCTCGACTATCCAGATAGGAAAGTTGAATTACCTATCTGTCAAGACTGTATAGTCGGTAAACATGCTAGAAAACCTTTTAGATTTCTAGAGGATTGTTAGATATTGTACATACAGACATTTTTGGCCCAATATAGAATCCTTCATTGAAGGATGCAAAATATCTTATCACTTTTATTAATGAAGTTTCCATAGGACAATGATGTACTTCATCAAGAAGAAATCCAAAGCTTTCAACTGCTTCAAAATCTTCAAGGAGCATGCAGAGAAAGACACTTGTAAAAGAATCAAAGCCCTAAGGTGGGACAATGGTGGAGAGTATATTTCTACTGAATTCATGGAGTACTTCCAAAGCCAAGACATTGAATAGCAGTTCATCACTCCCTATTTGCCTCGGTCTAATGGCTTAGCCGAGAAGAAGAATCGTACCTTGGTCGAGTCAGACAAATGCATGATGGCACATGCATCATTGCCAAAGAGATTTTGGGCTGACGCAATTTCCATTGTAGCTTACAGCCAAAACAGATATTCGACTAAGGCCCTCTCAGACAAAACACCCCATGAGGTTTGGACAGGATCTAAGCCTTAAGTGAAGAACCTACGAATATTTGGTTGTACTACCTACACGCATCACCTAAGCGCAAATCTCGAAGAAGTCAAGGAAGAAATTCAACTTCCAAAGTATAAAGACCATCTTGATTGATTACACATCCTCCGACAACACCTACAAGCTGTACAACCCCGATATCTAGCAGAGATACTATCTTTATTGAGGATTAGTTTATCGACTTCAAAGACAAGGGTAAAATTTCAAACGAACCTTCGACACATGCCACCGACACGACAATTTGAGCCTCAGGTTCCATCATGCTGTGACAATTGACCAACTATTCAATAGTGAATCAGAGGAGGATGTTGTTGTTATTCATCAACAACTCGATCGAGGAATGGATCATTGATCGACATGACCTCCAAGAAAATTGAACCGAGTGCGCACACAACCCACAAAATATATTAATGAGTCTACATGTCTTTTAATTCAGGAACCGACTACTATCAAAGAGGCACTTAGCCAATTAGACTATGATCTTTGGAGAGAAGAAATGGACAGAGAGTATTCCTCTCTGATCAAGAACCAGACATGTTCATTGGTTGAACTACTTGTCAGTAGCAATCTTATCGATTACAAATGAGTCTTCAAGATCAAGTATAAAGCTGACACGAGTATTGATCGAAGGAAAGCCTGACTGGTAGCTAGAGGATTTTCTCATATCCCAAACATCGACTACAATGACACTTTCCAATAGTCAAACATTCATTGATCCAAATCCGCTTATCATTTGTTACTGTGGCCGACCTCGGAGTACATCAACTCGATGTAGAAACTGATTATCTGAATGGAGTTATAAAAGAAGACATCTACATAATGCAGCTTGAGGGATACGTGAAGGTATGAAGAATCATTTCTATAAATTCCACAAGGCACTTTATGGCTTGAAACAATC
This sequence comes from Diphasiastrum complanatum, assembly GCA_029204225.1. Classification (NCBI taxonomy): domain Eukaryota; kingdom Viridiplantae; phylum Streptophyta; class Lycopodiopsida; order Lycopodiales; family Lycopodiaceae; genus Diphasiastrum; species Diphasiastrum complanatum. The sequence continues at coordinate 72,375,402 of CM055097.1, forward strand.
AACAAAAAGAGCTTGGTTTCAAAGGATCAACACATTCCTCATCCAGTATGGTTTCAGACCTAGCACTGGCGATTCTAACTAGATTTTTCAATTGTGAAGATTATTAAAATATTATCTTCCTATCTCAAGTTTGGGGTCATGTCCATGATAATTTCCACTAGATTTCATGTTGTGCATATAAGGAGTGTGAATTAAGCACATATCCTTCTAGTTTAGCTCGGATTTGAGTTAGATAGATTCAATTGTAATGACATGCAGATGTTTTGATAGCATGCAAAGTCTTACTGTATGTATGCAAGCCACATGCAATCAGTGCATGCAACATGCAAAGTAGTGATCTACACATGTCTAGGCAATTTTATGAGTTGACATGCAGTACATGCACCATACATGCATGCAGTTACACATGTGGATCTCTGGTAAGTGAATTAGTTCAGTTAAGTGGGCTTTCCATGCAACTCCACTGTAGAAATTCGAGTCTCTCTCATGTAGGGAAAGCTGGACATGTGTTGCCATATTGTGAATATTGAGATTTTGGTGTTTTGGACTAATTCTCTCTCTACTTGAGTTTTCTGTATGATTTTCTCTCTCTACTCGAGAGCAGCCTCTTTTTCCCATACTGAACACTTAGAATTATTTCTAACATTCATTTCTCATAGTGAAGAGTTAGATTTTTTCATCAAATGTATGCCATTGTGCTCTTGCCTTAGATTTTTCAAGCATACTATTCTTTGATCAATTTTGTGCAGACACAACACCTCAGTAAGATTCTGTAGGGTGTGTGGTGAAGTTCACACGTGCTAAAAACTTCACATCAATCAAATCCTATTTCTGATTAGATCTGTAAAACTTATATCACTTGACAATAATCAAATTTCTGATTTCTAAAAACAGATCTTTGATCAAGCGATCGACACTTCTAAATAGGGATTTTTCAGAATCACTATCAGAATATAACAAAATGGCTCAAAAATTTGACAGATTCTAGATCTGGTAGATCAAAACCTAAAAATAGAATAGACAAAGGTTTCTTGGGCAAAGATAAGCTAGGCGAAGTTCTTCACCGTTATTTTGGATAGAAAAATCACTGTTCTGGATATTTTCTGACAAATCTGAACAAAATAACCTTCGCCGACTTTTCAGTGATTAAATCTGACATAGACTAATCTAGGGTAGGATTGGCGAAGGTTCTTTCTGGCAAACAATCAATTTTTCCATCTAGGCAAGAATTAAATTAAACTTTTTGCAAGATCCTAATGAATGTAATCTTTGTCGAACTCATAGATTATTATTTACTATAAATAGAGACTTTGGGAGAGTCGATGAAGGTCTAGGCAAAGTTTCTGGGTCAGATCTAGAATCTAACAAAGCTGCAAAAGTTACTTCCAAAAGAAACTCAAAATATCTTGAAAAAAATGCATTTTTTGGGGCTTTTTTTTACAAAATTTTAAGATTTTATGGGAACTAACCTTTGCAGGCTGGTATGAACTTGTATCTGGGTCAAATCCAGCACCTAACAAGGCTGTGAAAGTTACTATTAAAATAAACTCATTTTTTTTTAACAAAAGTGCATTTTTTGGGTGTTTATTTTGCAAAGTTTTAAGATTTTCTGGAAACTAACCTTCGCAGGCTCTTCTGTGTCACTATCTCAATGAGATGGAGCTGCAAAATGTGGACATGCAAAAGGCCTAATCTATCATATGTGTGTGTGTTTGGATGTGCAACATATAAGCACATACCAAAAGAAAAAAGAAGCAAGCTCGATGAAAAGTTGGAACAAACAATCATGCTCAGATACTCGAATGGATTACAAGTGTACAGGCTCTACAACCCAACCTTGAAGAAAGTTGTGTTGAGTAGAGATGTGAAGTTCAACGAGTCCACATTTCTAGGATTGAAGGAAGAAAAGGGCAATGAGATCTTCACACTTCTGCCAATTCAAGAGGGAGATCGAGGACAGACATCAACATAGAATGTCGAGCCCCAAACTCCAGAGCAGTAAGCTGAAGGTCAACCCATTGAAGAAGACCAAGAAGAAGACACGAATCGGCAGCGACAAACAAGACCAAGAAGATCGACAAGACGAATAAGACCTCCATATTGATACATTGACAATCTTCAATGGATCAAAGATGCAGATGTCGAATACTGCAACTTCACTGAAGAACTGACAACATATCCAGAAGTTATCCAGAGTCCAGAGAGAGAATTCTGGAAGCAAGCAATGTCGGAAGAGATCGAATCAATGAGGTAGAATGAGGCATGGACACTAGAGCCACTGCCGGAAGATAAAAAAATTGTTGACTGCAAATGGGTTTATAAAAGAAAAATGAAATCAAATGGCATTGTCCAGACACTACAAGGCCAGATTGTTGCCAAGGGCTACACATAAAGGTACGACATCGACTACTTTGATACGTACTCACGAATGGTCAAGATGACAAACATTCAACTGCTCCTTGCATATGCAACACAACACAATCTGAAAATACACCAGATTGATGTCAAAACAACCTTTCTCCATGGAGATCTAAAAACTTCTTCATGAAGCAGCCTGAAGGATTCGAAGACCCCAACAGTCAATAGTATGTCTGTCGGTTGCATCAATGCATTTATGGTATGAAGCAGGCATCACGAGCTTGGTACAAGAAACTTGACAATCTTTTGAAGTCTCTAGACTTCTTTCCTACACAACCAGACTGTAATGTCTATATAAGAAGAGTAGGAAGAAGCTTTGTGATTCTAACAGTTTTTGTAGATGACTCCTTGATGATAGGAAACACTTTGATGCTAATCAAGAAAACCAAGAGTCAAATTTCTACAAGTTATGAAATCACAGATCTAGGAGAAACGACAAAATGTCTTGGGCTGCTGATCAGAAGAGATCGAATGAGAGGAATAATGCATGTGATTCAATTAGAATACGTCAAAAAGGTGCTGAACCAGTATCAAATGTTGGGCTACAAAGAAAAAGCCACACCAATGATAGTTGGAGCCAGATTGATGAAACAAGACTGCCCGAACATTGATGGGGGAGATAGAAGATGGAGGGTATACCATACCAGAACTTGATCGGTAGTCTGATGTACCTTACAATTTGTACCAGACCCGACTTGGCCTTCCTTGTCTACACATTGAGCCAATTCTCCTCCAAACCTGGCATGATACAATGGCAAATGACGAAAAGAATTCTGCAATATCCGAAAGGCACACAAAATATGAGATTGACCTACAAAGTAGAAAGAGAAGGCTACAACACTACAGTGATGCAAGCTGGGCAAACTGCAAAGACACGACAACAAGTCCGTGACAAGAGGATGTTCGATAGCGTGCAAAGCAGCAATCAATTGGACATACAAGAAACAAACATTAGTGGCTCAATCCTCATGCGAGGCTAAATATGTCGCAGTTTTGAAGACGGTGAATGAGGTAATATGATTGCAGATGATGTTGGAGACGACTGGCATACAACAAAGAGAACCATGCATGATGATGATGGATTCTCAGAGTGCCACATATCTATCCCAGGATCCAATCTTTCATTTGAAAACCAAACACATACCTTTGAAGTACTATCACATTTGAGACATGATCTCGAAAGGAGATGTTGGAGGGTTTGCAGATATCAAGACAACCCTAATCCTAGTAAATAAGTGAGAGGGATTTGTCACCCTATGTGTGTAAGTCCAACCCGATGATCACATAATTATTTGATTAATTACAAGTCAATAAAAGGACTTTAGGCATTTTTGCAAGACTTTCAATGTTGAGGGCCTTGAGATTCTCACCAAAACTGGTTTAAATTCAAATTCAAATTGGTTCCCTCCAATTTTTGAATACTTATATTAGAATTGGCCAATAGGATTTGAGGCCATTCTACTATATAAAGTGGTTATTCTTAATCATTGTACATGTTCCATTTTTATTTCAATACAAGCAGGTTGATCCTCTAATGAAGTGGATGTGGAATGTTCTTGCTCTCTATGTCTTTTCCTCCATCTCTCATGCTTTCTTGTGGTTGCTAATTGTTGGATGCGAATGTTATTGAAATTTTCTTATTCTTATGCTTTTTGTGCGAGAAAAAAGGAGAGAGAGAAGGGTAAGTTTCTATCATTGTGGATTGTAGGGTTAATGGTTGTAGGGTTAATGCTTAGTATCAATGGATCTTAGACTAATTGTGGATCATCTATGCATGCTGGGTTTGGATTTATGTTATTGCTCTCATGGGATCGAACCTCCGCGTGACATCTAACCTTGTCTCCTTGATGCTTGTGTGCTTGGATCTTGGATTGAGGATAGAGTAGGAAATAGCCCCACAACAATTTTGGCGTCGTTGTCGGGGAGCTACGCCAATTTATCAGTTTGCAACATGTTTGGATGGATGTTAGCTTGCATTAGGCATCTTGTTTCAGCATAAGTAGGGTTAAAATTGTAGTTTAGGGTTAGATTGGGAGTGATTTTGCTTGACTTGAGTGAATCTTCTTGTTTGAGATCTAATCAGATTATTGAACAGGAGAAGCTACTAGATCACCAATCTTAAGATCCATTTGGATTTGAGAAATCAGAGAAAATAACAAAAATCAGTCATTTCTATCAAATTCGAACAAAAAGGAGACAAAATCGTTATCAAATTTGATAGCTTTTTACCCTCTCACAGGAAACCTTCGCCAAGTTGCAAGAAGCTTTGGTTTCATTCACAACACCATCATATTGAAGGGCGAAGATTATTTCCCAACAGATTTGCAAAACCAGAAGAAAACACCAAAAAATCACCAAAATCCTAAAAAATACAGAAAAGGAACCTTCGTCTGATTCACTCTGCATAGGTGTGAATAAAAAGCCAAAGTGACTGTTCATCTAGTTACTAGTAATCATTTGTGAAAAATTTACAACCTTCTACAAAAATATCAGTTCTCTAAGAAGAACCTTCACCTAAACCTTTGCCAAATTTGTGTCAGTCCTACTTACTATTTTTTATAATCAGTGAGTTGGGCAAATGTTTCTGTCAAGGCCATTGTCTACATCTCCTCCCCAGCTTGCATCAGAATATCCACTGAGCTGATGAAAATTGTCGTTGCTGACTTCTCCATAGCAGATGCACTGGTCCATGGTAGCTTGAATATACCTCATGACACTTATGAGAGCTTTCCAATGGGTAATGCCAGGATTAGCCATATATTGACTGAGTGAGCTTACTGCAAAAGAGATGTCAGGTCTTGTATAGACCATTACATACATGAGAGATCCAAGTATTGATTGATAATGATACTCTCTCATCTGCTCCTCTCTCTACTTGGTCTGGGTCCTTTGACAAACGCAGGCCTGGATCCATCGGTGAGTGAGCTAACTTACAATTCATTAGATTGTATCTGTCAAGAACATTGTGAAGATACATTTGTTGAGTGATATAGATCAGTCGTCTTGCTCTGTCTCTGTGGATCTGAATGCCCAGACAGAAGTGAGCTTTGCCCAGATCAGTCATGTCGAACTCAGAAAACAGCATTGGTTTAGAATCCTTGACCAAATTGGTATTGCTGCTAAAAAGCAACGTATCATCCACGTATAAGGTGATGATAATGAAGGATTGCTGCACCGACTTGGAATAGACGTTGCAATTAGTAGTGCTTGGTTGGAAACCTTGTTCGATGAGGAATGTGTTGATCCTCTGAAACCAAGCTTTGGCAAACTTTTTCAAGTCGTAAAATGCCTTATGTTGTTTATAGACATGATTCTTCATACCTTCCAGACAATATCCTTCAGACTGGATCATGTAGATGTCTTCTTGTATAACTCCATTCAGATAAGCTATTTGCACATCAAGTTGATGCATCTCAAGGTTGGCAGCTGCAGCATATGATAGGAGGGCTCGAATCGATGAATGTTTGATGCATCTTGAGGTCGGCAGTTGGCTCGGATCGATGAATGCTTGACTACTAGACTGAAAGTCTCACTATAGTCAACGTTGGGGATCTGAGTGAATCCTTGTGCTATCAGTTTTGCCTTCTTTCGATCAATCGCTCCATTGGCATTGTACTTGATCTTAAAGATCCATTTGCAATCAATGATATTGCAGCCAGTAGGAGCTTCGACTAGTGACCACGTCTGGTTCTTGATCAGAGAGGAATACTCTCTGTCCATGGCTTCTCTCCAGAGATCAGAGTCTGGTTGGCTGAGTGCCTCTTTGATTGTTGTCGGTTCCTGCATCAAGAGACATGCAGACTCAGGGGTATACCTTGTGGGCTGTGTGCGCACTCGGCTTGATCTTCTGGGAGGAATCGATTGATGTACCACTCTTGGGACTTGTTGCTAGGTAGCAACAACGTCTTCATCTGATTCGCTGTCAAATAGTGGGTCGACAATAGTCACGCTTGAGCCTGAAGCTCGGATAATCGTGTCAATGGTAGGTGATGAGGACTCACTAATGATGTCAAGATTTTCTTCATCAAGCTTCAGGGGGGAAGATCCATGGTGGATAGATAGTGGGGCAAGTTCCCACATGACAAGTAAAAGGGAGTACTTTTCAACTTTTTTTTTCTTATGAAGGACCTATCAAGTCTATTTTTATAGCCAATGATGATGTTTGTAAGATAGAAGGTGTAGGTTCTATCTCCTTATGCTTAGGATCTTCAAGAAAGATCAATGTTGAAGGAGTCTTGTACATTCCTAGCATCACTAAGAATCTACTTAGTGTTGGACAATGGTTGATAATGGTTTTTGTGTGGAATTCACTTCTAATGATTGTTACATAAAGAAGAAAAACAATACTATCGCTAAAGGCACTAGACTTGGAAAACTTTACAAGTTAGATGCGTTTGTTGACACCAATGTTGGGATGCTAGCCGAGAAGGACAAATTGTCTAGCACAAAAGGCTTGGACACATCAATCCAAGTTCTATGGAGGCTATGTGCAAGGAGGAGCTTGCTTTAGGCCTTCCAAGGTCCTTAGTAAAGGAAGAAAAAGTTTGTGAAAGCATGTGCACCATCCAAGGCACGTAAGAAGGCTTTTCCAAGTTCTACCACAAAAACATATCATCCTCTTGAGCTAATACATTCGGATGTTCACTTTGCTAGCACTGAGTCAAATGGTGGAGCTTCAATGTTTGTAACATTCATAGATGATTTTTCAAGATATTGTTGGCGTTTCTCACTTTCTTCCAAAGCTCAAGTGTTTGAAACCTTTGTCAAGTTCAAAACTTTTGTTGAGAAGCATCATAATCAAAAAGCATAAAGATCTTTAGAAGTGATAATGGAGGTGAGTTTATCTCCAATAGATTCAAAGATTTTTGTGAGGAATAGGGAATAAAAAAGGAGCTATCTTGTCCCTACACCCCTCAACAAAATGGAGTGGTTGAGAGGAGGAATAGAACATTATGTAAATGTTCTAAATCCTTGAGATTAGATGCATGCTTGCCAAAGTCATTTTGGGTGGATGTCTCAACCTCTTCCGGGATCTGAATTATCAAAAACCCAAAAATAGTTGGCATGATCAGTATTTTTTTTAAAAATAAACTCGCAAAACTTGTAATTGATTTACTCGCAAAATGTCTGGACTCAATGAGTGAAGGGTCCAATGTGCAACTCTATCCAAAAATGCTTTTGGTGGCCTACATGATAAATAAAGTTGCAAGACTCTTATTGGATACAAAGCCCTTCGTGCTCAAGATTCCAAAGGCTCATTGACTATTGAAGTCTATTATAAGTATCCAAGCTCCCAAAAAAGCAAAGAAATGTTTTAGATAGATAAGTACGAGTATCATTCCAACATAAGCACATTCTAATTGTCATTCAACGTTCTAAAATCAAATAAATTACTTCATTTAGCATACCACTTTTAGAATGGAACATTGCTCTCAAAACACCCATGAGAGTCTCAATTGTTGAGATTCATCTCTTGAAAATTCAATGATTTAAAATGCGATGACATTTGTTTTGGGACTTTGACCTACAAAAGAGTGAATTTTTTTTTTTCTAGTCCCTAGCTTAAAATTGTGTTTTTTAACGAGTCCATTTCCAAATTATTTTTAAAAAAAAATGTATTTTGACAATACACCATGATAAAAGAAAAATGCAAACCTCATACAACCATCATAATGAAAAATAAAATAACATTTGAAGACAACACATGATTTTTGTAGAGCCAAATTCCATAAAAAAAATATAAAGCTCAAAATATATATACAAATGTTTTCTTTACAATATAATTTTAAAGAATTTTCACTAATGCCTTCCAATTCGACACTGATATATTATCAATGCTCTCTTTATTGGCCATTAGAATCATCTGACATATCTTCTTCTAAATCAACTCCTAATGTTGACAGAAATCCTATAAGTCAACCATCTTCTATTGATGATGAATTGAGGATAATGGTTGTCTAATTAGCCCAAGTCATTTTCTTAGAATGGCTATAATTTTCATAAATGATTAGTCATCGTCAATTTAAAATCAAAGCTAAAGCATCCAAATTTGCTAGACTAATATCATCAATGCTTGGTTAATCTTTTGACAATTTCTTTTTTCTGCTCTTCAAATCTATTTGCAATATCTCTGTCGTATACCTTCTTTAAAAAAAACATAAGTTGATGTGGTGTGCAACTAATGGACTCATAATATTCTTGTGTGGTTACCATTTTGAATAAATGCAAACACTTTTGCAATCCAAAATAAATGTCTCCCATTATTCTCAAATGCCAAAAGTGCAACAAGACTCCTAACGTGAATTTTGTTAAAAACACCACACATTTCATGTCGTGCCTTTCAAAAATTACATTTAAAATCTATTTTCATTTTTTTTTTAATGTTTATTTTTAGATTTTCAAATGTTATATTTTGAATTTCAAATTTCAAATTTTGGATATAGAATTTCAATTGTAAATTATAAATTCTTATTCACTATGCTGACAACTTTTGTAACAAAGTTGTCACAAAGCCATTTTGTTGAAACAAAGCTATGCTTAGTATATCTAAGCTATGCATAACATAGCTTTCAATCCAACCTCAAGCTAGATTTAGGATAATATTTACAATTTTCTAAATAGTAAATCTCACAAACTTTTTCATTTTACCTTATATGCTTTTTTCAAACACAATCTATACGAAGTATGGATTTTCTAGTCATTGTGATTTTGAATAAGTCAAATTTTTTTTTATGATTTGGTTATCCTTGGGTTCCATGTTAACATGTTCAATCTGCTGACCAGGATTCTTTATTTGCTGCTTCTTGGTGAAATCAGTCAGATGAATGAATGCATCTTTACTTAGGTTGTAGGAAATGGTTTTTTCTATCCAAGTAGGGGCTGATATTGTAAAGGGAATATTGTCTATGCGCCCTATCTTCTTTTTGCCCAGCAACCAAGAGTTGACCTCTGCTGGCTGTAATAATGAGATTGCCAACTTCATGAAGTCATGATGCTATCTATCTTAGGAGACAAGGTCTTGCTTATTAAGGCTCGCTGGGCCCTGGCAGTTATAATTTTAGACGTGTGATTCTGACACTCGCGCAAGTCATGATAGAGGTCATGTTCAGAGATTTTCCAATCACATGAAAGTACAATAACCAAATAGAGCCAAGTAAAAACATTTTTTCCAAGAGGCATTTTTTGCATAAATAGCTTATAGGACAATGCTCCCCCATGAGACACTAATGCTCGCCCATGAATAGACAATGCTCCCCCATGAAGAGACACTAATGGTTGGGGTTCCTCAAAGAAGGAACTTCACTAAATTAAGTATCTTCAAGACCTACCCTTATAAAACTCCGAAACAAAATGTGATGTACTACAATAAAATGTTTAAATTCGAAGTGTATCACTTAAAACACAATGACGAAGAGAAATGACCTAGACACGTCTTTTTTAAAAATGGTAATTTGTTTCTAAAGTTCAACATTAAATCTGCAAATATTTATTAAAATTTAAGAGTTTTATTTTGTTCAACTTTTTTTAAAACAATTAAAATTATCAATTTATTTTTTTGTTTCCAATTTGGTTTCTAATAAACAAATTTGAATGTGAAAAAATTATTGATTTGAAAAATTGAGAAATAATTTCAAGTTTTCAAATTTTCAAATGTCAAATTTTGAGAAATAATTAAGATTTTTAAGTGATTAGAAAATTCCAAAATTGACTTGTGCATTTCTTTTGAATTAAACTCCTAAGGACAACACTTTTCTATAAGCTTCAAATTGAGCAAAAAAATTATGTACAAAGAAATAAAGAAGCTTTAGGGCAAAGAATCTAGCATATTATGAGCCAAGGAGAAAGGCATCTTCAAGATAGCCATGGGACATATTAAGCCTTTTAAATTGAAAAACTTACGACCTTGAATATCATAGATATAGAAACCATACAGCCATCGACTGCAAAGTCAACTATACAATCTATTGAAACTGAGCAGATGCCATTACTGGCTTGTGCTGAAGATCTTTGACAGTCATATACAACCCCTGCAAAGCAAATAGTACAAGACTTAGCAAATTTTACAGTTTGATGACAAAGTGTTTATTACTGTTATAAACTTTAAGGTCTACGTAAAAATTGGTTATTCTTATCAGCCACCTTTAGAGATAGCTATGCCTTATTTTGCATCTTGTCATGTGAACGTAGATTAGAAACTCTGAATGCTTAAATAGCCATGGTGAGTCTCCAAAATCCACTGGGAAAAAAAAAAAGACTAGATATATAGTAAAAGTTGTGGCTCACTAAAACTCCCCAGAAAATATTCCAACCAGTCAAACAATGAATCATTATGCGAAGTGACAGTCTAGTTATCAGATAAAATCTGAGATATTTCACAGTCTAGGTTCCAATCAGAAATAAGAGAAGGTGGTGACTATGATTCGTGAATGTTATGATGTAAGCACAGTTTTAACTATAAAATCAGCCTTAGAAGCCCGTTCCAAGCAAAAAGGGTCGGAACATTCCGTTCCGTACGTTCCGGAGGGTACTGGGTCGGAATGTTTTTTTGAAAATAAAAAAACATGTGTTAAACTGGCCGCCATCTTCCTCCTTTGTAATACAATGAGGGACGCTAGTGCTGGCACCTCTACGACCAGGTCTGGCACCACGGACAATACAACAGGGAAGGATTTCATAGACAATAAACGGGGATCGCTAATATATAAAATCCTGTTTGCTTGTTTTAAGGAATAAAAAGGCTAGACATGCATGCACCAGAGGAAGAAGGTCGTCGACAATACGAAGCTACTGGAATCTTTTCCCCTGATGGAGAGTACCTGCCATTTGCATCTTCTATAGTCTTAGACACGCCACTAGAGGAGTGGCTAAACAAGGTTGCATGTTGCATTTCCCTTTGCATCTAATAACGTTACATTCTATATTTTTTGAAGAATTTAGAATAAGAAAGTCTGCAACAAAAATATCTACGTTTGGGATTGCTTTCTGGAGGACGTATTCTGAGCATGTTGCAACGGGGATCATCTATGAAATCCTTCAGACAAGCAAATAGTTCGCACGCAGGTTTTCTATTGAGCAAATGATTGCGTTCATCTCTGACATTCAAACAATCATCCTGCCATCAACTTCACGGATTCGCTACCCGGCAATCCAAATCTGGGTTGATTTCCTGCAAACACTTGATTATATAGTTTCAGTCTTTGTTAAAACGGAACATTTTTTTTTTAATTTTTTTGGCGAAGTTCCAGAACGGGCAATTAAGAAATCAGCATATAAAACGCCCTAAAAATGGCCCAAGGATGGCCTAAAAGCTTGAAATGGCCCCAAAAGCTTAAGTAACTTGAAATTTTTGTTCTTTCATAAGGCAAACCTTGGATGAGTCCCAAAAAAGGCCAAAAACATCTAGAAAACAGCTGGATATTGCACTTGCAGCCGTATTTAGGGCCAAAATAGTTTAATTTGCATTTTTTGGCCATGAACTCCTTGAAAACATTTAAACACCATGTTCAATAGAATACGGCGTTACTTGGTTACCATGCTTGTGATGTGCACTCAGGAGCTTGCTTTGTGACCCACCTTCTATATTAATTGGACTTATATATGATGCCATGTCTGTGAAATTTTGTACCTAACTTGGTAGGCACTTTCTAGGGCACAAAAAGACTATTCTTCAGCGATCCACCACATTTTCACATCTGATTTTCAGCGGCTTGTTTCAGTAGCTTGTTTGCAGGCAAAATTCATTCCTAGACCCATGTTTTCAGCCATTGATTCAATCTATAGAACTTCCAACATACCATCTCACTCATTTCTGTGGTATTAAATTCTATTTTCCAGAACTAAGTTTTCCTTTTTTTCTACTCCGAGTGTACACCTTGTAAGGGTTTTTAACTTTAAGAAGTGCTTTTTTCAAAACATCTAAAAAAAAACTTGCCCTAATATTTTAAATATGTAGGGAGCAACATTCCATACACTATAAAACCATGACTACACATACATACATGCACACATGTGTTTTGTTTGTATACATGTGGAAAAAATAATTGTCTAAAGAGTGAATCAAATTTGTTCAAAGTGTAGCATTTTGTTTCTGAACGCCATGTTCCAAGTCCTTTTAGTTTGGAATGCTATTTCAATGAAACTTTAGAATAGTTTAACATTATTTCTAGGCTTATACGTTCTTACCATTTTTTAACCAATATCTTTAAGAGGATTTTTACTCATGAGGTGCTCATTGAGATGCACAAAAGATTCCTAACTAGGAAATGCTTATTCCAGCAACAAAATATTCTACTGAACCTTATTATTTAGCAAGGGAAGTAGCTCATTGAAAGGCAGTAGTTTTTTCTACGTTCCAGAACAGCACATCAAGGACTTACTGTTGTTGTGTGAATTGTGGCACCAGTAGTCATGCCAATCTTTTGGTTTGGAACAAGTTGAAACTCAAACTTTTGTAGGAGCACAGCCAAGGACACAATTACTTCTAACATAGCAAATTGATCACCGATACACTTCCGTGGACCTCCACTGAATGGAATATACCTTTTATAGACAAGATTTTGAACATTATGAGAGCAATTTATTGGACTGAATCATTCAACCATAAAGGAAACGAAACAGATAAATGAGAATAGGCCATAAAACTTAACCAGTCAACTTACTTGAAATCAGTATTGCTCTCGTTCGGCATTGTGGATTCTGCACCAAATCGTTCCGGCAAAAACTCCTCTGCGCGTTCCCAAACCTAATGTGACAAGGCACAATATTAAATAATAATTTAGAAGGATGCAGTTAAAATTGGAAACTATTCTGTCATAAAATGTTTTAAAAGATGAATAGAATTTGTGATCCATAACTGGCATACCACTCGAGGCATGTCCTGAACAGAATGCGGAAAAACAATCCTACGGACATGAAGAATGCTTTTTCTTCCTTGTGCTGGACCCACAATTTTTCACATCTCAAAGAAGTATCTTACAGCTACATCCTAATGGTTGGAGGATTAAAGAACTGGCTGGAAACCTTGTTGACAAAACAGCAACAGCCATAGCATATCTCTATTGCTTATGCCCATGTAGCAAAAAAAATTAACGTCATGGTTAGGCGTACAATGGCAAAGCCAACCACAGAACCAGGTGAATGTCCATGGATTGCAGATAAGAAACTGAAGAACATAAAACCTCTCAAAAATAAACCGCTGAGAGTACCATTCAAGACATGCTTCTACTGAAAGAACTTCCTCACCATCACATTTTTCCTTACAGTAAGAACAACTTACCATTGGAGAATGGTGAATGTTGTAAACAGAGATCATAATATCCTGACCAGCCCCTATTTTATACCCACCAGGTAGAACATCTGCTTCCTGGGCTCTTCTGATTAATACCTGAAACTAACACTACCAGATATGACAACTTTAAACCCAAAAGTTGAATGTCAACTACCTCAGTTAGAGGGTCAAAAGTTCACTTCAAACTTGAGCAACTTTTCATGAATCTTACTTACAGGTGGGTGTGGATATAGACGCATAGATTCATTGATACAACGAGTAAGATATTTCAGCTCCTTAACATCTGCATACTTTGGTTTCCTTCCTCTCAAGACTTCGGTTAATTCAGCTTGCACCTTAACAAGGGCTGTAGGATTCTGCAGCAATAGTAAAACAACAAACGCCTCAGTCAGAAAAATAGATGCTACATACCTTCAAAGGAAAGGAAAAGAATTTGTGGATTGGAAGTAGCTACTTTGCATGAAATAATTAGCCCTATAATGAGTGAGCCTGATTTATTCAAAAAGTTTTATCTACAGTTTCAGCCTGCATGGCACAAGACAACTCATGCTACCAAGCTCAGCTACTGAAGTTTGGCTGCAAAAATTCATCAACAACTCATCACGTTTAGATGTTATATATTTAGCACAGATATCCATGGAATATATGAAGAAAACAAAAAAAACTATAATACACTTTATGTCCCATCATGGGAGCCCGTTCCGACCAAAATGGGTCAGAACGTTCCGTTCTTAATGTTCCGGAACGTTCCTGGTTGGAACAAAAAAATTTAAGTTATAAAAACAAATGCATTTTATATGATTAAATCCTTTGTAAAAAAAACGTACTTTTTTAATTTTTTTTGAGGGCATCATTCCGGAACGGGAAACTAAGGTCCCATGTAAGCAAACTATGCGCCAATTGTGTAACTAGCTTAGAGCAATGATCTTAGAGTGATGGAACAAGATAGAGAGATCAAATGCAATGTTGAACAAGATCTTTCAAAGTAAACTTCATGAAAATAGATGCACGAGTACGAATATCTTGATTAAGCTGGACTTTCTCACAGCTTCACATGACAAAATTTGTCTCAAGTTTACTCACTATGCCACCATGCAGTATATATCGAGCTCCTGAGTTTATGATTATTTATACCTGATTTTGGTAATTGTAGTAGTATGGTGCCGGAATAACATCTCTCCCCTATTGAGCATTGGTCTTGGTCGGTCCATAGCTAGATTGGGGGCTAGATCCGATCGATCGATCGATCTAGATTTGGTTGGGTGGGTTTGTCCACCACTAAATCTGATCAATCTAGATTTGGTTGGGTAGGTTTGTCCACCATCTGATTCCCTTGGGTTCTATGGGTTCAGCATCCTAGTCTTGGATCCCTGTTGGAGGTCTTGAAAGTATTTCCAAAATCAGGCATACCCTAGTGAGAGCCCAATGGGTATACTTATACCTTCCAAGGCCCATGCACCACTAGTAATGCACTATGACACCTCACTGGGCACATCAGGAACCTAACTAGGCCACCTCATCCACTTCTCCTATGAGTCACTGATAGACCCATACAACCATCGTGAGTTTTAGGCCTCCAGTTATGACCATAAATCCATGAGGGCCCCAACCCCTCATAATCATAATTAATTTACGAGTCGAGGTACGCCTACTGACCTCCTAACGGGATAATAATCCGAGATCAATCTAAACGTGGGCATGAAACTACTTGTCTGCCAGTGATAGTGATGAGGAGGAATCCTCATCTAATTATGATGCCTTCGAGTCATAGAAATTTAGGGTTTTATTTTGTGTCAGATGACTTCATGATTCCGTTGTCCATTTATCATACTCACATACTTGGCCATTGGCCCACTCCTTGATATATATCAAGGGCTTACCGTTTATGACATATTGATCATTTTCATGAGGTAGGTGTGGAATGTGGATCATTTTCCAGGTTTCTGTGTCATATACACTTAGCATTGTAATCTATAATTGCTTTGACAATTTTCATATGCTAAAGCCTAAATGCTTTGTTCTATTTGATATCAGTTTGTTGAAGTTCAAAATTCTTTAAATGATGTAATCTACTGCCATGTAGTTTGTTCTGCAGAAAACCAATGCTACTTCCTTGCTATGCACTTTCTATCTAAGGTAATGATACCTGATTTCGATATGTTTGCTTCAAGAGTGAAATCTTGGATTGAGAGATAACGCTATTGTGCTTTGACTGTCACAATAGATTGTTGTAGGAAGTGTTTGTGCAAGGTTGATGTCTGCAAGCAATTGCCTTAGCCAGATCGCCTCTTTGGTTGCATTTGTGGCAGCTATGTATTTGGATTCCGTTGATGATAATGCAACTGAGGGCTGCCTTTGACTGTTCCATGAGATTGGGCCTTGGTTGTATAAAAATACAAATCCAGAAGTTGATTTTCTGGTGTCGACATCTCCTGCTCAATCCGCATCTGTGTAGGCTTCAAGGATGTTGGCAGTGTGGCTGCCTCCATAGCAAATGTTGAGAGTTTTCGTTGCTTGGATGTACTTCATGACCTTTGTTAGTGCTTTCCAATGAGTTAAGCTTGGATTTGACAGGAACTGGCTAAGTGTACTGATCGAATATCTAAGGTCTGGTCGCGTGCAGATATTGCGTACATCAGTGAGCCGATGATGGATTGAAACGGGTAGCGCTTCATCTCCTCCTTTTCTGCCTCAGTTTGAGGAGACTGTTCCTTTGATAACTTTAGTCCAGGGTCAAGTGGAAAGTGACTTGGTTTGCAGTTGGCCATTCCATACTTTTCCAGCACGTTGTTGAGATATCGTTGCTGACTGACAAAAATCAATCTGCTGGGTCGATCTCGTTGGATTTGGATTCCGAGACAATAGTGGGCTGGACCCATGTCAGTCATCTTGTATTCCTGGGCCAGCATGCATTTTGTATCCTTCATCAAATTCAGATTGTTACTGAATAAGAGTGTAACATCTACATAGAGAGTGATGATGATGAAATACAGACTTTAGGTAGACATTCGAGTCTGCCGAGTTTGGAATAAAACCATTCTCTATCAGAAATGCATTGATCTTCTAGAACCAGGCTCTGGGTGACTGTTTCAGCCTGTAGAGCGCCTTGTGGATTTTGCATACAAGGTGCTGATGCTTGTCGTTGAGTTCGTATCGCTCTGGCTGCGTCATATAGATTTCCTCTTCGATGGTTCCATTGAGGAAAGCGGTCTGGACATCCATCTGGTGGACTTCAAGATCTGTTGCAGCTGCAAAGGAGAGAGTAGGCGGATCGAAGCATGTTTGACAACTGGGCTGAAGGTTTCTGAATAATCCAGATCTGAAATCTGGGAAAAGCCTTTGGCGACTAGCTTGGCCTTGTAACGATTTAGCCTTCCTTCAGCGTCGTACTTCGCCTTGAATATCCATTTGCATGGAATTGGATTTCAGTCCTTTGGCAGCTCAGTGACTGTCCATGTTTGATTCTCCATCAGAGAATCGAATTCGGTGTCCATCGCTGCTTTCCACTGGTCAGCATCAAGAGTAGACATTGCCTCGGAAACGGTGTTTGGTTCCTGCACAAAGTAGTGGGCCGGATCATCCATAAATCTGGATGGAGGCTGTCTGGACCTATTCGACCTTTTGGGTTGAACTTCGGTCCTCTGATGTGGGTTGACTCGTTGAGGTTCTGACTCATTGTCTGAGTCAGTGTCGATAATTCTACAGTTGAATCCTTGGATCGAAATTGTCTGGTTGCTCGATCCTTGGGACGGATTTATCAGCAGCTTTCCCTTTGTGGTCGATGAACCGGTCTTCCACGAAAATGACATCTCTACTGGTGAATGCCTTCTCGGTATCCAAATTGTAGAGTTTGTATGCCTTGTGGTCTGGGGAATAGCAAATGAAAATCGTTTTCCTGCTCTTATCATCCAGCTTTCTTCTTAGATCTTCAGGGATTTGAGCAAAAGCGATGCATCCAACACTCGAATATTTTTGAGTGATGGTTTTGATCCTGTCCACACCTCATAAGGTGTCTTGCCATTTAGGGCTTTGGTGATGATCGATTCTACAAATAGGCAACTGTAGTAGCAGCTTCTGCCTAGAATTTCTTTGGAAGAGAGGCATGGGCCAGCATGCTCTTGGCACTTTCGATGAGTGTCCGATTCTTCCGTTCAGCTACACCATTGGACTGAGGTGAGTAGCTGGTTGTATATTGTTGATGTATCCTGTTGGCCTTGCAGAACTCCTTGAATTCTGTGGAGATATACTCTCCCCCTCCATCTGTACGTAGAGCTTTGATCTTCCTCTAGGTCTGATTTTCTGCAGATGCCTTGACCTGCTTGAAGAACTTAAATGCTTCAGATTTGTTCTTCATAAAGTAGGTAGCAGTCCTTCGCGAGAAAAGTCGTCGATGAAGGTTAGAAAGTAAAGAGCTCCCCCTATGAAAGCAGTCTGCATCGGGCCACAAATGTCGCTGTGTACAAGGTCGAGCAAGCCCTTGGATGTATGAACTGAGTCCGAAATGAAAGGACTTCTAGCATGCTTGCTGATAATACAGCTTTCGCATGGAGAAGTTGGCTTGCTGACAGAGGGCAAATCTTGTACTAGACTCTGAGCTGACATTTGCTGAGTACTGTTGAAATTAAGATGGCCAAGTCTGAAATGCCACAGCATATCAGTTGATTCAGAAGTGGCTGTGTGAAGAGCTTGACTGTTAGAAGAGTAGCAATGGCTGAGTTTGTAAAGATAGTCGCTTCTTCTTCCGTAGGCTAGAACCTTCCGGGATTTGTCAAGAATTGTGCAGCCTTCTATATCGAATTCGACCCTCTGACCTGAATCGGTGATTCTGCTAACTGAGAGCAGATTCTTGGTCAGATTTGGAACGTGGAGAACGTTGGACAGCAACTTGACCTCACCTCTTTCGAATTCAACTCTGACTGTTCCTTCACCTTCGATTGAATGTGATGAGTTGTCTCCAAGTTGCACAACTTGAGAGTGGGTGAATGACTTATAGTCTTTGAACCAGTCGTGATGGTGAGTCATGTGTTGAGTTGCTCCGGAATCTAGATACCAGGAATCCGTATCCTGTTGTTCTCCGACTTTGGTCATAAAAGCTGCTTCATCTTCTTCTTGTTGCTGATTTGAGTGATTGGTTGTAGCACTATGTGCTTGTTGTTGGAACTGCTTCTTCTTTTTGTTGTTGTATTTCAAAGTTCGGCAGTCCTTGATTTCGTGACCAGTCCTCTTACAATATCTACAAAAAGTTTCTGCACTAGTTGAAATGATGAAGAGCTTGAATTCGATCCTGAACCGGAATTTGGTCCAGACTGCAAGTTGCTCTTCTTGTCAGTATAGCCTGACTTTGTAGATCTCTTGGATCTAAACTTCTGATTTTTCGAATATAGAGCTTGAGGATCCGATCCTGAGCCTAAGAAGGATGCTGATCTTCTGATCTCCTCTTGTAGAAGTAGTGATATTACTCTTAATAGAGTGAGGTGCTCCTGGGTAGAAATTGCCATTACCCAATTTTCGTAGGCTTTAGGTAGACTCGATAATAGAGTTATGAGTGCATCAGAATCTTCTATGACTAAGCCAGTTGCAGTCATCAACTCCATAAGATTTTTGAAGGTGTTGAGATGACTCGAAACACTATCTGCATCAGACATTCTGAGGGTGAAGAATTTCTTCCTCAGATGAAGCTTGGAAGTAATGTCTCTGATGTCGTAGAGAGTTGCTAGGATGTCCCATGCATCCTTAGCAGTCTGAGCAGCACGTATGTGGCTGATCTGAGTATCCTTGATGTTGAGGGTGATCATGGCAAATGCTTTGCCATCTCTCAGTCTCCACTTGGTGATGATGGCTGTATCACCTTCTGGTTTGAGCTCTGTGCCATCAACGATGTCCCACAATTCTTTGGCTAGAAGTATAACCTTCATCTTGAATTTCTAGAGATGGTAGTTATCTCCATCGAGTTTGTCAATGAGAGATGAACTAGATGATGGATCCATTCTGGTTCAACGAGATCGTTGGTAGAAACAACGATTGTCGGAATATTGTTGGCTGTGCGTTTTCTAGAAAGACGTCTTGATAGAAACAAGACTGATAATCCGCATAGAAATGCAGATTACTGAAATGCCTACTCTGATACCATGTCGTAAAACGTGGGGATGACCGACAGAGGAAGCTCGAAGCTTTGAGCGTAGGCGTGTAGGAATGGAAAGGCAACAGTTAGCAACAGAAATATGCAAGAAGAATGATTCATACATATTGTACAAATGAACAATACAATAGCGAGACAAAAATTGCACTCTGATTAATATCAACAGTGAGTACAATGGCTTGAAGTAATAACTTCAGCTTGCTGAGCGTGATGACGCTGGCTACAGATAACTCTGATTGAAAAAAAAAACAACTTACATAGCTTGATTCAGCTAGTATATATATTTACAAGTGTCGAGAGACAAATATCTTATAAGCCTTAAATGCCATTCACTCTAGTTTTGTATATGTATAAAGTTGGTAACCGCCTTTAGGATATTTGGTTGTCCAGCTGTTTTTAGGGTTGATGATAAGTTGGCAACGTCGGTTTGCCAATGTAGCAAAAACCCGAAAAAAACCTGAAGGTGCCCTTAGACTGAAGATATGTAAATCCCGAAGGTATCTCTAGAGCAAAGGCAAAAAAAATGCGAAAAAGGCGAAGGTGGGCCTGAAATGGATTCCAAGGCATTCTGGCCACTATGTCGCATTTTTCGCGAAGGTGCGAAAAAGGCGAAAAAGACGAAGGTGCCTTAAAAAACGTTTAAGGCACAAAAAATCTCAAAGGGGAAAAATGTGAAGGTCCGAAACATGTAGTTGGCCTTCGGTTTTCAGGATGCTCATTACTTGAACGATTTGTTTAAGGCTGAGCATAAGAAATCTAACATGGTGAACCACTGGACTATAGTGAGTCATGACCACTGACTAGTGACTAGTCCATGATTTGAAAAGCACGTTTTCAAGCGATAAGTCATTCTAATTCTTTGAACATTGAAAACGTAAGATGACAAAACTGAGAATTTAAAAATCAATAGTCAAATTTCAAAAAATGAAATGTTTAATGTGCAACCTTGAACCATCAATTGATTATTGTTGACATGACACTTGCTTGACGACACTTTGTAGGAGGTTGCCAGAGAGCAGCAGCGGAGGGATTTTAAATCCCTCAACATCCGTGTCAAGGGTCTACCTGCAGACAGCCAGGCCAGCCTTTGCAGTGTGCCAGGGCATTCTTACACAGGCGCTTCCCCCAGTCCGAGCAGCATTTACATTCAACATGGCATGCTAGATCGGATCCTGCGATTGTGTTCATTCGCTTCAGATCTCTCCAGTCGCGGACAGACTTCATGCGCCAGAGATTGACGCTACGCGGTACCTCCATTCTTCTTGATGACGACCTCACTCATTCCCAGTTGCAGCAGCGACGAGCGATCATTCAGCAGGCTGGACAAAGAGGGCAGCGTGTTGTATTTCAGCAGAGTAATCCACGATTTTTCCCTAGACACAGATAGGGACTCCGGCGAGTGGCCCGCGCCCCTTTTGCCACTTTCTATTGCATTATAGAACTGTAATTGTCTGCATTCTTCTTCTACGACTGTTGGCTTGTCATCATTCATATCATCTACACGCTTGTGCTGCTTTACGGAGATACATGAGTCTCCTTTACACCCACTTCCACAATTCGCGGGGCGCTGTTGGACATCTGCTGCTCATCCAGCTTTGAGGGGAAATAGCAACAGAGGTTCCGGAGGGGTGGCATGTTGATATCCACAGGGCTGGGCTGCTTATTTGTATGCGGAGAGATGTGACCCCGTGTGCTCGTTGCAGGAGGTGGAAGATGAAGCCCATTTCCTCCTCAGATGTCCGTTGTATTATGAGATACGGGAGAGGTATTATTGTCTCTTTCGCGATGGCCCGCATACACTTCGCAGTTTGTCTCCTATCCTGATGCTCGTTGCTTGGGACTTCTTGTTCGTGAGGTGCTTACTCTGCCTATACCAGATCACCTAGGGTAAAAGGTTAGACTCCCAGCAGCTGCTTCTCACTGGCTTCTTTCGGACTCAAGCACATGTTGATGACTCCGATGATGAGATTCCTATTCCTGTGCCACCGCAAAAAAAGCCCAGATGTAGTCTCCACTTGCCTCCATCAGGGCCCATTGTACACTCCACTCAGCGGACATTTCACAATTACTTTCGCTGATATGTACTTATTCTCCACCTGGCCCGGGTTGTGGGCATTGGTACTTTTTTTGTAGTTCTTCAGTTATACCTTGGCCCGGGTTGTAGGCTTATTTCACTTCTGCTTTGTTCTACTTTCATTCGTAGCTAGTTTATAGCATTTTACGGCCACGTCCTCCTATGGATGATGCTCCCGCTGTTGCTTGTACATATTTTCTTTTTGGTCTTATGCACCCACGGGTGCCCAAAAGACGTTAATAAAGCTTTCTCTCTCTCTCTCTCTCTCTCTCTCTCTCTCTCTCTCTCTCTCTCTCTCAGCCGCGAGCGCGGGTTAGTGCGGTCTGCTGCCCCGCGGCCTGTTTTCCTGTTTTTTTTTTTTTAAATGTGTCCGGGTCCCGGACGCACGTCTACATCCGGATGCTGAACGAGTCCAGCTTAAAATGAAAAAAAAAAATTTAAATGGACGCATCCGACCCCGCATCCGGGGGTCGGATGCGGACGCGAAATAGTATATACATTATTATTATACATATCTAGATATATACCACATTAAGCTACAAAGACCTCTTTAGTCGGCTTCAGGAGTGTGATCACATGTGTGCTCTAAATCCTCGCACCCGGGTCCCCTAAGGAAAGAGTCAAATTGAATTTGTAATGATGAATCCTGTGTAGCAGGCGACATGAACTGTCTGAAAGGATCAAGCTTGATGATTCAAATGAGCTACAATCAAACTCAGTATGTCAATTTCAAGAATATATATAGAATTCCAAAGTGAAATGGATTTGACTGAGACACTAAGTTAGTCAATTTGCCTTAGTTCATCACTCAACACCAAGCCAAACTGCCTATAATTTGCAAACTGTTTCTTAGCAAAGGTGCTATATAGATCAGGAGATACTATAAATCATCTCCTTGAAAACAGTTGCAGAAAAAGAGAAAAAAGACAAGCAGAGGAGATGTGAAATATGTCAAAAATCAAAAAGTATGGCCATTGATGTTTACAAAGATCAATAGAGGACATATTACATTTCATATGCTATGTGTACAAACAAGAAAATGCAGAAGACAATGCAAAGCTCGCATAAAAGCAAGCAGCAGCTCTTTGACTTTAATGGTAAAGAAATATCTTATGACTGCACATCCTCATTGGTTGACACCTGTTTCACACCGTTCCTGCACACACGTGGGAAGGAACTACTTATATCGACTTAAATGCTCAGCAGCCTCTACATAATCATTGCTCATGTAAAGTCCAGTCACATTCGCACCTCCAAAATCAGTCACATTTGGAATCAAGTTGCATACATCATGAACATGCATCGCAAGCTATGACCAGATTAAAAACAGCTTCATATCAAGCAGCCTTCCCTACCTTGCTTGTAAAATGTGTACCTTACTTAGAAGATAGACAGTCCAAGTTAGAACAGAGCCAGTTGTTTCATGCCCGGCAACAAGCATTGATAAAAGATCATCTCGAAGTTGATTACTTGAAACCTGCATACATCAGATGAAAGAAAAGCTCTTAAGCAATTAATTTTCAGAGTACCAGTCATAAAAACCTATATTGTACTTAGTAATGCAAGATTTTGACATATAGGGGTCATATCCAAAGTCACGTGAAGGTAGAACTACACAATGGTAGACAGCAAATGAGGAACCTTTATGTACTGAGATACAAAAGGCTTTGAAAAATAGCTTCCAAAATGACCCGATCCTTTTAAATGGATTTAAGAAATTTAGGGTTCAAGATAGGATGAAGGGAGACTCAAGAAACATCTTTATTAGAGTAGTTGCTCCACATGTGCCGCCAATTATGAAGCTCAAAAAGTAGATTGTAGCTCTTCCACCTCTAATTAGCTTAGGTTAATTAGCCGCTAACCTTAGGTCAAGTGAGCCTAGAGGAGGTTAGAGACTTGAGTTAGAATTAGCTATAGGGATGCATTGTAAACCATGACTAAAGTTGGATGTTCATTTCAGAGTATGCATGGGGAAATGTGACTATACTTGGAGTTGAGTATTGGTGGAGAACTAAAGCATAGGCATTAGAAGTGGGAGCTAGTTGCACAACTACACCTTGCATGCATCTATGGTCAAGTGAGCAGAGAGTTGCATCATACTTAATTATGTCTTGTAGTGTCTTTTATGGCCTTCCATCAAGTTGGCATATGTAGCATGGTAGATGGACCGTCGTCTATGTCCCATGTCCCCATCCTTTATCGGACTTGATGTGGCTCAAGGGACATGCATGTAGTCATGCATGTACACCCATGGCTATGCATGTGCTGATATTGTCCTTGCATGTGTTGATTAGTGAGATTACACCTTGCATGCATCTATGGTCGAGTGAGCAGAGAGTTGCATCATACTTAATTATGTTTAGAGAAAGAAAAATTATAAAGTGATTGGATTGTTACAGGGTATCAGAGCAATGGCTTGCAAGTACCTTGGCTTTTGATTTTGAATCTCTTGCATGATGGAACCTTTGCACTAGTTCTTATTTGATAAGCATGCATGAGGAATTTCACCTCCTTTTGTGATGTTCTGGTATCGCCAAATTGCTCTTACTATTTTCCACACTTTCTCACAAAAAATTTACCAAATATACTCTTCTCAAAACATTAAGATGTTAGTACGACTCTCACACCTAGGTTGCATTGGAATGACGTTATGGAAGCATAGCGTTCCAAAATGGGCACTCTAGAATGCAACTTTTGAGAACATCGGAAGGAAAAAAAAACTAAATTTTTCTACCTACAGTCAATGGAACCCTATTAGGAGACGTAAACCAGGAGCAATAATGGGTTTTAAAATCTAGAGATACATGTGAAAAACCGAATCACTTTAAAACAAACCTCTTCACGGCTTGCTAAGAGAAATCGAAGGACACTTGGATCAGATTGATTCACATATTCTTCAACTTTTAAACATTCTCCTTCCGCCTCAACAATGTCTTTGCATTTAGACACTAAATCTTCAACAGTTTTGTGTATAATCTTCACTGCTTTTGCTGCTTTCTGTTGTCTTGGAACAATTTTGCACAGAAAATCCATCTGCAATTTAACAATCACCACACTTCTAATGCTCCGAAAAAACAATTGACATTGAAAGTTTTGCTTAAATGAAAATTTGATCAATAAGATAAATGCAAAAAATTGCTCATCATAGCATTTGTCGGTAAGCTCGGCAACTTTTATAATCTTCTTACTTCATTTGCACACCAAAAAATTTTAAAAATATGTAAAACAGCAGAGAATAACCATCATCACGCTGCCCTACTGCCAGCAATTTTTTGCAAATGTTAGAAGTTTGAGTTTGCAAATGCATTTGCAAATTTGCCAAAGATGAGGGCAACCTTTGCAAGTGTTTGCCCTAAAAAAACCCTAACTTTAAGCAAATAAATTAGGCTAGAAACTTTATGGGAACTTGTAGGTCACCATATTATTTAAAATGTGCACCAAAATTGATTTTTTCTAAATGTGAACCAAATTTGAAAATTTCACACATTTACTTGTTTTGATCATCAAATTGGACTCAAAAAATTGTACTCAATTTTTCATTGAACCACCAGGAAACACATTTGCAAGTTTGTAAGCATCAGCAAACGCATTTGCTAGTAGCTATGCCCTACTATTCTAAATTTGAAGATGACAAAAGCTCAAAAGATCAAGTGCAGACTTCCTTTACTTTACTAGTGACATTACTTTACATACCATCATTTGCAGAAGCTCGAATAACCAAAGACTTTACTAGTGACATTACTTTACATATCATCATTTGCAGAAGCTTGAATAACCAAAGATTTTACAGTAATTCTTTCCCAACCACATGGATCAGATGAAGAAAATGGCTTCAGTAAGTCACATTAAGCTTAGCCTTGTGCGTTGTGGTTTTAGCAAGAATTTAAATCCAACAGAACTAGCTGCAATGCAGGAAAAGCTTAAATGCACTATCATATAGAACACCACACTAAAGCTTATCCAAGTTTTTTAGAGAACTAAAATTGTGCATTCTTGATTTGACCCTTCAAAGTTCTATTATAAAGTCCTAGCCAACAGAAACACACTAGCATTTATTGCCTGGGTCACAACAACCAAGGGACTGGCTAGAACATTCCAGCTCTAACATCCGAACAAAACAAAAGTATATGCATAGTTGCACTGCATTTCTAGAAATGCGTTCAGAAACGTGTTTCTAAACCGCGTTTCTGGATTAGCGGAGCGTTTCTGAGAAACGTTTTTTTTCTTAAGAAATTTGTTTTTTGTGGGCAATATGGGTATCAGATTAAAGCTCTAATCAAGGGCAGTACATTTATATAGGTTGCCGAAGGTTACAGGGTGGTCCAGTTTAGGTGCATCAATTCCTACTGGATTCTGTCGAGGATAAAAACTATATATCATTGATCACCAATGTCATAATCAGGGTCCGGTTACTTCACCCTTGATCATCTTGCTACATGGTTATGCAACAGAAACTGAGCCTTCAACCCTTGCTCTTATTTTGTGCCATCGTGGATACTCACTCCTCTTGTACGCCATCGGCATAAGTTCATCCCCATTGCTGGAACATCTAGTACTCATGCTATTAGTTTTTATCATTCCTTTTTCTACGGAGGTCTGCACTGGCTTCCAACTGTGAAGCTCTTGGAAGCAAAGTGCTCAATCACCACCACGCCATATTACTCGTATGCATCACTCCAATCACATTACCAGAATGATATTAGGCAATGGTTGTAGGTCCTAATGTGCCTAAGTACCCTTGAGCACAAAGTGACTTTCTTCTACACCACTTATGGTATAACTCTCTGACACCATTGCATTGTCCCCTACTCGCCCTCTATGGGTGTTGCCTATGTAACATGTGCAATAAGTACAAAGGTCGTAATGATATCTTATCCTAAAAGAGTGTTTACATCTTGGAAACAAGAACATGAAATATCTTTTGAGGTTACTAACTCTTTCCTAGGCTGAGTTCTATACTCATAATTCTTTCTGTTTCATCAAAAACAAGTTGTATGAAGTATGGTACATCTCTCTCTCTCCTACCACCCTTTCTGGTCACTCTTTTCTCTCTTTCGATATCGGCCACCTTCTGTCCACTCATCCATCTTCATTACCTAAGATTACTCGAGCACCCAAATACACTTTTGACCCTATTTACATGCCAATGTATCGACACTCTCTGGCTTCGCTTCTACACTATTTTGACACCCAAGCCGCTTTTCTCACTACCTCCCTCCACACTACTACTTCACTAACCTTTCCCACCAAGCCCCATCCCAGCAAAACCCGACACACATCTCGATCTCTGCACCCTCCTTGGTATGATGCCGAGTGCTATTCTCTTCATCATTTAGTCACATATTCGCGTACCCATGCTCTGCACTTGCTTCGATCTTCCCGATGCTCCTACCACTATTTTCTCCGCCGTAAAAAGCATGCCTTTGATGACTCTGAAGGGAAACGTCTTATTGACCGCCTTGTCAGCTCTTCCTCGGGCGCTTTCTGGCATGAGTTCATTCCCCGTTCTCCACCACCTCTCTTAGAAGACCTCCGCATTTGTACCGATTACGCTACTAGCTTATACTCGAATCACCCATCCCCATATCTCCCCGACCATCTGAGTTCTCCTTCTTCACACCCGATATGGTACTTGTTGCCATCAAGAAGATGAAGTCCCATAAAGCCAGAGATATTGAAGACCTACAGTCTGAACTCCTTGCCCATGCATCCGACTTACTCGCTCCCACCATAGCCACTCTTCTTCATTCCGCAGTTGTTTCTGGTTTCCCTTCATCCTGGTGCACCAACATCCACCCCATGCATAAGAATGGTGACCCCATGATTCCTAGTAACTACCGCACTATCATGATTGGGCATGTCCTGGCGAAGCTCTATGGTACTATACTTCAGTCTGTTGTGAGTTCAGAGGCGGAGACTAGGAGACTACATGCTATGGGTCAGGCAGGTTGTCGGGCTCTTAATTCTACTATCGATCACATCTTCACGTTGTCGGCCCTCATTGAGGAAACTAAGCACAGGAAAGAGAGGGTTTACTGCTGTTTTGTGGACTTCAGGAAGGCCTTTGATTTTGTTCCTCGCTCCTTGCTTATTCAGAAACTCCGAGATCTTGGCTTCTCCACTGACATCATCTTGGTTGCGATGGCATTGTATGAGCGCGTCCTGGGATGTTTATGCATTACTAAAGGACTGGCCTACTGGGCCTATACCTGGCACATTTATGACATGGACTATGGGTCTTACATTTATTTACTTAGTGGATATTGTATATTTAGTCTCGCAATTATCTTATTCATATACATGCCTAAAAGGCCGTTTTTGGCCTACAAAATCAAGGTTGAAATCTGATTTGTCAGGGCAGCAAAACAGTATCCTTGACAGCAAGGGTAAGGAGCTCAAGGAATCAGGGACTTGCTAGCATCTTGGCACTTTGGTTGCCGATTTTTCGAGACCGCAGGTCTGCAAACAATTTCGGAAGAGCTGAAAGGGTTTGTCTTGATATTTTCTTGGGAAGTACAGTCCTCAGAAGTCTATCTCTGAAAATGAACACTTCTCCGAGACCTGATCAACCCCTGACAAGAGGCATTGATGAATTAGAAACGGAATCCCAGAGGTTCAGTAAGGGGAAAGAACCTATGGAAGTTGAAGAACAGGAACAATTCGCCGAAGAACTCGACGAATTGCTTACCAAGGAGCAGTTTCTCCACTTGGTAACAGAAGTGGATGAACTAAAGTTGGCGTTAGCCAATTTCAAGTCCAGTGTGGACGACTCGTTGGGGAAGAGAAGGATAGAAACGCGGATATTCTACAAACCTTCCTCAGCAAATGGAAGAACATTCATGCTCTTAAACAGACCCCTGACCATTTGCAAGCTATTGAGGCCAGTCTTTCCTTAGCCCATGGCCTATAAGTGGTGGTTAAATCTCCAGGAGACTGGGCAGACTCCCCGGTCATGGAAGGCCTTTGAAGAAGCCTTCCTAAGAGAATTTCTACATGAAAATGAATTTGATAGAGCCTAGGAAGCCTGGGAGAAAACAGTAATGGACAAATCCTTAATCCAATATATCTCGCAGTATCGAAAAGCAATCTTAAAAATTGGATGACTATCAAAAAGTCAAGGGATTTGTCCGTGGCCTCAAAGATCAATATAAAGTAGAGGTCCAGAGAAACTCGCCTACTACCCTAGAGCAAGCTCTCAGATATGCTCAAATCTATGATGATTCAGTGGGTAGGAAGAGGGTGAGACAACAGTCCCTTTCTGAGCAGCCTTCTCAGAAAGACTTTCAATTTAAAAAGAAATGTTTAAAACGAAAGAAAGAAGATAAAGTAAAAGGTGAAGTTCCTCAGAAACGCCCATTGCTCATACAACGCTTAAAACCAGAAGATTTTGAGAAAGCCAAACAAGAACGTTTGTGCTTTTTGTGCATGGGCAAGGGACACACAGTCAGACAGTGTCCCAAGGGGCCTTTCACTATGAAAGATAAAAAAGATAAAAAACAAGTTCATCTTGTTCAGACCGTAAGTTTCCCCAGTGACTCGGCAACTTCCGAGATCAAAGTGTATCATGAAGACTATGAACATTGCTGTCAGCTGACCTTTGCAATGCTAGCGAGACCCTTCAGCTTTGGGCCGCATGACCTAGTACGTATGCATGGGAAAGTTGGTGACCAGTCAGTCAGAGTTATGGTTGATGATGGGGCGACCCATAATTTCATCAACTACACCCCTAGTTAAAAAACTCAGACTTCCAGATGTACCTAGTCAGCATAGGTACATAGTTTCATTAGCTAAGGGTGAAGATAAGAAAATCTGGGAAACTATGGTAAGTAGTCTAAATCTTGGTATTTAGGGGTACCAAGATGAAATAAACTTTCAGATAATGCACCTAGATCGCACAAACATTGTTCTCGGGAGAGACTGGCTTCCCAATAGCCCTATGGTCTGCAGTTCAGAGCTCTGTCAGCTAATCGGAGATGACGACCATCAGGTATTCTTATGTGACTTTCAGTTTATTCCTGAAGTTTCTATTTCCAGTTCTTTACAATAGAAAATCAGTAAATTAGAAACTTTATTGTCTAAATTTAAAGATGTTTTTCCTGTAGATTTGCCACATGGTTTACCACCTAGCAGAGAGGTAGATCATGTAATAAACCTAGTACTAGGTACAGCACCTGTTTCTAAACCTCCGTATCGGGTCAGCTGAATAGAGGATGAAGAAATAACTAGGCAGGTAACAGATTATCTTGGGAAAGGCCAAATTCAGACCAGTAGTTCACCATGGGCCTCACCAGTCCTTTTGGTGAAAAAGAAAGAGGGGTCTATGCGTCTTTGCGTAGATTACAGAGCCCTCAATAAAGTCACAATTAAGAATAAGTATCCTATGCCTCGGGAAGACGAGTTGTTTGATCAACTCGATGGTGCTAAATTTTTCAGTAAAATAGACCTAAGATCGGGATATCATCAAGTCCGTATAAAGTCGGAAGATGTCCCGAAAACAGCTTTTAGGACTCGTCATGGTCATTATGAGTTTTAGGTGATGCCATTTGGGCTCACAAATGCTCCAGCTACCTTTATGACCTTGATGAACAGTGTCCTCACACCATACTTGGGTAAGGTTGTAGTCGTATTTTTAAATGACATCCTCGTCTACAACAAAACGAGGAAGGAGCATCTTAAACACCTCAGAAAGGTGTTTCGATTGCTTAGAAAGCATAAGCTTTATGCTAAAGAATCCAAGTGCGAATTCTTCGTTGAAGAAGTAGCTTATTTGGGTCACATTATCTCGGCAGATGGGATTAAGATGGACCCCGGTAAGGTTAAAGCCATACTCAGTTGGCTAAGACCTCAGAATATTTTAGAGCTTCAGATCTTTCTTGGTTTGGCGAGATATTACAGATGATTTGTCAAGGAATATGCTCATATAGCAATTCCCATGACAAATCTTCTTAAGGGAAAGGGAAAGGAGTTCATTTGGGAGTCCGCACAGCAGGAGAGCTTTGATGCTCTCAAAACAGCCTTAGCTATAGCACCAGTTTTAAAAGTCGTCGACCCTAAACAGCCATTTGTGGTCGAAACAGATGCTAGCGACTTTGCAGTTGGTGTTGTACTAACTCAGAGTGGACGACCAGTTGTGTTCGAGAGTAGAAAACTCGAGCCAGCTCAGACTAGGTACAGTGCCTATGAAAAGGAACTCTTTTCTATAGTTCATGCCCTTAAGACTTGGAGGCATTATTTGTATGGTGTCAACTTTAAGGTCCTGACAGACCATGAAAGCCTCAGATACCTTTGCAATCAACCTAAGCTTAGAGGTCGGAAAGCTCGTTGGGCAGAGCTGACTTTTACTCAGATTCGTAATGAGTTACTCAAGTCCTTGAGAGGGAAGTGCCAGCATGATGCATTCTTCTCTACTATCTAGAACTCAGTCCTAAGCAGGCAGTTACAGACTCCAGAACCAGTTCCCGGGGTGGTGCCAGTTCATCCAAGAATACGGCAGCTTCCTTTGAGGATGATGATGAGTCTGAGTATACGTCAGATGACGTTGAGGATTCTGAGCCTGTATTACCCAAGCAAACCCCAGTGGTTGAGGGTCACTTGACTCAAGGATTCAAATGGAAACAATATTCCATTCAGGATGAGTACTTGCTTCATAGAGATAGAGTATGTGTCCCCAATTCAGAGGATTATAGGCAGCAGGTCCTATATGAGTGTCATGACAATCCTAGTGCGGGGCACCCAGGCATACAGAAGACCTATGAGCTTCTTCGTAGGCAATTTTTCTGGCCCAGTATGAAAAAGGACATCCAACAATATGTAACCAGTTGCCAGAAATGTCAAGTAAATAAAACAGAGCATTTAAAGGCAAGAGGGTTGTTACAGCCCTTAGATATACCAACTGGTAAATGGGAGAGTATCTCCATGGATTTTATAGTAGGCCTGCCTAAAACCCAAAAGGGTAATGACACTATATGGGTCACAGTTACCGTCTGACCAAAATGGCTCATTTTATTCTGACCAAAACAACCGTTAGAGCTCCAGGGTTAGCAAGGTTGTTTGTAGACGGGATATTTAAATTGTACGGTCTACCTTCCGGCATAGTCAGCGACCAGGACAGTAAGTTTAATGGAAATTTTTGGAGGGCAGTATTCCATCATCTCCATACTAAACTTAATATGAGTACCATCGACCATCCACAGACAGACGGTCAAACAGAGAGGATAAATCAGGTGCTGGAGGATATGCTTCGCGCATACGTCATCAAGAAGCAGACTAATTGGGAGGAGCATCTCTCGATATTAGAGTTTGCTTATAACAGTACCAAACATTCAGCTACGGGATACAGCCCATTTATGTTGATGTATGGTTTCCAGCCACGCTCACCCACGACTGTAGGGTTTAAACAAGAAAAAGTTGAAGCAGCCAAAAACTTTTTAGAGGACCTAAACCAGATGATAGAACATGCTAAGCGTAGCACTAGGCAATCCCAAGATCGAGTCAGGCATTATGCAGATCCACACAGACGGGAAGTGCAGTTCTCCGCTGGTGAGAAAGTCTACTTGAGAGTCCCAGTTGACTCTAAAACCCTCAAATCAGGAGTGTGTGCTAAGTTGTCTCCTAGGTATTGTAGTCCCTTTACCATGAATAGGAGACTAGGCGAGGTCACCTACGAACTAGAACTCCCACACAGCAGTAAGGTTTTTCCAGTTTTTCATGTAAGTCAGTTACGAAAAGCCTTAGCCAGATCAGAAAATCTTGGTAGGGGACAGTGTTCTAGTTCTCCCATTGGATTCTCAGCAACCTCCACATGAACCAGAGGAGATTCTTGACAGTAGAGAGACGCAGACTCGTCATACTCTATACAGGAATACCTGGTCAAGTGGAATGATCAGCCTGTTGAGAATGCCACTTGGGAAAGAGGCAGCGTCCTTCGCAAGATATTTCCAAACTTTGTCTTAGAGGACCAAGACGGTTCTTAAGAGGGAGGGAGTGTTACGAGCACGTAACCAGTGCCGAACCCTAGAAAACACAGGAGGTCAGATACCACAGTCAGGGTCGTGTCCAATGTACACGACCAACAAGGCAAGACAGTGTGAGTAGTGTGCCCCGACACGGTCCGTAGCCATGGCAGGCCTAACATAAGAAGATTTTCCATGAGTTTGATGGTACAATAAGCTCCTTGATCATGATGGTTTTCTTGAGTGATTTGGTTGTTGCTAGGACATTTTTGGCTCTAGCCAAGCTTTTACATGATCTTTTACAACTCAACATGTTAGCTAGACTTTTCTAGAGAGAGAGAGAGAGAGAGAGAGAGAGAAAGAAAGAAAGAAAGAAAGAAAGAAAGATTTTATTAATGTCCTTGAATACCCTAAGGTACATAGGACTCAGAAAAGGTACATGTCAAGTGTGCACATAGGAGCTTAAAGCTCAATCATCTATAAAACAACTGCTAATATAATGCCTGAAGCCTAAAGATGGTTGGCCCAGTCAGGGTCCGGCAGCCTAGAATTGAATAGCATGACGCCTATCAGCCTAGAAGAAGTGGTGAATGGTATGCTGTGAAGGTGTCACTGCGTGGTGTGCCATGGACCGCTGCCGTCAGGTAGGCTGTCGGTGTCGTCGTTGCTACGTGTCCATTTTGGACGAGATGTAAGAGAGAGAGAGAGAGAGAGAGAGAGAGAGTAAGCTTTACCAATATCTTTTCCATGCCAGAACGCACATAAGACAAGTAGTAAACATCAAGTATGTGGTGCAAATGGGAGAGTACAAAACATCTCTGATAACAGTAAAGAGAAAATATATGAGGTATAGCACATAATGAAACTAGAAACAAATGTCTGACTACTAAAATAGCCTAATAGTAATGGTAATGGTATAGCATGTTGTCAAATCCTGCTGTGACTGAAGAAAGATATAGTGGGGGTACTGATGGAGGTAGGACCAATGTATGCTGCTGACGTCGACAAGGAAGTCGTCTATGAGTGTGCCTGGTAAAAGGCTCATAAACCTTGAAAACAAGTTTCAAAAAGGGTAATCTTTTAAATCTACTGGCTTTTTCTCCCTTGTACTGACACTCCAATTATGTGTTAAACCTTGAGGAAATCATTAACTATATTGCTATCAAAGGGCAGCTCCAAGTTAATCGGAATTGATAGGCAAGTACCAATCGTATGTAGCTTTACAATTTCCATAAGTCACAAGCCCATTTAAGATATTGTATAGAAAAAAGCCATTTGTTACCTTCCAATATGGAAGCATATCAGTTGAACGGGATTCTGTTTCCTTAAGTGCAGTATAGATAGCCTCAATAACAGGGCTGTCTGAAGTAAGAGAGTCAAAATCATAGTTGAATATTGACAAACCAATAACGTCCAGTGTAAGTTGTGAGAAATTGGATTCCATGTTCACTGCAGTCCCTGTTTTTGAGGCAATTGTCAACTTCTCAACCAACCGTTCAGAACATTTACAAAAGACCTGATCCACCATTGTGGAAAGATACTGCTTATGAAGAGATGGCAAAACTGCTCTTCTGCGAACCTAGAAGCAAGCCATAAAATCACATACCAAAGTAAGATGCCATTGCACTTGCATATCTTTTAAACTTGATCAAAAAACTAGAAGTTAAATAAAGGATGTAACAAAATGGTGCAAATACTATGCCCCTATAAAAGCAAGAACTTTCTTTGATTCCACAATTTATTTAAACCAAAAAATAGCTTTCCTTGAAAGACAACATGAATCTCAAACAATTATTAGTGCAACACAAGAATGTAAACTTACAATATTTAAGATTTCCGGATTGTTTCTTGTTTGTTTCGAAAGGATTGAAAGAGAACCATCAGATTCTCCAAGGCCTGAGAAGGCTAATATTTTAAAAGCTACCCAAGTCTCCTGTAGGTATTCCTACAGTTATTGGACTAGCTAGCCTAAAACTATATTTTAGCTCAAAAGAGCTCATTTTGGTGGAAGCATGCTATTTATCATTATAAGCAAATCCCAACAATGGTAAATACTTTACTCATTGAGTTCGCTCAACACCTTAATATGCCCTACGCATGTCTATAGTTTGGTTAACTCTCTATGTTTGACCATCTATTTCAAGGTGATTAGTAGTACTCATTCTAAACCGCACTTCAATCTTATCCATTACGACAATCAAAATGACCCGTAAAGCGTGTATCTCTATCAAACACTATGGATGATGGTAACTCGTGAAGTTTGAATACATGTTGCATGAATAGATCAGCTACACCAAGTGCATGTATCTTTTGTACTGGTAAAATGAGCCATTTTTGTGAGTCTGTCAACCACAACCATTACGACATCATGTTGAAGCTATGTATGAAGCACTTTGAACTTTCCTTCTAGATTGTGCGTTCAACCAAGAAAAGAGATTTCTAGAGGAGGAGGCGACATCTAGGGAGGGCAGCTGTTGCAAGGAGAGGATAGTTAGGGGATAGGTTTACTTTTGTGGATTCATTCTAGACTCTTTGAGTTTTGAAGAGACAGAGAAGTGACTCATATTTTCCAGGAACAGCTTGTAAGCCTATTGTGTGTGTGATAAGTTTATGAGTGTTTTTATGCACTTTTTTTATCAGGTGTGGATCTGCATTTGAACCTATGAGCTTTTACATCTTGAATGTTGTTATTAAAGCTTGAAAATTGCATATGAATGCTTCATAATGAGGTGTACCTTTGAATTATGAGAGAAGATTGGATAGTGAGATTGTATATGTAGCAAAGCTATTCTTTTTTTTTCCAAACAAATTTAGCTGGGAAGTTTTGTTTTCGCAATTCATGGCCTATTAGATTTGTTGGCTATTCAATTTCATGGGCTGTTGGTGTTCGGCTCTCCATTCTTGAGCCTTTACATCTACCATGTCTCATCTATTTGTATCTCTCCACATTAGGAGAATTGGGAGGAATTCATTTGTGCAATACAAGATTTGAGTTTTCTCTCTCAATTTTAGCTTCCTCTTTCTTGAGGATTGTTGTTCTATGGCTGTCCACTATTTTCCAAATTTGGAAGTGTCCAATGTTCTTGATTGTTAGCATCTTTGATTCAACCAAATAGCCTTTGAAATCACCTATATTTGGTTTCAGAGCAACTAAGATCCAATCTCCTCCAAACTTTGCATTTTTCAGGATAGGACTATTGGCATCCTTGAAAGGTATCTTTGTGCATATCACATTTTTGGTGCAGAATATTTTGTCTAGCAAGATGGATATCACATTGGGAGAATTCCTAAGGTTGGTACCTCAAGCTAAAGAAGTATTAGCTTATAGATTGACCAACAATGAAACCATAAGCCAGCGGAAACCACTATATTGTGCGGGATTTGAAGAATCAAATGAAGTACTCAATGTAGGGGCCGCCTGGGAAAGTGAACAAAGGAATATTACCTTGCCAATTCAACATAAACATTTTGATCGAGAGGCAACAGTGATAGATGGAGGATCCGAAGTGTTACAGCTTTTACTCCCTATCCCGGTTGTTTATTGTTTTTACTTATAGATGTACTTCTTGTAAATACAGAAATGGCTAAGTCACCGGCCTGTGGTGACCTTTGTAGCAGAAATGTAAATAAAGCTGTTAATGATGTTTTTGAGCCTCGGAGTCGCATGTTGCTTGGTTATAGGGTACTGGGTCATTAATCCAGAGTGGCTAGACTGACCTCCTAAAAATTAGGAGAGTTGACTACTCAACGTGGCACATGTCATATGCTCACTGAGACACTTGGTCCAGTGAATAAGTGACACATGTTAGGGTTGACCGGTCCAACATGACACGTGTCACATGCTCACTAGGACACCTGGTTCAGTGGATGAGTGACACATGTCAGCCTACTCACTTGCCTGTGTCAGGGTACTGCCAAGTGGCAAGTGTCGACTGTGCATGGAGTTGGCCATGTGTCGATATTTCGGAAGGGTCAGGGTTAAGGGGTGCTTGAGGATTGTGTATAAGTGAGCCTAGAGAGAGGCATTCATCATCATAATCTATGCAGCAAAGGCTGGGAGGAGACGACGCAGCCAGCTCCACTGTGTTAGTGTTTTGCTTGCAGGGAATCATAAAGGCTGGAAATTTGTGACGATCAGTGCATGTTTGGACGGGTGTCAGTAGGAAGATCAGGGAGAGCCTGACATTTGGAATCAGAGCGAGGGTTTGCAAGTTTTGGAAGCTTGGGACAGCAAAAAACAAACATGTTCTAGAGAGAGACAGTGTTTCCTGAAACGCGTTTCGAACGCTGAAACGCGTTCGAAACGGGACGAAACGACCCTGTTTCAAAACAGCATTTCATTGTTCGAAACGATTGTTGAAAAAATGCAAATTTTTTTGCGATATAGAGCAGGCCCGAGGGTGTCTATTTTCACTTTTTGGCATGATAGAGAAGCCAGAGAGAGAGAGAGAGAGAGAGAGAGAGAGAGAGAGAGAGAGAGAGAGAAAAGGGGAGGGGAGAGTGTGTGTGTTCAATGTTGTAATCACTGATTATGTTGTGTTGTGATTTGTGAGTGTGGGTTGTGTGTTGTGTTGTGAAATGTGTTGTAACTTGTGATTGTGTTGAGAGAGAGATATTGAGAGGTGTGTGTGTGTGTGTGTGTGTGTGTGTGTAAAAGAGAGGGAGTGTTTGTGTGTTTGTGTGTGTGTGAAGTAGAGGGAGTGTGTGTGTGAGTCGTGGCATGTGTGTGTGTGTGTGTGAAATTTGAGTGTGGTGGTGTGTTTGTGTGTTTGTGTGTGTGGTGGTGTGTTAAACTGTGTTTGTGTGTGTGTGGTGTGTGTGTGTGTGTGAGAGAGAGAGAGAGGATAGGGACTCGGGAGAGTGTGACATGTGTGAATTTTGAAAGAGAGGGAGAGAGTGAGGGAGAGTGTGTGTGTGTGTGTGAGGCTTGACTCTTGAGCTACTATGGAGGACGGAAGATCAATTCCATGATCGAGAGCTCAGGCGAGGATGGCAATCCTACGTCTCCTCTATCTATCCTGATCCCAGGGATCAGGATGCACTCATGGATGACTTGAATTTATTCAGGTATGTACTATGTAATTAGTAAATTGTAAAATGTATTCAGGTATGTATTCATCTATTTAGTATGTATATGTATGAAGTCTAAGGCTTAAGCTAGCTGCTAGTTAAAACTTAATAATAGTAACTTGTAAGCATTTAGTATTTACTATTTTGAAATTTGAATGGTGATGGATGTCGAATGTTCAGGACCGAGCGCCTCGATTTCGGTCATGTAGCTGCCATGCTGAGGGAAGGGTCCTCTCACAAGATTGCGCAGCAATTCATGTGAGAAAAATCTGATTCATACGAAGAGGAGGAATAGACTTTCTACTGCGCAGCTGGAGAGGTTGGTGTATGGGCATGCCAACCTACGGCTTGTGAAGAAGCTAAGAGAGACTGGGGAGCCCGTACAAGTAATGATTAATCTGAATTCTATAGCGTCTAGTATCTACCATGAATCATGATTTGTCTAGATAGTAGAGTCTAGACTCTACACTAAGAAGTTAGAACCTTTAGGCTTCAAGTTTCAGCT
Organism: Diphasiastrum complanatum; assembly: GCA_029204225.1. Classification (NCBI taxonomy): domain Eukaryota; kingdom Viridiplantae; phylum Streptophyta; class Lycopodiopsida; order Lycopodiales; family Lycopodiaceae; genus Diphasiastrum; species Diphasiastrum complanatum. The sequence goes on from CM055097.1 coordinate 72,413,847, forward strand.
TTCAACATTTACATTTCAAATTTGCTATTTTTTTTTAAATCATTTACTACTATTGAGAATCGAAATCTTGGTTTAATTTCAATTTTTGTAGGTTAATCCCGATGAGATCGATGTGGCAAAGGTTCCGAACTTGCCACCAAGATCACAAGAGGAGGAGGATGTTTATGCTCTACTCCATCAGGAGGCCTTAGCAGCTGCAGTTTGATATCGATGCCCAATTCCCCGATTCACTGCGTTACATTAGTAGGCTTTTAGTACTTTGTAAGTTAAAACTTAAAAGTAATATGACATGTCGAGACTCGAGCCTAAGTCCTGATTCCAATTTCCTTGTGTGCATTGCGCAGGGCCTACCACTCGAGCTGCAGCACGCAGGACCAGGAGCGCAGGAGAGGGCCCGAGCCATGCAGCAGTCTCAAACACCTCTGAGAGTTCCTCTAGCTCTGACTCAGATGAGGAATCCGCCACTGAGGGTGAGGGATCGAATGAGGAGGATGAGGGTGACTCTGATGATGGGGAGGATGACATTGAGCCTGAGGACATGCCAGTGCCTTCACGACGACAGCGTCCAAGGCGGGCAACTAGTTAAAGCATGCAACTTTTGCGATTAAGTTGGCATATTAGTCTACGGTTTGCAGTCTACAGTTCGACCTAAGGGCATGGTGGAAGATGTACCCGTTAAAATTGTTGGTGTCCAATTTGTCATTACTTTTGTAGTAACAGACTTACTAGAAGCACCATCAGTTTATCGTGTTTATTGGGACGTCCTTGGTTACGAGTTGTGCAAGTAATTCATATCTAGGGTACAGGCAAAATCACATTTGAGAACTGCGAGCGAGCAATCAAAGTTGATCCATTAACTTGGGCCAGCAATTCACAAGGGAGATGATGATTCTTCCACAACGGATCATATTTGTGACCGAACAGAGTAGGCATTGGAAATCCATTATGATTCTCAAACTAATCACGGGAAGTAATCCTAAGCAAATTGTTGAAGTTAGACTTTATCTCAAGAATTTGAGATGAAGGACTTGGGACAAGTCCATTACTATCTTGGTTTAGAGGTGTGGAGGCTCCCACACTCACTCTTCCTCACACAAAGCAAACACATATACAACATGCTTGAGAAATTCAATCTTATGGACTACAAACCTGCTGCAACTCAAGCAGAGATTAGGCTGTCCACACTAGATACAAATGAAGAAAAAGAAGTTGAAAAGACCTTGTATAGGCAACTGGTTGGTAGCCTCATATATGCTACTATAACCAAGCCTGATATTGCATATAGTGTCGACTTTGTCAGCCAACATATGGAGAATCGAAAACGGATCCACCTCAAGGAAGCTAAGAGGATTCTTCGTTATCTAAAGCATACAATTAATTGTGGACTTAAATATGCCGAGAATGACATATTCAATGGGCAAGTGATCCCACAAACCGGAGGTCAATTTCCAAATATGTTTTCTCACTTGGTTCAGCGGCGGTAACTTGGCTTTGTAAAAAGCAGCCTACAGTGGCGTTATCCTCTACCGAAGCTGAGTATAGAGCTGCAGCAACAGCCACTTGCGAATGTGTTTGGCAGTGCACCTTGTTGGAAGATTGTGGCTTGCAACAATCAAATCTAGCACAGATTTTATGATAATCAAAGTTGCATCCAGCTTGCAAAAGACCCCGTTTTCCATGCATGCACCAAACATATCGAAATACACTACCATTTCATTCGCAAGAAGGTTCTAGCGGGAGAGTTGGAGCTTATTTATTGCGTTACTGATGACCAAATTGCAGACATATTTACAAAAAGCTTATCAAGGGACAGATTTGAAAATTTTGACTTTGGCTTGGGGTCAAAGAGAACAAACTTGTCATTAAGGGAGAGTGTTAGAAATAGAAACTCACACCTTTATATCAAGTTTTGGTCTAATGTCAAGTTTAATGTTAAACTTAGACCCTACCAATGTTCTATACCCATTGGGGCCTTTTATTTTAATGTTCATTCACCTTGTAAGTTCATGGAGCCCTTTTAAAAATGGCCTTCAGAGTCCATACGAGTTTGACACTTCAAATTCACTCCCATGAGGAGTTACATTTGTTGACTATTCAATTCCATGGGCTGTTGATGTTTGGCTGCTCTCCATTCTTGAGCCTTTACATGTACCATGTCTCATCTATTTGTATCTCTCCACATTAGGAAAATTGGGAGGGATTCATTTGTGCAATACAAGCTTTGAGTTTTCTCTCTCAATTTTTGCTTCCTCTTTCTTGAGGATTGTTGTTCTATGGCTGTCCACCAGTTTCCATATTTGAAAGTGTTCAATGTTCTGGATTGTTAGCATCTTAGTTCAACCCAATAGATTTGAAATCACCTACACAGCCTACTTTATGTCTTCTCCAAAATAGGTGGATTCAGGTTGCGTTTGGCTGTCACCCTAGTCTTCCTAGCTATAGTGTGATACCTATAGAATGCTCACTTCCAGATTATTTGTTAGTGTTAAGAGATGAAGGAAGCTCTTTTTTTTCTTTTCTTTCTCAAATGGGTTGGTAGATTCTTCAATGTTGTTGCTTATTTGTGCTAATCCCTGCTCCAAATCACGATAGTGCAAAAAAATGGTGTGCTTTTACTGTCTTTTCTTCCACACATCTGGGAAATCATTTCAACAAACATTCTACGAAGTGTCTTTCTAACAGCTTGGCTAGACTTTTGCGACTGATAATTAAAGCTATCAGGCAGTGATTGGAGTGCAACTGCTAGGCTAGCAATTCTCAACTGAGGTAATAGTAAAAGAAGGGAATCGACACACAACTGCTCACTCTCTCAAAAGAAAACAAAGAAATGCGCAATAGTTTTGCAAATTAACCGTCCAATAGGAAAAGACTTTGAAGCAAGTACAATTTTCACAAACAAACTACAAAATCTCAAACAGTAGGCAAATTGCTCCCTGAGATGTTTGTTGCTCAGATCAGTGGCTAAAAAAGGATTGAAAGATGGAAAAGAACATTCGCTTCAAACAACCGCATTCTTAAAATTTCAAAAAGCTTCTTGATGCACACTTTTCAACTCTTTGAGTTGCCCTAAAACTAACTTTCATACCGCATGGAGCACAATGTTGCAAGAAGGAATGTACAAATGAATATGGCATTAATAGTTGGATCAAAATACACAAGACCCTAGAAAATGTGTCGGAATTAAGCTTCAACCTGGCCACAGCCAATTTGCCCCTCCATAGGATAGGATATGTCACCTTCGTTGAACACCTTCAAAGAGGTGTGTAATTCTCAAAGGAGATCAATTGCCCATTTGTGTGTAGGAAAAAATGCGTCAGTCAACCTGCACTTCTTATGAGTAATCCAATGCCTATTTAATGGTATGATGGTTTGCGAGCATTTAGCTCAGAACCCAAAATGTGAGTGAATTTTTTACATAGATTGAGGCAAAAAATGCAAGTTTTTAGGGAACAATAAAGGATGTGGACAGCCATGAAAAATAGTTGCAAGGTCAACAAAACATGGCAAAATGGGATTCAGAAATACATGTTATTTTAGGGCATTGTAATGGCTATCGATAGCTGCAAGCAGAGCAGCAAAAGATTGTCATATTAGCTACCGGAAATTCGCCCTAGAATCTCAAAGTTATGAGAGGGGAGGCCAAGAGGCAGTATGAGCCTTTGAAGCAAAGGTGGCGCAGCTAAAACGGCTTCCAAACACGCTCTAGACACCAAAGGGGAAAAAGGAGAAACATATTTCAAGCCGCAATGTCAAAGGGGTCAATAGCCAAGTGATCAAGAGGAAGATGCAAAGCAAGTTGAGTTTCACGATGGAGAGCGAGGGGAATATGAAAGTAGAGCCTTGGACGAGGGAAGCCCAAGTGAAGAGCGTCGAGGACGTCAAGGGAAGAAATCCAAGACCAAGCTGAAGCAGAGGGGGAATGAGGTGTTGAGAGAGGAGGGAGACGACTGAAGCAGCGTAGGACAAGAACGCTGGTGACGGGCAAGACCGCCTCTAGGAGAGAAGAAACGACCACAAGCATGGCAAGGAATCCGTTTAGGGGTTTGAGAAGGCAATGCAACAAGGGTCGAAGGAGGTTCACAACCAAGCGAGAGGGCAACAGTGCCATGGGAAGAGCTGGCCGAAGGAGGAATGTTGAGGCAAGCGTGGAACCACCAGCAAAAACCACAGCCTAACGCGAATGAGGAGAGGAGTCTGGAGGAGGAGAGACAGTGGAAGCAGGTCGTTTGTGACTGAGAGGACGAAGTCGAGAGATGTCCGAAGCCATGAGAACGACTGTACAAAGGGATCCCTGTGATGGACCACCTCACCAACTGAACTGAGATCTTTTCTATATTTTATGATTTTTCTTCACACGGAATGTCGTTAACCTCGATGGACCCGTCGGCCGATGTAAACCTTTTGCAATAGATTCCGAAGGACTTGCCTAAACAAAAATGCCCACCAAAAATCTGAAAGACCAGCAATAGGAATTGTATTGAAAGCTTTACCGCTGCTCCTTTGCTGCCAAGTGAAAGATCTTAACTGTATAGTAGCGTTCAATCTCGTTGCCTCAAATGTTCTGCTATAGGAGACAAAGAGCCAGATTCTAATTCTGCAGGCTGCTACATAAAAACACCTATATCTTCTGATTCCGACTGAATCTGGATAAGGGACATGGGGTTTCGTTGCCCAAAGATAGCCTCTCCAACTCTACTGTAGTGAGCCGCTTTCATCTATTGAAGCATCTACCTATCCGAGATTGCTTGAGTTGCCTTGACTGCCCTGGAAATCGTTACTAGATTCACATGCAAAGTGCTGAAATTCGCTGTGCTTGAAAAATCTCTGGTAGAGCTGCATGCAAAGTGTTGACTTGTGCTTCACATGCTCCTGGGTTTGCACGCTGGACCAGCTCAGAATTTACGGGAACCCTCACAGAGCTGAAACCTGCCAAAAATTTGCTAGAAATCTGCAAAAAGAGGGCGTCGTGGATTTGTAGCATTTATAAGCTCCAATTTGACTTCTGACAGCATGGGCTTCTGCACAAATTTCTGACCATGGCAAATTCAATCCTGTTGCAACAGCCTGTTCGTGACCAGCTCCAACTCCCGAATCTTCCACAGCTATTCTCTGATGCAAAAACTACTTCAAAAGCTACGAGCAACCCCAAGAATTCTCTCTATAACGCATCTCCTACTCTGACCTCATTGTTCCAATGCTTTGTGCTTTAGCATACGATCATAGTAATGTCCCTCCGATGGGGAAATAGTAGCTATGCAATAACCACTATTCCAAATCCCAATTCAAGATTGGAGGTATGTAGCATATTACATTTATTGTGTTTCCAATACCCTAACAACATCCTAGAAGGAAATTTGGTGGGTGTGGCAGCACTGAAAAAATGTGTTTTGTGTGAGACAGAATAGCAAGATGCATGGAGATCTCTCAAACTAAGCATGCATTTAAACTCCACTATATCAAGAGCTGAGGGATAAACGTGAGTACCGTCCACAATTGTCCTTCTGCAATGGCGAATCCTGATCCAAACAGGAACTCTGACACTTCAGAGACTAGCCCCTTGGAATACCTGCCATAGTTCCTGAGAACGTGCTTGGCGACTGCGGGGTCACCCACGACCACAAAATTGCGAGGCCCAGCGGCCAAGCGATAGACGGGGCCAGATTCCTGCATCCACTTGTAAAGAGGGAGGAAGAGAGCACCTCCAAGGAGATCCTTCACATCTTCCAGCTTTGCATCAGCTATGGGAATCCCTGAATCATCATCCCTTCCCTTTCCGAACTTAATTATGGATGTAAGCCAGTCTGGACTCACCCAGGAACGTCCTGCCCCTGCCTTGTCTGGTGCAACCACTTCAGATTTCACCATGCCTGACCCCACCTCCACGGAAACTACCTTTCCATCCATCCTGAGCTGTGCTTTCTGATAACTGTTTCCAAAGAATGCAGATACGGGGACTTGTTCATGCTTGAATCTATGAACTAACTGAGAGGAGGGCAATGCAGACGCTGCAAGGCTAGATGATTGCAGCACTTTTGCCATAGTGCTCTCAGCAAAAATGGCTAAAAAAGGCTTATCAAGTTGAAAAAGGACTGCACAATGGGATGCTAGGTGTTAAATAGCCCATCAATTAGCAATACCTCCACTTAGCTAATAACCATGAACTGGTTTGTGAGTGTAGCTTATAATTTGATGAAAAACAAGCAACCCACTTGAACTCAGCCTGTCAAACTCCCTTGAGTGAGAAAGCATCCAAATGGGTCAATGTCTCTGAAGGCCCAGCACTACTGAAGGCCCAGCACTACTGAATACCACTTTCTCTCAGAATTTGGAACAAAACCTACAGTAACTCCAATGCCACTTCCGACTCAAACGCAACTCCAAAAAAGAATTGCTCCCATTGTTTCAGCTGTTGCTGCATTCCCTTTCCTTATATTCCCTTTCCTTACAACGTCTTTACTATACTTGTTAGACTAGCTTCATGGTAATTAGTAGACTAGTTGTAGAGGTAAGTGGTAATTTAAAGACTAGTGGTAGAGGCAATTAGTAGAGGCAAGAATGGATGAAATGCATGGATGAGTGATAACATGGTAAGTGGATTTGTGAGAAGTAGTGGTGTCATCCAAGGAAGGAATGACATCAACAATGGGTAAGTCATCCAAGGACGGAATGACATCAATAATGGGTAGTGGCTTTAGTGAATAGGCCATTACATGGGATGTGTGAGGTGATATTCTTTGCACTTATGTAAGCAATGCATCTTCATTTTTTAATATTGATGAACAAGGAGTATCTAAGTATTGGGGAAGGGAAAGGCAGGGCTTTTCCCATAATAATTGTCATTGGGTTTTCTTAGTTTTTTATTTTTAGTATGTTTAATTTTATTTTTAGTAAGTTCAAAAATGTTGCGCATCTGTTGACTTCTCTAAGATAGTGATTGATAGCTTACTCACCTCTCCATGAGGCCTGCGCTTTGAAGGCATCTCAACCCTTCACGATCATTTTTCTCTTCACTGAAATGCATTTTTATTTTAACCTTTTTCAACTGAAAGGTGGTAAATGAGAAAAATCCTTAAAGCACCCTTCAAATTGTGTGAAATAGTTGGTATTGAAGGAAAATGATATTTTGCACCTTTCACCAGGAAAGTGTAGGTGCCCTTCAAAACAAAGGCCTACTCTTCATCCCTGTCAAGCCCTTTTCAAAAATAGTAATGAATTACAGATATGTAAGGTATTTATGATGACATCTATTTTTAAATAATAATTTCAAGCCTACTATTTTGCCATCTAAGACCTAGAAGTTACTACAAAATAGCAGGCAATGCCCAAATTCAGCAAGCGCTTTGTGGGAAGCCAGATGGCCATGGCTTGGGCAATAGGAAATCACTAGATCTTGAAGATTTTATTACAAGAACTTAGCTTTTAGAAATTGTACTCGCTAAGAAATAAATACAGGTAAAAGTATTCTATGTAGGTACATACAAATAGCCTTAGCCCTTGATAAAATGTTTTTGTGCTAGAATGAACATTATATTAAGAAAAAAAAACATACAAATTACACATTGCCATGATAATTGTAAGCTATTGTGGAGATTTGTTAAAAGATGAGGTGCCACTCCTACGTGAGTTTGAGCTTTAAAATGAGTTGTTTTTTGTAACTCTTCTTATACATATATACATATATATGTATTTATTTATTTCACCAACTTGAATGCCCTCCATAAAGCAAAGCTTTTCATGTTATTTTAATCATCTTGTCAAATTTGTGTTATTCTATCTTTGCAGAGGAAAATGTTCGGTGGTCAACATAGGCAACATGCAATTGGTAACTCAAATAATAATAAAAAAATTATGATGTACTTGGAAGCGAAAAAAAAAAATTAGCTTTTGATTTCAAATGAATCATTTAGAATCTACGTAAAATCATTTTTTACTTTTTTCATGAAGGAAATCGAGGAGCCTCACAGAATGGAATCTGTAGGACAAATTTTTTTAGCATGCACCTTTCGAGTGCCGGAAGGTGCAGATCAAAAAAATTATCTTCTTTTACACGCACCTTCCGTCAGAAGGTACATATAAAAATAAATTATTATTTTTTTAAACAAAGGGTTTTTTCCATTGTTGTAAAAAAATCAATAAGTGAAAAAAATTTTGATTCTATCTTGTGTCTTTCAATTTTGGATTACGAAATATTTTAGACTACCACCCTTCTTCATGATATTGAGAAATGACATACCCCCGACTTGAGATAACTCCACTAGCCTTTTCCACAACAAATTAAGATTTGGTCTGTTGACTCATTAATATCCATATCCATTTACTTTTGACTTTGAAACTCATGACTTCTACTCTAAGTTGAGAATCTTGGATCCTAGTCTCTAGCATCCAGGCCATACCATTATAGCATCCAAGCTTCACAGCTCATATTGAGCATATGGCACAAATTTGTCCAAGCATCCTACCAATGAGTATCTTCTACTCTCTTGGTTGAGATCTATCGATAAGCCCAAACCACTCTTATGTATACTCAAAATAGGTTGTATGCCACACTAACGCACATAGTCCATTTCAAACCAAGGGGTGATTCTTGTCACTAACTTCCAAAATCAATCCACATACTATTTCAAGCTCAAAACTCAAAAAATCTCACAACATCACAAATGACATTCACCCTTTACTTCCTCTCTAGGGAGAGTTGTTTAGAATTATATCACAATCCAAAATTGAAACACAAGATAAAAGCAAAAACATTTCACTTTATCTTGAAAATTACATACTAAAACAATTTTCTAATTTGGCAAAATTTTAAAGATACATTGTACTTGAGGCCTCATAACTAAAAAAAACTTTTGCTTCTAGCTACAGTTTGATTACATTGTTATCACCATTGCATCCCAAATCACTATCATCATCAAGTACATTGGCTCAAAAGTACTACATAGCAAGGTAATTAGTTAAATCATTGTCCAATATTGTTGGCCAACAGTTGTGGGTGGCTGAATAGTTTTGGCCAATAGTTGTGGGTATCTAAAAAACCTACAACATAGAATACAAAGGTCATGCAAATGGAAACACTAGATCAAATGCCCATGATCAAGATTAAGCAATGGGTGACTTACTAACATGCCTCTGCTGCTAGTGACAATAGGTCATTTTATCATATATTTGATGTTTGATCAAGATCGTATTGACTTTTCATCACTTTTGTGTAGTTGATGTTAGATTTCTACATTGTAAATGGTTCTAGATGTGTTGACATTCATAACCAAAGATTAAGGGGACCTAATTGGATCTTAGTTTCTTCACATGGTATCAGAGCTATTGTTGCAGGTTAGCAAGGATTTGGAGGAGTTACCAATTCTAGAGTGTGCTAGATTGATTTCTACTCAAAAATCCAGCATTTTATATGTGTAGAATTGATGTTTTGTAGATCAAAACTCAATATAGGGTAGTGATCTTGAAGTAGGCCAATTTCACACATTACTCACTAGATTTGGATGACTTTAATTGCATTAGGAACGCTCATTAAAGACTACAAGATTTTATATCAAGTTTATAACATTTGCATGTAGAATTTGCAAGATTCAATTTTTTGCACTTTTCTCAAACCCTAAATTTGTTTGTATCTCTTATGTTTGAGGCTGCTGGACCTTTTAAGAGTGTGTTTTTAAGTTTAGGAAGTACAAAAGATCATGAGATTGTAGGTTGATCATTTGTTGATCAAGTATCTTACATTCTATGTGTTGATTTTGCTAGGTTTGGTGCAAGAAAGAGATTTGTCAGGTTCTATATCTTTGTGATTTTCTTTTTAAGTGAATTTGTTGTCATTCAAAAGAGTGTTTTGTGTATTGGAACAAGTTGAAAGAGAGGATCAGGTCATTTCAACATGGCCACAAGTGGAGGCTTTATGTTGGAAAGCAATAATAGGCTTACCTCAAGCAACTATTCTACTTGGAGGGTGAAAATGGAGTCTCTCCTTGTTGTGTCGTCTTCGTAGTATAGGGTCCGAACGTTGGGAGTTTCAACCCCACCTTCACCTACATAGAGAGAGAGAGAGAGAGAGAGAGAGAGAGAGAGAGAGAGAGAGAGAGAGAGAGAGAGAGAGAGAGAGAGAGAGAGAGAGAGAGAGAGAGAGAGAATGCCTAGGTTGAGAAAGGCTTTGGAGGCTCGAGCACCTACTTAAAGCTAATCAATCCCAACGTAGAGAGAGAGAGAGAGAGAGAAGAGAGAATAGATGAGTGGAGAAAACAAGAGAGTTTTCTCCTTGGATTGAGAATGTAAAATGAGTACAAATGGTGCTCTTTTATTCTTGGAAAGGCCCTTTCCCCATTCATTCTATTGGCTACTTGAAATGGCAAGGATTGCAATCCAAGATCTTCCAAAGAAACACAAAAGATCTAATGGTGTACAAAGAAACACACCCCACCTACCATCATTTGACTTTGACCTCACCTTATAACTTAGACTTTGGGCCTTCAGATAGCTATATCTCACAATTTGAGTCAATCGGTAATGCGAATAACGAGGGAACTGACGTAGACAAGCTACGAATTTTCCCTACGAACTACGAACTAAGAAAGCAGACGCGCATATGGTACAGTCAAGTTGAACCAGGCCGTGTAGGAACCTAGCACTTGCTAAAAGACGCATTTCTGAACCAGTTCAAAGAGATTGGTTACAAATCTAGAATTCTTGGATGACTGAACAATGTTCAAAAGAAGGGTAAAGAATCCCTTCGCAAATATACACGTAAGGTTAAAAATCTCATAGGAAAACTAACCGGTGTATATCCCGTAGATATGCAGATCGAATGGTTTTTGGCTGGTTTACTACCAAAGATTGATTAGTATTGCAGACAAGGGGACATGACCTCCTTAGCAGCAGTAAGAGCTAGTGCCAAAAATTTCGAGACCTCAAAACTAGCACGAAAGCGACGATCGACAAAGAAATCTCGAAAGTCGAAGACTGATTCTAGTGACAACGATGAAGATTCTGATTCTGATCTAAGTACCAGTTCTTCAAGCTCTAAATCTGAAAGCAGCGATTCATTAGAATTAGAAGCAGACAAAGGAGAGAGAAAGAATAAACGACGAATTAAACGAAAGGACGACACGAAAGTTGTTGAGGATAAGTCGTCAACTTCTAAAGTTGAAAAGCTTTGGAAGAGTAATGTGGCTGACCTTAATAAAAAGTTTAATGACCTGAAAGTGCATATCTCTGAAGTTGCAGATAAAAGACCAAAAGCGTCTTCTTCCAGCTCAGGAATGTGGTGTACAAAATGTGGAATTTCTGGACACACTAAGGAAGACTGCACTAATGTGAATGTCAAATACATTGAAGATCCTACCTAGGAGGTACTTTTTATTTTTCAAAATGATGCGACTACTAATTATGTACAGGGTACTACAGCATCAACCCAGTAGGATAGACCCAAGTTCGCACCAAGAAGGCATAATCCTCTTGAATTTGTTGGACCAGCGAAGTCTCAAACCGCGATTAAACCAGTTTCGGGCAACTGCTACAACTGTGGAGAGTCGGGACATTTTTCTCCTGATTGTCCTCAACCGCGAAAGTTGATTGGTTATGTACCATTATGTTCGAATTGTAGAGAGCCTGGCCACAAGTATCCTGATTGTCCTCAGCCGCAAAATCCGTGACCCAAATATTAGTATGAAGCAACACCAGCTGCTGTAGACACGAAAGCGAAAGCTGCGACTGATGCTGTTGTGCAGAGAATTGACGTAATTGAGGGAAAACTGGCAAAGACAGAAGATCAGTCCTGGCCAAGTGACATGGAAAAATTATTCAAAGTCACAACGAGAAGCAAAAGCTCCTCGAAACCTGATCAGAAATCTTCGACAAAGCACAGAAAATTCTCGAAGAATAAATCATCTAGCAAAACAACGAACAAATCTACAACTAAGGAAGATATCAAAGATGACCCTGAATATGACTGCAATGTTGCGAAGTTATTTACAAAAGTTATCTCGGTAGAAGCAAAGGAAATCATCAACATTGAACTTCAGACAGCTGCTATAGAAAAGGTGGTCACTTTCGAAGAAGAGGACGAAGAAATCATGAAGATGAAATTGTCTAGCGCTGTTATCGATAAACCAACCTCAAAATCAAAGACGAAAGAATATGACATCGTGACTGATATTGGATCCCTTTGTCCGAACAATACTTTTGAACAGTTGTTGGCAGATAACACTTATTACAAAAAGCAACTGAAAGGTCTTTCTATGCCCAAAAAGAAGAAAAAAGTTTCTCTGCAAGATGCTGGTGTTTTGTTTAGTGATTTAGGTGATCTCGGTGCACCTGAGATTGATATTAACATTGCGGGATGTCTGATTGAAAAAGTGTCAATTGACTCCGGTTCCAATGTAAATATAATAACAAAAGACACAGCTCATGCTCTGGGACTGACTGACATTCAACCGAAACAGCGAAACATCAAGTTAGCTGATTTGACACGATGAAAACCTGTTGGAGAACTGAAGGATGTCACTGTCTACATTCAAGCCAAGCCATTCACAATGAATTTCATTGTTATCAAACCAATTGGTTTGTCATCCTATTCTGTGCTGATTGGACGACCTTGGCTTTATCAATCAAATGCAAGTGTACATTGGAAATCCAGAGAGCTGAGATTCAGACTGGTGAGACCAATAATTGAGGTAAGCCAACAGAACAAATCATAACCTAGAGTCGTGACAATTATGAAGGTGAAACTCCTTTGTCCGACACCAGCTTCACATCAGAAGAATCTTCGTATGCCTTGAATATTTTTTCCAATGGATCTGATATTGAAGTGCAGTACTTTGAATGTTATGAGAATGTTGATGACGAAGAATTCTTCGATGCCTGCGACGCTGAAGAGGATGTTTCGTATGAAGAAATTAATGTTGTAGACACGAACTCAAAAGAGTCTAACGACTCGAGTGACAAATCTGAACATGAATTTGGTAACAAGAACCAGGTTGATGACAAGAAAACATCTATGGAGTCAACCATGCGTGAAATTCATGGCCATACTAAGGCCAATATGACAGAAGGTATCATTTTACCAGATTCTACTGAACTGATTGAACTTGCACCTGGCAGATTTGTGCATGTTTCGAAGTCACTTGGAGAATCGGAGTTAGTGGAATTCACTAAACTATTGAAGGAGTATCAAGACGTTTTTGCCTGGTCACTCGATGGTTTGAAGGGTATACCTGCAGAATTCGGAGAGCACCGAATTGATCTTAAGAAAGATGCTGTACCTATTCGACAGAGAAAATATCGTCTCAATCCTACGTACTCTCTCATGGTTAAGGATGAACTTAACAAGCACCTTAAGACAAGTATAATCTATCTCGTCTTAAGTAGTGAATGGGTTTCACCCATTGTTGTCGTCCCAAAGAAGAAGACTGGCAAAATAAGAATATGCCAGGATTTCCGCAAACTCAATGCTGCCACAAGGAAGGACCATCATCCTTTGCCTTTCAATGATTCCATCCTAGATCAGGTTGCTGATCAAGAGCGTTACAGAATCTATGACGGCTTTTCTGGATATAATCAGGTTGGAGTGCGAAAGGAAGATCGTTCAAAGACCACATTCACTACGGATTGGGGCACTTATGCCTACAACAAAATGCCCTTTGGTCTTTGTAACGCTCTAGCAACTTTTCAGCGAATTATGATGTTAATCTTCGCTGTCTTCCTGAGAACTTTTCTCGAAATATTTATTGATGATTTCTGTGTATACAGTGATATAGAGACACACCTGCAAAAGCTGAAATTAACATTGCAACGGTGTCAAGATACTTGTTTATCTCTTCATCCAGAGAAATGTTTTTTTGGTATGAAAGAAGGAATATTGTTCGGACACAGAATATCTAATAGAGGAGTAGAAGTCGACAAAGATAAAGTTGAGCTTATAAAAAATCTTTAGATACCAGCCAATTTCATGAACTAAGAGCTTTCTTAGGACATGTTGGCTATTACAGGAGATTTATTCAAAATCATGCTTCTATTGCTGCCTCTCTTACACATCTACTGAAGAAACACATAGAATACTTGTGGACGAATGAACAGCAGAAAGCATTCGAAGATCTTAAGCAAAGGTTGATTAATGCTCCTATTCTGAGACCACCCAACTGGGCTATTTTATTTCACAGTTATGTGGATGTTTTTGCATTTGCTATTGGCGTCTGTCTAAGTGAGAAGGACGACCAGAAGAAGGACCATCCCATTTACTATGCGAGTCGACAGCTCAGTGCATCAGAGAAGAATTATTTGGCTATAGAAAGAGTAGCACTTGGCATGATTTTCACTGTTAAAAAATTTGCTGGGATATGCATTTATTTTTCATGTGTATCATTATGCTCTTAAGTATCTTGTAAATAAACCAGATCTATCACGACGAATTGCTCGATGGGTCCTACTCTTACAAGAATTTACTTATCAAGTAGAGCATTGTCAAGGAAAATATCATACGAATGTTGATTATCTATCGCAACTCAGCACCGAAAAAAGTGAAGACCCTATCAATGATGACTTTCTAGACGAACATTTATTTGAGATTTCATCTACAAATTCGTTATATTCTGATATTATTATTTATCTTAAGGATCAGATATATCTGAATGGTTACGATTTGGAGCAAAAGACAATTTTTCAATATAAGGTAGCACCTTACACAATTATTAACAATGTTCTGTACAAGCTTGGTGCTGACTATCAACTACAAAGATGTCTCGAAATTGAAGACATAAAAAAGGTCGTTATAGCCTTACACTCAGAAGATGCTGGTGGACATTTTGTTTTGAAGAATATAGTTAATAAGATATTGACTGCCAAGTATTGGTGGCCAACAATGTTCAAGGATGTATCAAATTTCATTCGATCATGTGATCCATGCCAGAGATCTGGTAAGCCTACAAAGGCAATGAATTGGCCATTGACACCAATCCTGCCTCTTGTACCATTCGAGAAGTGGGGGATTGACTTTGTCGGTCCAATCGAACCTGTTACCCCACATACAAAATGTCGTTATATTCTAGTTGCCACGGATTATGCTACCAAGAACGTTGAAGCAGAGACGACGAAATGAAACAATGCGAAAACTGTCGCAACGTTCTTATTCAAAAGTATAATCACAAGATATGGTTGTCCACTTGAATTAATAAGTGACCGAGGAACACATTTTCTAAATGATACGATACGATTGCTAACAGCCTATTTTCTGATCAAACACAGAAAAACTACACCGTATAATCCAAAAGCAAACGAGTTGACAGAAATCACAATGAAACAGACACCATATTTCCTTACATATGGTATGTATCCTATCTTGCCAATTGAATTCGAGGTGAAAACCTTTCGTATTCAAGCTCAATGAACGGATGCAAGAATTATAAATGAAAGGGTGACTAATATTGAAGAACTAGCTGAAGTTCGAGAGACTTCACAAAAACTAACGGAGGAAATTCAGAAACAAAGAAAGAAGAAATATGATAGTCATATAAAAAAATGTGATCTTAAAGCTAATGATTATGTTCTGATATATGACAGTCGCCATCAAAAGTTCCCTAGAAAACTCCATATGCCATGGCTTGGACCGTATAAAGTCATAGAGGGTTTGACAATGGTTCTGTGCAACTTCGATCACTTGAAGGTGAACTATTACCGACACATATTAACGGGTCCAGACTGAAGAAATACTACCTTTGACCAGAATTTTTTATTTATTTACTTATTCTTATTATTTTTTAGTATTTTTTTGAAAATAATCGTGAATTTTCTTTCATCTTGTCTAAAAAAAAATTTTTGCGACATTTTTTTTTCTCTTTTCTTTGCTTTCTAGAAATTTTTGAGAAATTTTCGTGAATTTTTCTTGGCTTCTCTCAATCTTTCAATATCATTTTAAAAGTATTTTCGAGATTTTTTCGAGAATTTTTTTTTATTTTTTGAGACACTAAAATTGTTAATCAAATTTTCGTAAATCATTTTCAAGAATTTTTCTAGAATTTTTTTAGCATTATCTCCAGTTTTTCGAGAAATTTTCTAGTATGTTGCTAAAATTTTCGTAAGTTTCTATATATTTTTTTAAAAGATCCTTCGAGAAAGTTTCGCGAAACTTTCTAGAATCTTTCTAGCATATTTTTGAGAATCTTTTGAAAATCTCTCGACCTACTTTTTGTATCCCTCCATTAAAGATAATGGCCACGTGATCATCATTATTCACACGTGTGTACGCTCACAGATATTGTTTTTCCTTAATTTATTTTTTTCTTTTTACAAACTATCTTCCTTCATTAAAGATCGATCTGGCAAATTATAGTTTCAAACATTGAGCCATGCACGTCCTCCATAAATGGAAGTGCCAGTTGTCAAGTAACCATGCCACATCATCATCCCTTCCACACCGCTACTACTTATCAGAGTTATTTTCCATTTTTTCTCTTTACACTTTCTACCTGCGAAGTTTATGCTTTCATGCACTCACTTTTTGTGATCAAAGCACCTTTTTGCGAACTATTGCAATCTACGAAGCTATCGTTCAACATTCGAACAATGTCTTCCGCATCAGGTTTGAGCTCTAATATCATTTGGAAAGCACGCGCAGAAATTCGTCTGGCATCCATCCAGTCCTTTTTGGATCGATGCAGGTTGGGTGATTTGAAAGTGGACCCCTCTATCATCCTCTTTGAAGTCAGTACTGAATTCATGAACTCCATCCATTCAATTTCGAAGGTGGACTTCAAAGTTCACGTACGAGGTCAATTCTTCACTATCACTGAAGACCTGTTTTGCACAGCTCTCGGATTACCTTTGGATGGGAGGCTGCTTTCAACTAATAAAGATTCAGTAGATGAAGCTGTCCATTTCTTAAGCAATTGTTTTGTACCCACAAAGGGGTACAAAATCTCTATGATCCGAGATACAACATTCAAGCTGTTTTGTAGATATGCAAACCAAACAATCTTTTTGACGGATGCGGATGCTACCATTTCAGTTCAAAATTTTGGATATATATTAGATGCTCTTGCGAGTAATCCAGTGTGCTTCGGCGTTATCACATACAAAGCCTTTTTGCGCTGGATTAAGCACCAAAAGTTTTCTGGAGTTGGAGCCCATGTATCTCAACTCTGCTCTCATTTTGACATATTGAGCAATCAAGAGAAAACCATGCTGACAGGAAGATTGTTGGTTCCCAAGCCAATAGATCTTTCCAGCATCTTTTTTGTACCTATTCTGGTCCGAGTTGATGGTGCACCAGCAATCGAAGTAGCAGCCACCACTACTATGGAGACTGAAGCTGTATTGAAAACTGCATGCAAATATGCAGTGTCGGGTTTTTCGCAATTTTTGTCTGTGTAGAAACCCGTGTAAAACTTGCAGTGTTGCCTGTTCGAAACTCCGTGTAAAAACACAATGTTGAGTTTTTTGCATTTTTTGGCTGTGTAGAAAAATGCGAGTAAAAACCAAACTGTAGCGATAAAAATATAGATTGTTTCAAAATATTTTATTTTCTACAAATTACATTTGAGAGAGTAAAATCTAGAGAAGGAAGGAAAGTTGTTGAGATGAGTAGGAGTTAGATTAAACTCCAACACTCCCCCTTAAGCTAACTGCTATGAATCTGATTTGCAATTGAGATTTAACATACCTACTAAAGTAGAATGTTTATCTCTAGACAATGGCTTTGTCAAAATATCAGCCAACATAATGTCTGTATAATAGTAACTTAGTACAACATCTTGACTCTGAACTTTCTCTCTAAGAAAATGGAATTGAACTTATATATGCTTACTTCTATTATGAGTTCGTGAGTTCAGAGAAAGAGCTATGCATCTTTGATTGTCGCACTAGAGTATTGTTGGATTGATCTGTGGGAATTGCAGATCCTGCAGCAGCCTCCTTAGCTAGATTATTTCCTTCACTGTCGATGTAGCTACAACATATTCTGATTCTGTGGAGGATAGAGAAATGTATTTATGCTTTCTGTTGTTCCATGAGATGGGTCCTCCTGCAAAGAAACAAATGTAGCTTGATTTGAATTTTTTGGTATCCATATCTCCTGCCCAATCTGAAATTATATTTTTTGGTATCCATATCTCCTGCCCAATCTGAATCTAAATAGGTGGTCAATGTGAGTGTAGCTTCTGCATTGCTGTAATAGCTCAAAGCATAGTGCTTTGTAGCTTGAATGTACTTCAGTACTCTTTGCAAAGCTTTCCAGTGTCGTAGGCCTAGATTGGACATGTATTGAGATAGTGTGCTTACTACGTATGCTAGATCGGGTCGTGTGCAGATCATAGAATACATAATAGATCCTATGACAGACTGATAAGGATACCTACACATTTCTTGTTGATCTGCTTGAGTTTTGGGACACATGTCTTTGGACAGCTTAGCTTCTGGGTCCATAGGTGTGTGTCATTGGGCTTGCAGTCCTCCATGCCATATCTGCGGAGTACATTAGTCAAGTAGAATTCTTGGCTTATAGCTATCCTTCTGCCTATGCGATCTTTGCTGATCTCCGTACCAAGAAGGTAATAAACTGGGCCTAAATCAGTCATTTCAAACTCTGATGAAAGCAGAGATTTGGTTTCCAGTAATAACTGATTTGAATTGCTGATAATTAAAGAATCATCAATGTATAAAGCTATTATGACATAGCTTGACCGTTTACGCTTGAGATATGCATTGTAGTCTACAGAGTAAGAAGTAAAACTGTGCTGCAACAAGAAGTGATTAGTTTTGTCATACCAGGCCCTAAAAGCTTGCTTAACACCATGTAAAGCCTTATGCAATTTACATACTAGTGCTCCTTGCCTTGCAGGACGTAACCTTCTAGTTGATAGATGAATATATCTTCTTGTATAAATCCATGTAGGAATGTCATCCGGACGTCCATCTGGTGAATGTCCAAATCTTCTACAGCAATTGTAGCCAATAAGTACAAATAGGCTGATGCTTTACCACTGGACTAAAGGTCTTAGTGTAGTCTATCCCATATACTTGTTCAAAGCCTTTAACCACTAGTCTAGCAATGGTGCATGCCACATGAAGACAAATAGTCATTCATCTCATTAAATAATCTCCCCTTGAATCAGACCGTAGGGCTTTGATTCTCTGACCAATCTGATTCTCAACATATTGCTTGAATTATTTGAAGCAATTGAATGCTTCTGACTTGTTCTTAATGAACATTACTCGGTAAAACGGGAGTAGTCATCAATGAATGTAATAACATATAGAGCCTTACCCAAGGAAGGTACGCTCATAGGACCACATAAGTCACTGTGTATTAGTGATAGAATGGACTTGGCTCTTCTGGCCTGTTCTCTTGGAAATCTGGTTCTAGGTTGTTTGCCTAGTAAGCAACTTTCACAAACAGATTGATTAGCTATAGTAATAGCATTTATATTCATGTCCTTGATCATTTTGTTATGATGCATATACAAGATTGAGCACATATTTAGATGTCCTTATCTCTAATGCCATAAATTAGCATCTGAATGACTCACAAAAAGTGCAACATCGTGACTCAGTATGTACAAATTTCTTTCTCTAGAAGCAGAGAGGATTTTCTTTGAATTTTCATCTAAAATAGTACGTCGCCTAGCAGTAAGCAAAGCTCTATAGCCTTGATCAATGATCTTGCTAATAGACACTAAGTTCTTTGTTAATATTGGTATATAAAGTACACCAGTAAGCTGCCTAGTGATGCCATCAGAGAACTGTAGTCGAATAGAGCCTTGGCCTTTGACTTGATATGAACTGGAGTCTTCGCCTGTGTAGAAACCCGTGTAAAACTTGCAGTGTCGCTTGTTAGAAAACTCTGTGTAAAAACACAATGTCGAGTTTTTTGCATTTTTCTACTGTGTAGAAAAATATGAGTAAAGACCAGACTGTAGCAATAAAAATACAGATTGTTTCAAAACGGTTCATTTTCTGCAAGTTACATTTAAGAGAGTAAAATTTAGAGAAGGAAGGAGGGTTGTTGAGATGAGTAGAAGTTAGATTAAACTCCAACATACTGTATTTGCCAACTTTCCTTCAATGACATCAATCCTCTACACAACAACATCAGTCGAAACTTTTGCTTTCGAGTCTACAGCAGTTGGTGTTGCTACATACTGGTACTTTGGTTGTGGCTTCTGTGACTAAGGGCAGTCCGGATATTTGTGGCCAGGCTCCCTACAGTTTGAGCATAGTGGTACATATCCAATCGGCTTTCGTGGCTGAGGATAGCCATGTGAAAAATGTCCTGGCTCTCCATAGTTATAACAATTGCCCGACACTGGTTTAGTCATGGTTGGTGACTTCATCGTTGATCCAACAAAGTTTGGAGGATTGTGTCTTTTTGGTGCAAACTTTGGCCTATCCTGCTGGGCAGATGCTGCAGTACCCTGAACATAATTAGTAGTCGCATCATTCTGAAAAATGAAGAGTACCTCTTGGACAGGATCTTCGACATACTTTACATTCATAGTTGTGCAATCTTCCTTAGAATGTCCAGAAGTTCCGCGTTTCGTACACCACATTCATGTGTTAGAAAAAGCAACTTTTGGTCTTTTGTCTGCAACTTCAGAGATCTGCACTTTCAAATCATTAAATTTTTTTATTAAGATTAGCCATGTTACTCTTCCAAAGCTTTTCAACTTTAGAAGTTGTTGACTTATCCTCGGTAGTTTTAGTGTCTTCCTTTCGTTTGGATCAACGTTTACTTCTTCTATCTCCTTTATCAACTTCTGATTCCGATGAATCACTAGTATCAGACTCTGAGCTTGAAGGACTGGAACTTGATTCAATATTTGAATCATCTTCGCTATCACTAGAATTGGTCTTAGACTTACGAGATCTTTTATTAGAGCGTCGCTTCCATGCTAGCTTCGAAGTCTCACAGTTCTCAGAACTTGCTATTATTGTTGATAAGGAAGTCATGTCTCCTTGTCTGCAATATCGATCGATTTTTGGTGGTAAACTTGTCAAAAACCATTCGATCTGCATATCAACAGGATATACACCGGTTAATTTTCCTATAAGATTCTTGACCTTTCGTGTATGTTTTCGAAGGGATTCTTTAGTTTTATTCTGAACATTGTCCAGTCATCCGAGAATTCTAGATTTATAACCGATTTCTCTAAACTGGTTCAGAAACGTATCTTTCAGTAGTAACTAGACACAGTCTGGTTCAACTTGACTGTACCATATGCATGCTTGTTTTCTCAACAGACCATTGGAAAAGATTTGCAGTTTGTCTACGTCATGAGTTCCTTCGTTATTTGCATTAGCAATCGACTTGAATTGCGAGACATAGTTGTCTCCATCATCTGAAATAGTTCCCTTAAAATAATCATACTTGATTTTTGAAATGGGAGTGAAACGTGGAGTAGGACCCTCCATACTGAAGCTAAGTAAGAATTCGAGAATCTGGTCGGTGATCTCTTTGAGATTTCTTCGACTCTACCTGCACTTCGGCTTCTTAAAAATTCCTCTCTAAGCTTACGGTATCGTTCTAATCAGGATTCTCTATTTGACATACACTAGGAATGGAGATGGAAGTGTCAGTTTCTTATTAACTTTCTTTAGCTATCCCCGACAATGGCACCAAAAATTGGTATATGTTGTGCTATACCAATAGAGTTATTATAGATTTTGTAGTAATTAATGTCGAACCCCAAGAGGATAGCACTTGAAAGTTAAATATTTGGTGCAACTATGACTTATTTCAAATCAAGTGGAATCATTATTCTGGTTGTCAACAGACATTTAAAAAGTAATCAATATTACTTGTAATTTATCTCCTCTACTCTCCTAAATCCTATGTTAATCTACCTCCATTCAAGCTGTTGTATTTTACTTATGTTGTCACACAATCTGCATATTTACATGTAAAACAAGACAGGCGTAAAATGAGACTGTCTGCATAAATACAAGTAGATTTCCACAGGCGAAAAAGATGAAAAAAATGACACTATTTTTACACGTGATTTGTGACAGGCAAAAAAGGCGACACTGTCCTACAAATGCCGAAGGTGCCCTAATGGAAAAGCGAAAGTACCTTGTAAATTAAATTTTAAGACATTTGTCAGAGTGTCGCATTTTTCGCATCTTCACCAACATTCATTTCAGCGAAGGCTGATGTCGCGGCCTTCTCACACTCATCCCATGCAACTGTGCAATCAGATTTGACAACGACAACAGCCACCCACGATCTCCCACATACAGCACATCCACTTTGTACTTTCTTCATCTACACACCTGTAAAACTATGTATATATATTGAATACCATTTGCATATTCTATATACAAGCAAAGCAAACTGTGTGTGAAAAATAATAATATCATAAGCTTATCCAAGATAGACGAAGTAGATGCTTTTGCACATCGATTCTTTGTATCTTCAATAATAGGTTCATTTCTTTTACAGATTGGATTAGCTTTGTGAAGCATGCAGTAGGACATAGAGTAGAATTTGAATGTGATTAGTGCAAATTAGTTGATAGGACAGGCAAGATCCTAGCACTCGGAAAGAGGCATGGATACTTGTATAAATTAAGTCATTGTTTTTCTGTCTCTAGTCAGGCGCTTAGTACTTCTTAGTAATAGATCTATTCCTTTTACAGATTGGATTAACTTTGTAAAGCACGCAGCTTCGTCTACTATTGTCTTGTGCTCACCTACATTATTGACCTTGTCGGAAAGTGGTGTGCAGAAGATAGATCTAGTTCGAAAAGAAACGAATGAAAATAATTTGTGTGTCGAGAAAGAAAACTTTTCGTGCATGGTGGAATAAACTATCTTCATCTTTCCAATGCATGACTACGCCTATGAATTTCAAACAAAACAATCGTGATAGAAATCGCGTTTGAACTTATAGTAACTAACTTTGAAATCGCCAGTTCTATAGTGATTACGTAGCCAAACAATTAAGCATCGAAAATAATCAGACAAATAATTAGTCGCAAATTGTTCGCGAATTAGTCGCGAAGAAATACAGAAACGCATACATTCTGAGACGAAAGTTGAACGCAATGAAGGATAGTATTGATTTAGTATGAAAACGTAACAAAAGTAAATGAGTACAATAAGTTGCAGATCAAAGTCGCGTACTCTATGCTATCTCTGAGCGCATCATATTGTTCGTATACTTACGTTGGCAAAATTCATGTTCTTGGGAATGTGGATCTTTGCTCATTTCTTTTTTCTTCAAGGTAGAAGTAAAACTCAGACTAATAATTTGCCACATTGAAAGTAGATAGAAGGACGAAGCACTACTATTCAATAGTTCTACATCCAAATCATTTACGAACATACACAAATGAGGGTGAAAATTTCAGTAAACATACTGAGGTATCGCATTCAATAAGAAGTCAATCGAAGGCATTCGGCTGAAAACAACAGCAAGTTTATTAAGCATAATTAATCTATTTCTTTTACAGCTACCTCCCAAACCTACCTACCTCGTCTTATTCTTAAAATTACCATGTTAATATTTCCTGTCATTTTACTATGGTGTTGTGTCTAAAACGTCTCCCAAAACTCCCAATCTAGGTAGAGCTCCAAGAACCCCAAAGGGAAGTGCAGTAGACCAATCCAACCCAACCCCCAATCTAGGTAGAGCTCCAAGAACGCCAAAGGGAAGTGCACTAGACCAATCCAACCCAACCAATGCTAGATCACTGCTGATCTAGCCCCCAAGCACTAGGGAGTTAGGCAAATCACAATAGGATAGAAAGCGCTTACCAATCCGACAACGTAACGGCCACAGACTCTCAATGATCCTCATGGACACAGGTGAGGGTATATATAGAGTGTAGAACCCACCCCATCTCACCCCATCTGCCCATGCACTGGATCCACATATAAGCATACTATCAGTCCATGCCAAACTCCCTCACATGTCCACCGCATGTAGGTACCCCTAACCCATAGTAGCTAAGACCCATGCAAAAGCATAGTGCATGTACATCCTATCCCATACTAGGATGCAACACACATGCTAATACCGCATGCAGGTGTGGTCCCATGCTCTTACTAAACTACTATCCAGATTAGGCCGGTCCCTATGTCCAAGGCACCCCCTAATGGTCCAAATCCCCATTAGGACCATGACAATGTCCCCACCGCTATTGCTTTGTTGACATTTATATCTATGGGGGAAGTCTACAAAGATTAACTCTATAGTCTTGGAGGAGGTACAATGTGTTGGATTATTCTCCCATAATCCTATAGTTAATCTATATCCATTCATTTATCCAGCTCTACAATTTTATTCATGTTTCTACACAGTCTAAAGAAATACAAGGGAATCGCTTAACAGGTGGCTTCGACAACGACGAACTATCGAAGTTGTCGAAGGTTGGTTCCGTCAGTTATGAATATAACGACTTACCCAAGTTGATTAGCAAGTGAATTTCCAGGAAGTCCTTACTGAATGGATGACATCGCATTGTGGCTAAGCTCCAATTGTGACCTACAACCTGATCAGTTTCCCTAATTTGATAAGCCTACCATTGGTATAAATAGTTGATCATTATATGAGCATGATATCAAATAACAGAGTTTTATAATAGAGTCTCTACTTGGATATTGCTAGCCTCGCTTACTACTTCAGCATAGTTATTAGTTACTAAGAGATATTTTAGAGTACTTCAACTGGTATTGTCTTGTACTTGCATCATTTGATTTGTACATGCTACTTACTGAATCAATAATACTTTCTTATTGCATTGAGTATTATGTCGGAATGTATGCAAGCTTCTCTAAAGTTGTTTGTATCTGTTAAATCTCTTATTGATTAGTCTAAATTGTCAAATGATTCGATATTGCAGTATTCTACATCTTTCAAATCACACTCTATAATTGTTTGTCTACGAAATCACTTTAGTACTAATGATTTCAAAGTTAGTTAATAAAAGAACGAACATGACAATTGTCGTGATAGTTTTGTCTTTTTGGGATTTAGAACTCCTCTAATGATGTGTAGTCATACATTAGAGGAAGGATTATTTCGCATAGCCCGATAGTTTGTTGTTATACTTCGCTTTCATTACTATCGTATCCTCTTTCCTTCTTCCATCAGAATGCTTGCCAATGCAATCATCAATATTATAAATCATGAAACACGTGGAATTTTGCCCATAGTGCCAAACTCTTTGATTTGTTGTCTTTACGTACAACCTAGAAAAACCAAAAGAGCAATTCAAAATATGGAGGCTAGTCCCACATGTGTGGATAAGGGTCTAGAAGAGTGCTACCCAAAATTTTGACAACATAAATGGGGCTAGAATTGAGCTTTATAAAGCTTACTTAGTCTTGATACTCAAAGTATTCTATACATGTTGATAAATTTAGTAGGCAATTTAGCATCAAAATAATGGTATTGAGTTATATATAGCAAGGTGCCTAGTTCATTTTAATGGGCTAGAAATAGTATTTCAGTTTCATTATGGTTTTAAATTTGGACACAAAACCAAAATCTAGATCTAAATGCTTAATAGCATTCAGCATTGCTCAATAATGTGGTACTTTATCAATGCATTCCTCTTTTTATATGTTCATGAAATTACCTAGCTAACAAAAATATAGTCATAGAATTCAAGAGATATTTCTTATTATCCACTGGAATATAACTCTCGCACGACTGGCAGCAGCCTAAGGACACTGTCCCGGCCCTGCATAGAAGTCTGCGAGAGTTACTTTCCAACAAATCTCCAGAAAAGTGAAAAAAAATCCAAAAACAGTTGTAAAAATTAATTTTTTTTGCAAAACTGCTTAGTAACCCTCGCCACTTCGACTGAAGCTAGATCTCTTTGAGACAAGCTTAACACGGCCCTGACTCACGATCATGCGCTGATCATGTGATTCCTAGCGTGATTGCCACAGAGCATCAAAAGAGAACTTAAACGTCGAGAGTGTTGGATTATTCGACTATCGAAGTGATTCATCCTAATAAATGATATTTAGTCTTCATCCATTTTATTTTTTATTTGTTTTTCTACATAGTTTGTAGAAATATTTGGGAATCGCTCAACAGGTGGCTCCGACATATCGGATGACTCCAAGGAAAGTCGAAGGAGTCGAACATGTCGAAGGATGACAGTTATTGTTCCGCCTAATATGAAACTAAAGACGTTAGAGGAGTTCTCAATATCAAAAAGACCCTTTAAGGAATGCCATGTAGGATAAAGAAAACTATCCCAAAAAAAAACAATATTGTTTACTTGCTTGCCCCACCACTCTCGAGGCCTCCCCAACTGCCAATGATCTAACCATAGTATTCTCAACCGCGACTTCATGCTCATCACATGGCCGAGTCCCACGACTCACGTCTGGACCAGGCTGAGCCCCATTTCATTTCATCCTAAAGCCACTTATAAACTCTCGACCGAGTCTTGACTTAGGATCTCGACCGAGTCCTGAGTTCATTTCTCGACTGAAGTAATCAGTTAAAATCTCAACCGAGACTTATCGCTCAGATCTCGACTGAGTGTTTTCATTGAGATCTCGATCAAAATTTTTCATTATGATCTCACCCGAAGCCATAACTCAGATCTCGACCGAGTACTCCACTTCGGATCTCGACCAAGTCTCTCCGTTACGGTCTCGATCGAGCCTCTTCGTGAAAATATCAACTGATCCCCCTAGCTACCCGATCCCGAACTATCATCTGATGGTTGGGTTCGCCCATCTTTATTCTTGGCTCCGTCATTCCCATCATCATCCCGTGGCTTCTTTGAATGAGCGCCTGCTTGGGCCTTGCACGTCGTGTCCCACAATTGGTTCACCTTGTCCAAGACTTATTTCAGGGCCTTCGTTGTGTCTTCTAGCTACTTCTGGGACTTCAGGATGATCTTCTCTTGCTTAGCCACACTATTTTCAAAATTCCTTTTTTCGGCTTCCCGTTCTTGGATCAACCGCACGTACTTTTCCATCCGGATGGCTGAGGCCTGTGGGGCCTGGAATTGTATATCCTCGGGCTTAACTAGAGGGGCATCAACTATCATTGCACCCGATAATCCATCTTGTACTTGGTCAATTTGGACCATCTGGTGCTTCAGTTGCTGTTGGACCTCTTCTAGAGTGGTCTTTTGCCCGGCCATCACAAATTTGATTTCCTTGGTCTCTTTTTCTTTTTCTTTGGCCAGCTTCTGTTGATGCGTAATTTCTTGGTCTTGGTGCTCGACCTTGTTCTCGAGCATTTGATACTGGCTTACCAACCAATGCATATGGTAGCTCTCTTTGGATAGGCCGATCATTGAGCATTTGGCTACTTCGGTGAGCTTCTCAGGGTTAGTGAAGATTGGGTACTGATCAGGAGTGTGGGATGGTGAGGCTTAACCAAAAAATAGACGTTGTGTCAGAACTGAAGATGGAGGTGGAGGGAGTGGAGGGATGATGTTAGTAACAGTGGGGGTTGTTGTGGTAGTGGTGGTTAGTGGAGGGGTCAGACTTCTTCCTGGCTGCTCCACCTTCTCTGGCTCATCATCGCTTATTTCCATTAGGTCCGCAGCGTCAAAATATTGCGATGTGTCCAATGTGTGGACTTGTTGGGCCTATGGTTGTTGATCTTGTAGTTGCTGAGCTGCTTCCGTGTCCTGGGGACTGGAACTCCCCACTCCTCCCCCCAAGAAAAATGTGACATGTGGTGACATTGGTGGCGTGGGTGTGGTAACCAATGTGGGTGGGGTGGTAACTCTGTCTAGTTGAGCAACAAGTTGTGATGTTGTCGTATCTGGGGCTACTGTAGATGTCGTTGCTCCATCACCCTCGTCGATGATGTGTGAGGGTGATGAGTGTTGTTGTGAGGCTGTGGATGAGCTTCCATCATCGGAAGTTGACCCATCTAATAACAATCCCGCTGGTGATGTCCTCCGAGCCTGAAGCTTTTTTTGCATCCTTTGTTGCCTTGTGTCTGGCAACTGGGCCTTGGAGGTATCGGCCTCGTGAGCTTCGGATGTTGCGGCTGCTTGTGGGTCTGGTTGTGGGCTTCTTGGCTTCTGTACCATAGGGAGAATACTGGTGTTGATTCTTTTAGGTTGGGATCCCGATGGTGAAGTAGCCCGCGAGCGCGAACGCTTGGACTGATTTGACGTTATGGGAATATCCCATGCCTTGTCCACAAGTTGCAGGTGTTGTTGAAGCTTGGGTCCATTATGTACTTGTTGAAGAGTGATATCTATCATAAGATATCCTAGTACGGTTATGGGCTGCTTGTTCTTAAGGCACTCATGAAGGCAGTTTGAAGCAAACTGTGCCCAATCATAGAGGTTCTGGGCATGCAGTCATGAATCTGTCCGAACAGGGACATGGGTACCCTCTGCAGCTTGGTTCTTGGTCGTTGTGTGCACTTGGTCAAGTATGCACATGCAGCTTGTAATTGCTGACCATTGATCACTTCAACTTTGTACCCGTCCTTGTTTCTTCCACTTGTCCATGGAGGGATCAATGTATTTGAAATATGTTGATGTCATAAGCCGCCAACCAGACTTCTGATTGAGACATACACTGAGATTTCCTTATCAGCAGGTGAAATCAAAACGCATTGTGGTCTTTTTATTAACTGAATCTCATAGGTACATTGAAAGTGTTGTCATATACTTCTAATTTAACTAGAGAAATATTTACAAAAATTTAAAAATTCTACTTTGGCCAGTATTGGGCAGGCCAAATGCCCAAACAATAAATACAATACATTCAATAATTTACAATAATCGGCCATTTTAACCCGATTTTATCATAAAAAATTAAAAAATTGTTACAACTCAAGTCTGATTTTTCATGATAAAAAATCGGCTAGCACGGCGATATCCACTGGGAGGTGTGGTCTCCACACCAAGAATCCAGACTCTTTGGTCTCATGCTTACAATTAGCTCTTTCTTGGACTGCTCTTTGAAACTTCATCAATCCAA